>VWPU01015882.1:0-25773 GCA_013398955.1 Callaeas wilsoni | reverse complement strand
TGTCCAAACCGAGACAAATGGTGTTCACAGTGCTCATGGTAAGTAATCAACATTACTTACTTAATGTAGGGATTTAAAATGATGAAAAATACTAACAGAATAAGTTGACTGGAAGAGTAGAGATGCACATCACTGTGTTAAAAAACTGAATGAAATGAGAGTAAAACAATGCAATGGGATTTTGTAATTCAGAAATATATATTCATAGATAAGTATAGTACGGATAATGCCAGTATTATTGATTTAAATTTCCATAAGGAATAAAGAAAGCATACTGACTTTGATTTGAATGGCTGTGCTGGGATTCATTATCAGTATGTTAAAATACAAGTTGTTGGCTATATCACACCCCTGCAGAACTTTTTTCATTAATAGTTAATGGCCATCAAGCCTTTCTTTTCATGGTTTGGAATGCTATTTACTTTTAATTCCTTCTATGATCACCATTGTCAAACCAGAAATCTCTCTAGACGTAATGAGAAACTTCAAAAAATTCATTTCTAAATCCAAATACTGTAGACCTGTATTTGTCAGTAGGAGCGCTTACCATGTAATGCTTTGTGATTTCTCCCATTTCAGTTTGAACAGCCAAGGCTGCCATGGTGAAGTGCCTCTCAGCATTTTTGTAATGGACCCAGGTTTGAGGTTTTTCAGTAACCCAGAAGTATATATGGCCTCAGCTCAGAACTGGAGTTTTATTCATAAGAGTGCATCAGATGTGCCATAAGCAAACTTAACCAGGAAAGATTCTGCTGCTTGTAAAGACTTCATTTAATATTTGCAGCTTACAGTGAATACAATCCCAGGATTTGTTTGCTGTTTGTCATTCACTAAATTCTTTGTATCTAATACAAAGGATGTCAAAGCCCAGTGGTAATATTCTTGCCCATATTAAAATACTCCTTAACACCACTGGTTCTGTTCTTGATTTCATTAAGACTCTTTGCTCTATAAAATGCTAATTGCAAGAATATATCATGATCTTGCCCTGAGTGCACATACACTGTCTGCATAGGAACTCTGTTTCACAAGTGTTTTCACTGCAAAGTCATCTTGGGTTGATATCATGTCAGATCTCACAACACGCCATATCTGTCCTACCTGGGTGACAAAATCTGGAGAAAAACCCAACCTCCCATGGCTGATCTGGAGCAGAAATGGAAGAGCAACACCATGTGGTGATGCCATGTCTGGGCTTAGGATAAAAGTAGATGATGCCTATGTTCCCTAGAGGCCTGATCTAGTATTTTTTGTAGAAATGAGTTATTAATCTCCTCAGTCCTCAGCAGATCATGTTGATCCAGGCTAAGTGCTGCCGTTCTAAACTGGTGTGCAGGGTTTCTGCTGCATGTTACACTATAGGTCACCAGATCTGTCATGGAGAGTTTTATCTATCTACCTGTAAATAGATGTAATTTTGAAAGCCACATGGGATTTCATGGGATGAAAAGTGCTGGCTAATGGCCCAGTCCTGTTCCTGAAAGCTGTGCTAATGGTAAGTAATAATAATAAAAAAAAAAGTAGTCGATTCCTCCTTCTTTAGCGGAAATTTTCCCTGAGCAGAAACTATGCCACTAGGCCTTTGTGTGTCAGCTGCTTTCTGTACGTCTTTCCATCATGCAGTGCTCATGCTGTAATAACATTATATCATTGCTACTCATTAATGTTAAGCTACCTTATAAACTGCCCCAGTCAACTAAATAATCTGGTTCCACTGCTTTGCATGGCAAGCTTGTCTAAGACCACCCTATTTACATCTATATGTGCCTGAATATGGGTGTGTTGAAATACAAATATTAATTATGACTTCCCCTAGGTTAGTCTTGCAAATGACACCATGATCAGCTAATAGTGTGAAAGCTGTGATGTATGAAATCACAGAATCACAAAACTGGAAAATATTCTGAGTTGGAAGGGACCTGCTAGGATCATTAAATTCCTACTTCTGGCCCTTCACAAGACAATAACAATCACACCATGTGCCTGAGAGTACTGCCCAAACACTTCCTGAACTCTGTCAGGCTTGGTGCTGTGACCACTTCCCTGGGGACCCTGTTCCAGTGCCCAACCACTCTTTGGGTGAAGAACCTTTTCCTAATATCCAGCCTAAACCTCCCCTGACACAACTTCAGGCCATTCCGTAAGGTCCTGTCATTGGTCATCAGAGAGAAAAGATCAGTGCCTGCTGCTCCTCTTCCCCACACGAATAAGTTCCAGACTGTAATGAGGTCTCCCCTTAGTCTGTTCCAGGCTGAACAGACTAAGTGACCTCACCTCCTCCTCACAGAGCCTCCCCTCAAGGCCTTTCATCATCTTTGTTTCCCTTCTGTTTCCCATCCCTGTTGATGCTCTCTAATTCATTTACATCTTTCATATACTGTGGCACTCAAAACTGCCTCCAGCACTCGAGGTGAGGCCTCTCCAGTGCAGGTCAGAACAGGACAATCCCCTCCCTTGTCCAGCTGGCCATGCTGGGTCTGATGCCCTCCAGGACACCCTTGGCCCTCCTGACTGATTCATATTCAACTTTCCACTAACCAGGTCCCCCAGGTCCCTTTTCCATGGCGCTGCTCTCCAGCCTCTCATTCCTCAGACTGTCCATCCATCCAGAGTTGCCCCATCCCAGGTGCAGAATCTGGCACTTTGCCTTGTTGAACTTCATATGGTTGGTGACTCTTCAGCACTCTAATTTGCCAAGGTATCTCTGCCTTCAAGGGAGATAACAGCTCCTCCCAGTTTCAAACTTACTCGGTATCCCTTCCACTCCTGTGACCAAATCATTTATGAAGATGTTTAAGAGCCAAGAATGGAGCCTGAAGAACCCCACTGGTGACAGGTCACCAGACTGATGTCACTCCATTCACTATAACCCTTCATACCTCACCCCTGAGCCCGTTGCTTACCCATCCCATGCTGTGTGTATCCAGATGCGTGCTGCACATTTTGTCCATAAGGGTACTGTGAGAGATATAATCAAAAGCTTTACTGAAATCCAAGAGGATTACATTAACTGGCTTCCTTTTATCAACTAGTGGGTGTCATGGGCTCACCCCAGCCAGCAACCAAGCCCCATGCAGCCACTGTCTCCCTCCCTCATTGGTGAGATTGCGAAGAGAACTGGAACGGTAAAAGCCACAAGACTCATGAGTTGAAATAAAGACGGTTTAATAGCGAAAGCAAAAGCTACACACAAACAAAGCAAAACAAGGAATTAATCTGCTTCTCCCAGTGGCAGACAGATGTTAAACCATTTCCAGGAGAGCAGGGCCCCATCACGCATTACTGTTACTTGGGAAGACAGAGGTCTTCGCTCTAAATGTACCCATCTTCTTTCTTCTTCCCCATACTTTATATACTGACCATGATTTCATATGGCCTGGAATATCTCTTTGGTCAGTTTGGGCCACCTGTCCTGCCTGACTGTCCTCCCATCTTCCCATGCACCCCTAACTTCCTCACCAGTGTGGCAGTATGAAGAGTAAAAAGGTTCTGTGCAAGCCCTGCTCAGCAATAATAGAAAATTCTCTATATAATCAACTCTCTGTTCAGTAAAAATCCAAAATATAGCCCGTACCAGCTACTGTGATGAAAATTAACTCTGGTTCAGCTGTGACCACCACAGCGGGTTGCTTTGTCATAAAAGGAAATCAGCTTTGACAAGCAGGACTTGTCCCTCATAAAGCTGTGTTGGCTGTGACCAACGGACTGTGGTGTCTGTGCTTCAGGTGTTTTTCAACATCTCACAGAATAACCTTCTTCATAACCTTAACAGGCACTACAGTGAGACTGACAGGCCTGAAGTTTCCAGGCTCATCCTTCTTGCCCATTTTGAAGACTGGCACAATGTTAGCCAGCTTCCGGTCAGCTGGGACCTCTCCAATTCCCAAAGCCATGCAAAAATCGTTGACAGAGGCCTCACAATCTGATCAGCTATATTTTTGAGGATTCTCAGTCATTCCCATCAAGCCTTATACACCTATAGCAATGCAGCTGGACCAGCAGATCCCTTAAAATTTCAGGTTAAACTGTGAGCTTATCATTCTAACAGCCACATTTCTCCAGCTCAGAGCACTGGACACCCTTAGCCTATTATCAGTATTGAAGACAGAGCAAAGAAAGCACTAAACACCTTCACTTTTTCTATGTCCCCGTTTATGAGGTGACCATCCTCATCCTGCACTACCTTTTGCAAGTAATGTATTCAAAAAGACCTTGTCATTGTCTCCACAGTTCTGGCCCTTCAGATCCCATTGATACCTCGGTCATCTTGCTGCCCATGTAACTTGATTTGGACTTGTGGGGTTGCAGTGTATTTACTTACTGATGAAGGGAAAACTTTTTGAATTCTATGCTGAAGTAATTCAGTTATGTCTTTTTTCCTCTCATAGGCACAACAGACTATGAAGTTTAAGGACAGTAGTAAGCAGCATGTTGCTTAAGTTCCAAATGCTCAGATTTCATCTAAATATTACTTCTAATTAATTTTTTAATTAGAAAAGTATTTTCTTAAAGAGCCAAATCAGGAAAAGTTGTATTATTTTAGCTGTAAAAAAAAAAATAAAAAAGAAAAAACCAACAAACATCCCATCCCTACCCCCAGAATCAGAACTTCTCTTCACTATGGCAAAAATCTTTCTTTTATGTATCAACAAGTGCCCTTGGACTTTGTTGCTACTGAAGTTTTGCTGCAGTCATTAGCTGGTGAATGCTGCAGTTGAAAGAAAAGGAAGAGAAAATGTGACCATCCACTGAGCTAGTCAGTGGCATTGAAGTACCTTGTATCAGCCCTTTTGTAGCCCCATTCCCAAAGAGGTTTGCACTCCACACAGGTAATCTGGCAGTTCCTAGACTGTCATGGGAGAGCTGTACTGCGTACAGCTGCCACGACGCCACCTCTCTCCACACCACTTTACTTAGGCAGGTTAGCAGACTGCTGCAATTTTCTGGGCAACGTATCTGAGTGAAAGGAAATGCCAATTATCAGCTATTCATATGACTGCAGAACTTGAATCAGATTTCACGGGACAAATGAAAGAGCACTTCTCCCACCTAGGAGCCTCTGTCGGTTCAAGCCATGAAGGTTTTAGAGCTACGAGAATCCTATAAAGTGGGAAGATGGAACTCCTTCTTCTCCTGTAGTATTAGGTTTATATATTCATAATGTTATTCTGGGCGTAGTAATGGCCCAGGAAAGGGCAAACCTTGTTTCCTTTGCCACTGCTTGCTATGGCATTTTACCCCTTTCAGCTCCAAGTGTTAGCACATCTGTTCAGCTTCTAACTAGGACTGCACAATTTAATTCTTCTCCTCTGGGCTATACAGATGACATGCTTCATATAACCGCAGCTTTAAGCATATACATCTTCGTAATATATTTGTAACTCATGCTTCACATGAGCTGAGTACCAGCACTTCCAATGTTTCAAGATGCATTTGGGCGTTCACCAGGGATCATTTCCCCAGCATGCTGGAAGAGCACTCCATGAACCTCCTGCCGTGTTTCCCCAGTTGAGACCAATGTTACTGCTGTTACAGAAGAGTTATGCTGCTGTTAACAATAACGACTCAGTACATTACAGTGGATTTTGCTTTTCCTCCAAGTTCTGTTCACAGATTGTCACGTAGCTAAAAACCACCCTCAGTCTGGTTTTCTGGCTGGTTTGCTGTGCTCCTCAGTTGGGTTTGCATCTAGTCCTTATTATTGATAATCTTAGGAAAGACTATGCAGGATTTTATCGCATTAGGCCAGGGTTAGTTGAGAAAAGAATTTATAATTTGATCTGGTTTTCACATGACAAATTTGATTGTGTGTAGGTGTATAAAAGTTTGGTACTGGGATGTAACCCTGTAACGTGATGGGTCTGCTGCATCCCAAGCACTTTCCCAAGCACAACAGTGGGCTTTCCTCAACAGCATGATGTTAAAAACTAAGGTGATATAGCTTTCAGATTTCACAGAATATGGCATGACTTCATAGAACTTTATAATCCTCATTCAGAAGGAATTTATTTTTGCTTATTTGTCACTGTCCCTAAAGTATATAAAATTTATTATTGCTATTTACTCTTATATGTTCTCTATATTTTATTTAAATTCACATATAAAGAGCCTGTCCATATACAGTTTCACATTCTCTCACTTGAATATTCGAAGCAGTTTTGAGCGGAGTAGAATTTTTTGGTGCCTTATTTCATTTTTTAATATAATTTTCCAAAAGATATGCTCAGTATTTTAAAAGATTTTAATAAATGGAAATGCTAATTCAAGCCTACTGCATTCCTCTATTAAAAAACCCAGATTTTTTCCTGCTTCCACCATAAAATATTTGTAATCTTGAGATATTTTCCAAATGAAAGTGCCAAAACATGGTCATTTATGACTAATATAGATGGCTAATAAAAGCTGTTTCCATTTTTTTTTCTAAAAAAAATTGAAAATTGCAAGAGATCAAATTAATTTCTTGCAAATTCAAAGTAAGGAGCAGTTAGCATGGAGCTGGGAATCAGACCCCTGCCTTTGCAGATGTCCAAAGGCATCTTTGCAGTCTCACCCCTGGAGGAAGGCCAGAATTAATGTGGAAAAATCATTTTTCACAGTTCCACAAGCTAGACTTTGACTCACAGTTCACACCACTTCTCATCACTGGCACAACAAAACACATGCTTACAGTATTGAATGTGCTGTACCTTAGTGTGATTTTCTTTAAGTTAGCTGTTGATTGCACCATTTGCCAAAAGACAGCATTTTTCATCATCATTGAAACAAAGGTTCAGCACTCTTTTACCAGAAACCTCTCTGCAAGGAACAGGTAGCATGGGTAACTTCGGGTTACAGTTGCCTTTTCAGGATTAGGAACTTCCAATATGCAGCAAACTCTTATAAATATAATAAAGAAAAAACATATTCCAAGTATAGGTCAATGGCTTTACAGGAAGACATGCAATGGGATCTAATGTAGTAACAGCCTGAACTATAAAATGTTAGTCAAGCGCTAATATAGCCATTAATACTCCTTTAACACAGAGCAATTTCACAGCCTCATTTACTAACTGGAATCTAGAAAGTCTAGTTGGTAATCGTGCTTTTTATTCATCTCGGTAAATTCCATTTAGTGCTTTTTAACAGTTTCTTAGCATAAATGCATTGAATGTTACTAAATTGGATTAATAGCTTTTATATGTGATGTATGTTATATATACATTTAACTGAAGGTGTTTCAACTCATGACAGCCTTTTTTATAATGCACAATTTTAGTTTTTATTTTTATTGAATTGTTTTCCCCTCCCACTGGAAATATTTTTTTATTAGATATTTATGATATATGATTCGTAAATAAGGGTTTGTCATGTTTATAGTCTTCTTTAGCTCACTTTACACTGTTTTAACTAAAAGCAAGCTTAGGGATAAAATATTTTCAGGTGAGCTAGACACTAGATAAATAATTAGAACTGTTGTACATGTATCCATTCTTTAAATTTACCTCTGACCAAATTTGCTTAAAAACAATGCAAAACTGGGGATGTTGTGCACTGGCCTCATATTTGACAATGCTCCTTTGCAGCACTTTCAGAATTATTACTAGATGTTTACTTCAATCTCTCTTGAGTTCCTTCGTGAGAGTTCCTGTAACTTTTAAGTAAAATCTTAATAAAGATTGAAATTAGACATATAGTTAAATTAGATATATACTGCTCGAGAGCTTTCAAATGTTATGACCTTAAACAGTCAAAGTACGACAGTCAAATCAGTGTGCAACTGTATGAGAGGGCTTTTTAGCCTGTAATTTTGTGACTAGTCAGTAAATTTTGAGTCAGTATTCAAAAATAAATGACTAATTAACTGACATCATAAAGAACCATCTTCATTTATCTTTAGTGTAATGTACCTGCTTTCCTACTGACAAAATACGTGAGAAGGGCAGAAGTAAAGAATCATATAATTGTGCCTCTCTTAAGTCTTTTACGGAGCAGCATGGGAATGCGAAAATGGCAGTGAGTCTCAGCTCTGGTGAGCAGGGGATGAACAGATAACCCAAGCCTTGTATGTGGCAAAGACAGAGGAAGGGAGGCTCCTATTGCTGGTACCCTATCAGGAGGAGGAATACTCATACCAGTCCCAACAATGCATACCTTTTCACGTTAGCATGGTGCCAGCCTAGACCTTGCCCCTGACAGCATCTCCACAGCCTCTGTCCTTGAGGATTCACCTTATTGCCAAAGAAAGCTCAATTAAGCTGCAAACAGAGGAAAGAGGAATCCAGAAGTGAAAAAGATGAGCACCTGAATTGAGAGGTTCAGCTGTGAATCAAGAGGAAATACAGATGTTGAGAAATACAAGACAGTCACAGAAAAATATCCACACGCACACACATATAGTTTATAAGCTCTCAGTGTCATATTTTAAACCATGAGAAAAGAAACAAAAATCAAACTGATTTGTGAATCCCACTGGCATATGTTTGAGCTGATCTGTATCCCTTGTTTTGGCTTCCCCACTTGTGGAAAACGCTCTTATTTTAACTCCCATGGAATATTTAGCATGTACTCTGATGTTCTGAAAGACCAGGTCTTTCAAAAGGAGCCATAACTGTTAGAAAATTGTTTAATTACATGTCATGCACTTTTCTAGAAACTGTTACGAAAAGTGTAAACAAAAGTGGGGAAAGTTAAAGTGTAGGGTACATAAGTTGTATCCGTTCTGTTTTTGCAAGTGTCGTGGTTTGACATTGGCCAAACACCAGGTACCTACGAAAGTCATTCGCTTACCCTCTCCTGCTACAGATGGGCAGAGAGGGAATAAAAACTAATTAAAGGCTCATGAGCTAGGAATTGTGGGGAAAAAACCCATTCTAAGGGGAAAATAGATTCAAATTTAAAGGTACAAAATAAATTTATTATTAACAGAGTCAGAGGAGGACAAGCCCTTAAAACACCTTTTTCACCCTCAGCCCCTCCCCCCACCACTCCTTCCCACCGACAACTCAGGGAGACAGGGTGTGGGAGTCAGGTTGGTTTTGGTCAGTTTTTTTTTGGTCAGTTCTTCACTCGAGATCTTCTTCTGTTCACTCAGGGAGAGGAGTCTTTGCTATGCCGTGGGGTCCCTCCCGCGGGCAAACAGTCTTCCCAGAACTGTTGTGGTGTGGATCACTCATCCACAGGGTGTAGTCTAGTTTGGAAGCAGGGGCCCTCTCTCTCTATTCCGGTCTTCCACTAGATCACAACTTTCCCTGGCATCCACCTGCTCCGGTGCGAGCACTTTTCCTATGGGCTCTGAGTAGACCTTTGCATACCCCATGGACTTCATGCATTACAGGGGGACAGTTTGTGTCAACACAGTCTTCACCACAGCTTGCAGAGCAATCTTGGGTCCAACGCTTGCAGCACCTCCTCCCCCTCTTTCTTTTCCACTGACCTTGGTGCTGCCATGTTGTTTTCTCTCACATGTCCTCACTTCCTCCTGTTCTCTGACTAGAAGAAAAACTGTTGCTTGTAGGTACAATTGTCAACAAGTTCTACTAATTCTAGGATTATTTCAAGATCCCACAGGTTTGAGAAGTTGATCTCGTCTAGGTTCCACGTTGGGGAGTCGCTCATCATGCTTTCAGTGCCGGCGAGGTGGCCCCACCACCATTGTGCGGGCGGTGCCGGCCACCACGGCACTGGCACTATTTAACTCCTCTCTTCATATGGGGCACCGGGAAGGGGAAGCCACCGTCCCTGACCCTGCCTTTTTGCCTGCAGCACAGCTGGCTAGGGACAGCCAGGCAGGCAAGGCTCGCTGTGCCAACATGGCAGCAGCTGCAGTGGTGGCCACGGTGCCTCTCCACCCCTGCAGGAAGACTGCCCGTGCTCTGTTTTGATTTCCTTCTCAAATATGTCATCACAGAGGCATTACCAGCCTCTCTAATTGGGCCAGCAGCACATTCATCTTCAGAGCCATCAGAGACTGGCACTGTCCAACACGGTGGGAGCTTCTAGGAGCTTCTCAGAGAAGGCCCTGTAGCCTTCCCCGCTACCCAAAAGTCAGGCTGTGCTAAATCAACAGAGCAAGCCTGTCTCTGAGAATGTGGCACAGCAAATATGTCTGCCCTCTCACACTTCTGTGAGCTTTCAACACTCTCTGCAATTAGGAAAGATCCCTTTATGTCCTGAAAGCTGCTAACAAGAATGGAAACTGATCTATTATTGGACACAGGTTTATGAACACAAGCCATTGCTAGATGTGAAACTTACATCCTTCTGCAATAAATGGCTGCTTTTTAAACAACCTGATGCCATTAGAACATATGTCTTTTGTGTTATTTAATGACCTGTGACAAAAAGTTAGGCATGGGAAAATATTCTTCTTGGGAGACATGAGATGTGGTTGATGAAAACTAACATGGAAAAGGCTGTAATGGTCAGGGATGAATTGGACAGAGGCGGGAGGCGATAGGAAGACCTCCCCACTGACATTTTATTTCTTTAGGGAAGTCTACACGGTCTGATTTCTTTCTTCAAACCAAGCTAAGAATATCCTGGTAGCTCAGTTCTTGTTTTGGTCTCAAGATTGTTGTACAACAAATGAGACTATTCACTCCTAATAAATTTCACCTGTTTTGCTCCCAGGGTGAACAGTCCCATTTTTCATTTACTGTCACGCACTAATAAAAGTTGAATGATATTTGTAATATCTTATTTTCTTTCAGTCGAGGCATAGAAGCAATGATTTAATTTTAATCTTCCAGTTTTCCACTTCAGAAAACAGTTTCCATCTTTGTTTCAATTCAAAAAGTAATTTTATTATTTGCATATGGAGCATATTTCATGATGAAGTTTTTATCTCTGAAATCTGCAACATTTTATTACTCCACTAGGGACAGGTGTGGATGATGTATTTCTTTCTTCCGTGCAGCAGTCTGTTATAGGGGGTGTTATTCCTGCATTAGGAACTACCATTGATAAAATACACAAAACTCACATGAACTGGCACTGAAATTTTTGAATGGAAAATGTCAACCTATGCACTCTGCTTTGAACTATTTTGTTTTTATTTAAATCTGGTGATTTTTCTTTACTTTGTAGTAACTGCATGGCCAGATCCTGTCTGTCCAGATGAAATCTGTGCTTTAGAAATAGAACCATGTTAGGGTACAGTAGGAGCTCTTCAAACTTCAGACCAGGCTTCAGACCTTACCAACCACAAGTCAATATGTGTGGGCAGACATGAAGGGAAACCAAAAAACTGATTGTCGACAATGCTGATAGATCTCATTCATTACTTTGCTGCGGTTAAGGGAAGTTTCTTTTCTCTTTAATAACCACAGCAATTAATTTGGAATTCAAAATACCAGTGGAAAACAAAATCATAACCAAGAGAAAAATCAAAGCATATTGTTTCTGTCAGCTGAGACGGTTTTTCTTCCATATTATGCTTGACAGTAGTTTATATCTTTTGTCAGACTGCTGCCAAAAATCTTTTAAGACCTTTCCACTTTTCATTGTTGGAAGAGATAACAAGTGTTGGATAGAAAAAAGAAATCTTCCCATATGCCTTATAGTATTTAATTTAGGAAAATTCAAGTTCTGACTATTTTTGCAATGTTTACTGTCTTGGTCAAGCAATCCTACCAGATTCCAAAATATGAGCATCCCATATCATTATTCAGGATGAATCAAGTTGGGGAAGGTTTTTTTTTTCATTTTTAGCTATTTGGCCTCAAATTGATAGTGTAGTATAGGGGTGTTAATTTGTTTAAATAGAAGCTGAAGAGATAGAGCAGAGGAAATTAAGCCTGGTTTCTTTTGCAGAACAGAAAGAGAGGGCAATGTGTTGTTTCAATAAATAAAATTCTGTTTAATATCTAACTTAAGGTAAAATAATGCTAACAGAAAAAGGGGACAATGCTCCCCAGAAAGAAGCAGGTTCTTTTCTACTTTGCAGAAAATTACTGTTTACCCATGACAGCTAGCCCTTCTGTTACTTTACAGGATATTAACAGTTTACCACCACTTGTGGCTTTTCTTAATTAACGTGCCATTTTAGTACGTGACTTTAAAGAAAGAATTTATTTTCTCATGAAAAAAGAAACTCTTTCTTTCCTATTATCTATTTCTGTCTGTGTTACATGTTAAGATGCAGTAAAATACCTATGTACAGGCAAATGTACATAATTATTTAACACCTTGCACATTGCTTCAATAAAAATATCATCCCTGCAAATGCTCAAAACCCTGTCACCCCTGGGGCGAGAGCATTTCAGTCAAATGAATATTTGTGTAATGGTAGTATAAGAGAGGCTGTGTGTCTGTGCATATTCATCTAGCTCTCTAAGCAGCCCATATTGGCATAAAATTCAGATAATTTTGTCTCTTTTACTTAAGAGTTCCTTCATTTATTCTTGAAGGATTTTGTCACTAACCCGCTTTCACCTGTGACAGCCACAGGTAAATCTCAGATTAAAATTTATGTTCCAATCTAAAATGGATCCTTTCTAATATAGCCCGAAGCTGCTTAGGTTATGAATTTTATGGTGTGTTAGGATACTCTTCAGTGATAAGAAAAGAGTAGAGATTAGATATGTTCCAAGCTGTGTGTATGTTCTCTCAAACAGCTGAGAGAAG
The DNA here is from genome assembly GCA_013398955.1 of Callaeas wilsoni. NCBI lineage: Eukaryota > Metazoa > Chordata > Aves > Passeriformes > Callaeidae > Callaeas > Callaeas wilsoni. Next base: position 13,170 of record VWPU01015882.1, on the reverse strand, counting down.
CAGTCTCTAAAGGAATGTTTCAATTTTTTTTTCTCATGAATTGATAGTGGCGTATTTCTTTCTTACCAAGGTGACAGCATGTATGAGATGTAAAGACTAGTTTGCTCAGGCAATTACCCCTTGTTGATAGCCGATTACTTCCTCTGTCAAACTTGAAAATAACTTGTTGGTATGTAAGTTACTGCTGTTCTGGGGATGCAGTAGTTTAGTCTCCTGTCTCCTTTATGAGCACATTTATTTTAATCAGTAGAGTTTGGAATGGCTCTTTTTATGCACCTTCTTGTAATATAACAAAGGAGAGTGTACTTGCACACACACGAGAAAAAAGATTTGATGTATTGCAGAAGGGAATGCCTTATGGGGAAATCATATCCCATGCTTTTCTTCCATGCAAAAAATGTAACATTCATTTTCTACAGCAGTGGCCCAAATTATTTTTCTGAATAAATGCTTCATCTTAGTAAGTTACAAACAGTATCACTTATACTTGAGAACAGTGTCTGAGAAAACAGTGATCACATAAAATTGGACTATGAAAATGTGCCACAGGAAATCAAGACTTGATTTCTTTTGGGCTCATTGTTTATCTTCTTTCTTTCTTTCTTTCTTTCTTTCTTTCTTTCTTTCTTTCTTTCTTTCTTTCTTTCTTTCTTTCTTTCTTTCTTTCTTTCTTTCTTTCTTTCTTTCTTTCTTTCTTTTCTGTTATGTGGTGGTTTTGTTGCTGTTTAGGGGGAGGGGGAGTTACTTTAAAAGCTTTAAAATAATACATGCGTTTTCTGGAGTGTCTAATGAATGGGATATTTTGCAGAAAAATCACTTACTATAAATGAAAAAATATCTGTCAAAAAAAATGCTTATTGTATACTTTCGCATGAAAACAGAAATTAAGGTGAAAGTTACCCCTCTTCCTGCTGGAAAACTTTCTAAATGTAGAAAATTTTAAAATTTTAAAGTTTTCTTCTACTATCTAAAAGTCAGGACTTATTTTGCTGAAGTACATGGAACAATTTCTGTGGCAAGTTACTTTTTTAGCTGAGTGGCAGACACTGGCCCAAATAAGAAATAAAATTTTACCTCATAACAGTTTACATATTTTGGGTCCATATACAATTATGACGTCATCGATTAAAATATAAGCACCAAAACTACCACAGTACATAGCTAAATACATTAACTATTAAAAATATTGCCATATAAGCACATTTTCACTTCCACCTTAAAAGTTAAGAGCCTTCCTTGATGCATGTTAATAGCCCACATCAAAATTAATGGTAGTTTTGTCAACATTATAGCGTTTTAGAATAGTAAACAAGTGTTATCACACACCCTATGGGGCAATTGTAGCTCAATATTGTCTTTTTTAGTAACTTAGCTATGTCTGTGGACATTTAACCTTTTTGCATATGTCTCACCTAACTTGTATTCTGTTTGCTTAATACTGACATCACTTCTACTGGTATTGCTTTTCATGCTGTTAAACAAAATCAGAATTGTTTTGCACAGCATTCTTAGAAAACAAGTGCTAAATTAGACTTTGCATCCATGTTCCTCTGCACTCTGGTGAAGTTTGCTCTGCCTTTAATCTCTTTTGCTTGCAGAAGTTACATTTATTTTCCAGTGATATGTGATACTCTTCTGAGATGTATTGTGGTTGATCTGTGATTCAATAGTCATATGCTGTGCATTGGAGACACGATAGCTCCCATGATTTGTCTTTTTCTTCCTAATGCTGCTGATGCATGTCTTCTATTACTGGTTTGTCCTGATTGTGAGGGGAAAAAATTATATCTGTGAGCACCTCTATTTATATCTCTTCTTGTTGATAGGAATATTAGCTACTTCCCTATATCAAAATAACCTGTTGATATTTGTTGATTCTATGCAATGTCAGCTGCTTAATTTAGTTAAAATATTCTGCATCTTTTCTTCAGAATTCACATGTAAGGGTATCACAAACAGTTTCTATGAAAAGCTATAGCATTAACTTTTTGAGGTTCAAAAACTACATACATTTTTTCTAATGTTTCTCTACATTTTAACTTTTTAGTCTATGCTAGAACAGTCATACAGAAGTGACAAAATATCAGAAAACAAGGATCCTTCATGCTTGTGACTTAATCAAGCCTGGAAAGTAACTGAAATACACAAGCAAAGTTGTTATCATTCTTCAGCACATTGTTAAGAATAAAGAAATTTGAACTGACTAGACAAGTCCTTACAAAATCATTTAATGTCAATTTGATATTTACATGAGACCAGGGGAGTTCAAAATAGCAAAAAAATTCTTGCTTCTATGTTAGAGGTGTACAAGGGAGGAGTAAATGTTAGAAGAATAAGCCAGTTCTCATGGACACTTTTCCCTAAATATCAAAAGGAAAACCAGGTAAATCCTACCAAAGGGAACAAAGTTTCTTGCTGCAACAGGAATAGCACTGAAATGGCATCTCACATCTGAAAGGCAAATTGGTGTCAGGCTGAAACCAAGGTAGACTAGATTTTGAAGAGTGATTATCAAGTCTGATGGACATTCTCCTCACAGTGAAGGCAATGTGTGATGATAAACCACCAAAACTATTTATCACATTAAAATTCAGGTGAATTTGAATACGAACACTGGAATCTTTCAGAGTAAGTTCAGAGTAAGTTCTGTTTGAGAAGGACTTGATGCACTCTTGTGGAAAACTGTCACCAAGGACACTAAAGTTGCAACTGCAGACTTGAAACAGACAAATACCATAAAAACAGAACTGTTGATGTTCTCTGATTTTTAAAGGTTATTTTCCAAGTCTATTATAGGCCATATATACCCTTTTTGTGTAAAATCCCATGGGAAGGTAAGCACATGCACTGCATACTTATGCAACACTTATAAAGTTCATACATCAGTCTTTTTGGACCAGAAGGCGAATGTCTCTGGAAGGCAGAGAGATAGCATTTTTAACATAATATGATGTCCCAATTAACTCAGGTGATCCCTCTTTGTTCATTCAGTTGCACTCAAGTCAATTGTCATGGACAACTTCCAGCCCAGTGGTGAGATCTCACCTTTTAATCTTTTTGCCCTCCCTGACTTGTTCAAGGCCTTTGAGAAAGATAGAAGCCACAGATGGGAACTTCTGCTCAGCAGAACACTGGTGGCTTACAGTGGAGATCATACAGATGTTGGCAGCATTATGCTATGGATGCATGACACAGCAAACAAGAACTTCACAGGTTTTCACAGCTTTTCCAGTAACACATCTATTGAGTGAAGCAAAATTTCCATATAATCAGCTATCCAGAGTATATCATTTGTCACACACTGAACAAAGCCCTGGTTCAATGGTGGTGAATCAGTTGTTCTGAATACAAAAGGCCTTTTTCATGTCCTCCTGTGTAAGAATAGGTTTGTGTGTCTTTAAATTGTTTGTGAATCCTCTAGCTGCTTATTCAGTGCTGTAGGCAAGAAACAGCCAGAATATGAAAATAACCAGGGCTTGAACATTTGTGAATAACATATCAAAGATATTTGTTTGAAACGTCCTTCATTTATATGGTTGTCTTGCATTCAATAAAGGCATAAAAAATGCAACTTTACTTTACTAATGCATATCAAGTAAGACAATCACCTTGTCTTCTTTCAGTTAAAAAAATGAAGAGATCTCCCTTGCATCAACTACAAATATTTTTGTGTGTGTGCATAATAGTCCTATGAGTAACAATGCAATGCAGGATATGGTTACAGTTCACACAATATTTTAAATACTGTGTTTGCACCTCTGCCTGATACTTTATAAAGTTCGGTACCCTGGAGGGTCTCAGTCACTGGGAAACAAACAAAAGCTACAAAATAAGAAGTCTCAAAATGTATGAGTGTTTTATAAATCAGTGATGGGTTTTACACTTTCCTGCTATGTGCCAGACCAGCATGAGAGTCCGCGAGGAAGTCAGCAAAACTGCAAATAGACGATGAATATGCCTCTGGCAAAGCAGTTAGGTCTGAGGTGGGTGACAAACTTGGGTGGTCACAATACTTGAAAGGAGAACACTTTTTCTTTTCCTTGGAAACACTTGCAGCGTATACAGAAAAGACTCAAATCCTCTTTTATGGTTTTCACCAGTCAAACATTCATGAACCTCATTGTTTCCAAGAAAAAGTTTTATTAGCTTGGTCTCCAATATGGGAGAACCTTCCTACACTGTGAATATTGCTACTGATTGCATAGATAATTGAAGTACAGGAGAAGCTTCCATTTCATCTGCAAGTAGACATTTAGTAAACTTCATTTACATAGAGAGAACAGGAGTGTATATTTCAGTACACTTAAAACTGCATCTTCTAGATATCTCTGAGGGGACAACATTAAAGCTTATCCTCTTTGCATTTGTGTTTACAGATTTTTGTTTTCTGTCAGTAGCCAATTTGTACTCTACAAGCATTCAGCAAAATCAGACCCTGATGACTTTGAATGGGCTGAGCTCATAAAATTTTTCCATGAGTTCCTCAGAGAAACCTAAGTGCATTTGCTGAGCTCATGAGGACTCCAGAGAGATCAGCAGGTGTACTCGGCAAGTTGAGATAAAATGCTACTCTGAGATACATTTTAAAAAGTCCTGCTTTTTTTTTTTGAGAAACCAGAAATGTTCACGGCCATTAAGCCTCACTAAGTCTAAAACACAGAATTGTATCAAGACATGTTCTCACTTTAAAAATGTAAACTGGAATCACTATCCAGATCAAAATTATTCTTTGGACTAGCAAGAATATTCCAAGATTAAAGGAGGTAGGAAAACATCAGACTTGGAGGAAAACTGAACTTGTAATATTCTTTTTGTTATTTGAAGGTTAGTGGTTTGGGGATCACTGAACTTCAGACCCATCCAAAGCAAATACTTCACTCTTCTCTTGAAATTAGCATTGAAGTAGTATTTTTCATGCTTTTAAGAATTTTCATCAAGGGTGTAAATACATTGCTCATGGAATCCTTCCATTCCTTACAAATAGAGTGGTTTAAAGGGATAACGCCATACATGAATAGGATTCTTAGTGCCTGCTACTATTACCTGTGGCTCAGGTTCTTTGAAGACTCAATTGACTGTTTAATTATTACTCATAAAACTTTCATAGATAAGTGTTTCCCACTGCTTGAAGCTGACACAGAACACTCACTTCTACTTGTAAGTACCACTGCACATTGGATTGAGACAACACTAAATGGAATTTTATTTCTCTGCTACTGATCTGCTGCATGGTCCTCTTCTAGACACTTTGGTCTTGTGTATGCCACACAATCTAGACCTCTTCTAGATAAGAAAGCTATTATAACAGCTGCAGCAATACTTTTGCCAGGTATTGTTTTAGATTCTCCAACTTGTGGTTGTGAAAGAAGAAAGTGAGTAAGCCTTGCAAGATTTCTTAGTGTGTTTGATCCAATTATGACCACAGAATAACAGGTTGTTTGCAAATATTGTATCCATGATTGCACACTAATATAAAAACAATATTCAGCATTTATGTGTATGTACAGATATCAACCTATCTATGTAGCTATAGACTTGCAATTAGTGCCACAGAATTGGAGATTCAGCTAACTGCATATACACCAGAAATTAAAGCAAATAGCATACTCTGTGTAGTTCTTTTTCCTGTTCAAAACAAGCCTCATGATGAAGGCAATATTTAATAATTAATGGTGTTTTATCCTTGTTGCCAGTTTTAACCTACAGCATTGTCTTCAGCAGTGTACCAAGACCAGAAAGATAGTGACAAACGCATTGTGTCAGTCTCAGCGCAAATCATATTACAGCCATCCTAACACTAATTTTGCCAAAACAAAGATAATGCTTCTGAGTAATAGCTAAGCAAAACCATAATAGCAGATTACTAGCAGGTATGGAGGGCTCCTATGGCTTGTTTATAACAATGCAAAGCTGCAGAGCTGTTATCTTTATCAGAACCATTTTCTCTTGTTTGTGATTTGTGACAACAGCAAACAAAACAACCTTGGCACCAGCAGCAGTTCAGGATCAGTGTGGGTGTTAATGACATTGTGAGTAGATAAATACAAGGGCAGGAATCCAAATCCCACAACAACCCTCTTGCAGTTAATGCCATCTCTACAAATGGCATATTCTTGGAGCGAGTCCAGGAGCCGTGGTCACAAGATGAACTTTCCCTGACTTTGCAATGCATTAACATCCAGCACACCCTGGCATCCACAACCCTTGCTTATGAATCACTCAAAGGCCCTTACATATATTTTCCAAATAAGTGTCAGCAAACATGTTCTTTACTAAAGAGTACAATTGTTTAACACTTTGTCAGGCGGTTACCACGGGTTGTATCAACACATGAGGATATGTATTTTATAATTCTGTTGGAAGAGATTTTTGACCCGTGCTCCAATGAGCAGGTTGCAGACTGAGTAGTATTTGCTTTCTGAAAGGCAGTATGATATTGCAAGGTCAGTTTACTGACATTTTTTTCCTTAATATAAAAACCAAAACAAACAAACAAAACAAAATAAAACAAAACAAAACAAAAAACCCCAAACATTTAAAAAAAAACCCCACACTTAAGGGGCATTTAACATATTTTGACAAGGTGACCCACAATTTTCTATTAGTGATGTGTTTGTCTAAGCCCCTCTGCATTGATATGCATGGACTGTGTAGTCATTCACTGATGTCTCACTTGGGGGTGGGAAATAAGGCAAGTGGGACTTCTCCAAGGTCTTTCACAGATAGACTGCATCTAGCTATTGATTAAACATTTGGATAGTTAATCAACACAGCTAAATCCTTTTAATCTGCCATGTGCTGTATAAAAAAATATTTCATAAAAAAGAAGGAGCCATGAGGAGACAATTTTTATTTTTAAATTCAATATAAAAATATACCTTAGTAGAAAATAAGAACAAAGAAAATATTGTGAAATTAAACTTCATCTCTGATTCAAATACCAAACCACCATACAGCTTTGAGGTGTTAGCTGATGGCTGTGGTGTGCTAACTCCACCAAGTTTTACCTGGAGAAATGATGAACATCTTCCCTGAAGAAGGCTATATTTTCACTATTTTTTCATGCACTGGAAAGAAGCAATTCTAAATTCCAAGTTCTTCAGTTGCTGAAGATTTTATTCAGATTCTAAATTCTACCACATCTATGAGATAGGATAGTTTTGAGAGTATCAAGAGAGACCACCTGTAATGTGTAGAACTCATGAAACTGTATCAGAATTCCTTCATTATTTACATAAGTTCTTGCCCAGATGTCAGTGAAAGAAGTACAAAAAAACCACCAAACACCTGGAATGCTGCAGTAGTTATTTCACTGCTATCTGTACTGTACAGTCTTAACCTGCACATGCACTTCACTGCATGACCTCCCAAGTCACCAGAGAATCAGAGAGGTGTTATTCTCAGCTTTAGTAATGTCTGAGAACTGCACTGGCTTCAAAGGCTCCAGAGGATTTACACCAGCTGGAGATAAGATAAGAGGGGCTTTTGGTACCTGGGAGAGCCTGCAAAGCATTTCCCATATTTGTTACCGGCTCTCTGCAAGACGAAAATCAGCAGAGGATAACATCAGTTGGTGAATAGCCTTGCTCAGAGGGAGGATCACAGGTCCTTTTCCTACCCATGTGGTGTTTATAGCATCACATCTGTGAACCCAGTCATTGCATCAAGGATTTGTTGCAACTGTAAATGCCAGCTCCTATTCCTCATTAACCATTTCAAAACAGCGTATAACTCTGCAAATACACTCTGCTCCAGGTACATGTTCAGGGGTTCACTTCTTTGCACCCATGAAGGCTGCCTTCAATACAGAGGGTGCAGCACCAGAGGCTCAGTAAATTGACGTAACTGAAAGGAAGGTTAACAGAGTAGGGGAACAGGGCAAAATTCCAAACTAAATAAGTAAAGGTATGACTACAAATCTATTTAAACTATTTTAACTGATAGACTGACTAAAAAGTCTCACACATAATATATTAAGTACTAATATATTAAGTCTCACACATAATATATTAAGCATTTTGCACTCTGCAAAGTCTTTTATAATGCAGTAGTTCAATTAATGCACTAATAATTTGCATAAAAAGGTACTAGGGAAAGATGGAGTAAGAAAATAGCTGTTTCATTACTGTGGTTTCTCTATAGCAGTACTGTTTGGGGAGATAACTAAGTTGTATACCATAGACAAATTAAACTCAAGTAGTCTTGGGCTGTCATTTTCTCTCCCTAGTGTAGTGGTGGCCATGCATCTGTACAGCACGTCTCTTTTCCATTATTCTCATAGTAGTGAAGTTCATTGAAAAACCATGACAAATTATTTATACCACAGATAAAATTGAAAACAAATTAGTAACTATGCTGTGTAAATGATAATTACAGTTGCAATTGGTTAAAATTAATGCGTAATAAAAATCTGAAAGAATGTGTAAACAGAAAGTGAGTTTCAGTTTTTAATCAATAGCTGATGATGCATTCATAATTCTCTTTCCCTTTTTTCTTCTAATTATACATAGCAAAGAATCATCTAATATTAATAAAATATAAATAATGCAATTTTTAAAGTTGGAATCTTTTTTATGTTTGGGTTAAGAGAAAATGTCTCACTAATATTTGTTTGCAATTTTAATGTTTGTTAACTTTAATTCCTTACTCAAAATAAAAGTTTAAGGCTTGACATTCTTCATTGTCACAGGCAAATATAACTGAACAAAAAAGAAAGAAATAATCACATTTTCATTCTTGGGCTTTGGCTACTCATAAAGCAGTAATTCTCCAAGAAACAGGTCCTAACCTTTTTCCCCCATCCGAAGATCCACCCAATCTTTCTAAGAGCAATCGAATTTGGAAAGTAACCACTTCCTAATGGCTCCATTTTGCAGCTTAACTAATTAATGGGGACAACCATAAGTTTTGGAGTAGAGATGGGCCATGTCACCAGCGACTGGAGGATAACAACCTTTCTACTAGGCTTGACCATCATGACTTTCTAGAGGCTTTTGAGGGCTCTGGGCCTCCTCAGCAAAGTGGCATGCCCCAGTGCACCTGGCTGGGTGCACCAATAACCCAACAGCAATCTACCACAAGATTAAGCATAATTTTTCAATTTTTAGTCCCACTATTTCACAGCATCTATTGCTCATGTTGTGGAAACACCACATCAGAGGTCAAAACTAGAGTGTGCTGGAGGAAGTACACGTGCTCACAGAAAAGACCGTCTAACTATCTTCCCATGGATATACAAGCTTAGCACGTGTCAAGAGTAAGGAAATTAACAAAGGGAGAAGAGGCAACCGCCAGTTATCTTTGAGGGAAAAAAAGTAATACTTTTAGCACTATAAACATGTTCTCAGCCTAATGGCATGTGCAATAATATCATTTCTATAGCTGCTTTTTGGCAACTTGTTCCAAAGTTTTCCTTGTGAATAATTTCTGTGTGTGAATGTGTAGTCAACTAAACCCTGAGTGTGTGATTGCAAAATTGTCTGTATGGCAATGTATAAAAAATTAATCATTTAAATATCTTTTGTGAAAAATATCATTATTGTTATTGAGCACTAGGAAGCTATTTGTATAACCATGTTTTAAATTGGTATGTCATTGATTTCTATTTAATTCTCTTTGCCACTGTCTATGAAGTAAAGGAGTTTTATAGGGTTCTAGAAGTGGAAAGATTTACATAATAACCATTTCAGAAATATACGAATGCCAGTTTAGAGACTGGTATTCAAACATTTGTCTTTTGGTGTTTTCTTCCTTAAAATGAACTTTTATTAACTCAGCTAGTGATATTATTACCAGCTAGTGATATGAGAATGTTGTTCAGCCTTCGAATATCTTTCATTTTATCACTTTTAATGCATCTTTAATATTTAACATTCATCTTATTATAGACAGAGAGCGTGAGATGCATGCGTGGTTTCCACACAATTTTAAAGTTCAATGCACAGTCACAATTCTGAGGGGAGATTTCACACGTTTATGAAAAACAAGGCATTTTTGCAGTAAAGTTACAAAGTGTGAAAGAATTCTTGTTTTATCTGCCTTACTTATCATGTTTATGAATTATTTTGCCTGGAAGTAAATTGACAAGTTGTCAATGAACAATAGACACTGCTTCAGCTAGGCTTTTCACAGGTTCAGATGCCTTTGGGCAAAAGGGCTAAATCTGTAGTTTGCAATCTAGCATATGGAGTACTGAAAAAAGTGTCAATGGGGTGAGAGACATTTACCGAGAAATTCATATGGCTGCTGATCTCTAACCAATTCATTTGGTCTGGGGTTTATGAGTTCATGTATAAGTGCTCTACCCTTGCAGTTAGATTTCAATTTACATATAATGACCCAATTCTATTTATTCCTGCTGTACTGCTGATCTGCTCAAAATAAATACTTATATTTTCACCAGAAGCAATGGCACCTGCATCTCTAATAATAAGGCTCTCTTTAGAACAGTCTCATACAGAGTTTCTCCATATTCCAGCTTTTTGTTTCAAGAACTGCACTATAATCCTCTAATTAACACAAATCTTGATATCTTTATCCTTACCCTCATTGTAAGCGCACCCTCTTGAGGTATCGAGCATGTTGTACACTTTTCAATAAGATTATTTTCAATTCACATACTGTAGTAGGGAAAACATCATTGTCATTTCCTTTATGTGATGGTGTATTTGTCAAGAGACCTTAATGCACAGGGATGAAAAAATGTGGTGTCAAAAGGTTATGCAGTTTCCACATACTCTATAAAAAAATTTCTATGGGGTAAAACAATGAGAGAAAATTTCAGAATTTCTCTCTTTTTGGGGTAAGGAACTTGTCTTTAATATCTGCCTTCTCTTTACCTTTCTGATTACTGAAGTTATTAAAGGGCAGAACACTTAAAATGCACTGTTTACCTGGCCAGAGATGAACTCACATTATTTTAGACATTTGTTACCCATGCACTCAACAACCTATTTTTAAAATAAGCTGTAAGAAATGCTGAAGTGTTTTGCTAGGAAGTATTTACACATTTATGTAGTTTAGGAGCATTATAGTTGGCAATTAGCATAAGAAATAATACTATGAGCAGTGAAAGTGATGATAAACGAATGACAAAAGGACATTAAATTAGACTGGTTATCACACTTAATTAAGGGACAACTGTGATACTTGCTTGATGTCAGTATCTTACACGTGACAAAAAAGGACAAGTAGCCTATTTTTGTTATTATCACAGCCAAAGGAAGTACAACTCAAGCAAGGAAGGATATGAATTATAAATATATCACATCATGTAATGCACTAGTCAACCTGAGGAAAATAATGAATGCATTATATTTTAATGACTTACAAACTCTTCAATTATTAATGATCATAAAGACTATTGTGGCTACTGTATTAAAATGTTATTTAGATTTTAATTATCTGTATGCAGCAATGAAGCATGTTTTCCAAGATCCACAATTTGCATGCCTGTTTTGACTTACAGAAAAACAGAGAGATTATGATCAATTCTATTCTTAAATGACTTATTTAAATTCAAGAATGTTTAAAAAAAATTATCACAAGAAAAATTTCAAAAAAGTTTTGCTGGATGTTGCCTATCTTGTGCCAGCTACTAAAACAATGTATTTCCAAAGCTGTAATATTTGCAGAATACCAGGCTGCTTTTCAAGCAGTCTGTCTCTTCACTCTGCCTTTTCACTTCTGTGAAAATTGTACTGATCATAAAATAAAGCACCATATTTCTTCCAAAAAATGTTGAATCACCCTCAGTAAAAGAGAAGAGAGGAAACATGAAACCTCATTTTCAAAATTTGTCTAGATTTAAAGTAGATGACCATCCTTAAAGTAGATGAATGCATACAGTAGTTGCTGTGAATGCCCTCATTGTTTCTTGGGGTTAAAAGCCATATTTTCCCCTTCAAATTTTTTTTGCTGTGCTGTGGAAGTGCTGAATACTCCTGCAAACAAAACAAGCAAGCAAACAAGAAAGAAAAGTAAAGAAAGTTCCTGACTTTAAGAGAGGAAAACACCAAATTTGTGAAAAGTATGAGATGGTATCATTCCACCCAAGCTCTCAGCCATGTCTATAGTCCTGCTTGTTCATGAAGGGCTGAGAGAGAGAGAGCAAGGCTTAGAACCTGGCAAGCACCAGCTAAAGGAGAAAAACCCCACTGAGGGTCTGACATGCCATATCTCAAGGCTTGGAGGACCACAAGGGTTTTTCTGCCCCAACCAACACAGTTATCTCATGGGAAGAGAGCCTCTCCCAGTACTGGGAGAGTGCTGCTCTCCCAAGGAGCAATAAACTGAAGTGAGGTATCTAAACAACTGCTAGAAAGCTAGATTCCCCCCAGCTCGTTTTTCTTTCAAGAGCTCCAACTCTTCCAACTATTCGGGATGTAACATCTAGCTGATGCAATTTGCAGCTTGGTGCAATTATGCAAAGTGAGGATGTTTATGGTTTAGCAGTAACTTACTAGCTGCAGAAGTTTAGAAAATGCTTCTTATGTGTTATCTATTACTGACCAAATTTATCTTTTGTGTTATCATAACCAGTATTAATAACCAAATTGATTCAGCTTTAATTCACTCCTGCTCAGGACTTCATACCTTGGTTTCCCATAGAAGCTCAGTAGTAGTGATCAAAACACTGTCAAATATAAAGAGGATAGGTGGAAAGTTTTGTGGAAAAGTATTCAGTTGGCCAGGCTTATGCAGCAGTGACTGAAGGAAAGTCCAAGGGTAAGACTGAGGTGTGCATGATGGTTCCTGAGTTCAGCACTGAGCCTCAACAGGACCCAGAAGAGCTCAGCAGCCAACCAGGCAAGAAGGGGCAGTTCCAGGAGCAATCAGGGTGATTTAAAGAGCTCCAGGGAGCACAAGCAGCTTGGAGTGCAGTGAACCCACATCAACACCTCCTCTGTTAAGAGGAAGAGAAGGGTAGTTGTAGCAGGAGTCTCTCATCTGAGAGGAACAGAGGGCCTGCTCTACAGACCAGACTCAACCCACAGGGAAGTCTGCTGTCTCCAAGGGGTGCAGATAAGGGACATTGCTGGAAAACTCTCCAGGCTAGTAAGGGTCTCTGATTGCTATCTGCTATTTGTTGTTCAAACTGGCATTGGCAAAATAAGAAATAGAAGTCAAAGGGCAATCAGAAGCGATATCAGGGCTCTGGGATGATTGGTA
>VWPU01015881.1:0-416913 GCA_013398955.1 Callaeas wilsoni | reverse complement strand
TTTTTTTTTTTTTTTTGTATTTGGGCATAATGATATTGAAAAATGTTATAGGATGTCTGAGGGAAAAATCATCATAAAATACTGCAGCATACAGCCCTTCAGGTACTCTCAGCCTTCAGTTTTACCTTTAGAGAGGGTAAGAGTTTTAAGGATTGAGTAGGAATAGTTTCTTTTTTCAGTCCCAAGCTAGTTTCCCTCTGGGAAGGCTGGAAGCACCAGAAGGAAGTTTACAAAGCAAATCTCAGCTTCCTGGAATTCCACACATCTACATTTCTTGCTGTAGATGTTGAGCTGTTGAGGGAGGCTCCATAAATAGCCTGTAACTATTGTTGTTAGCACAGGATGATGTGTATTCTTGCCAGTGTACCACAGCAGCATGATATGAATGTTTAATTGCAGAGAAACATCTGGTGCATGGAGGCTTGATAACAGGAGCAGGGTTGTTGATAGTTGTTGCCATAGTTGTGATAGGAGTTGTTATCCAAGAGGTGCGTTTCCCTTTTACCTTCCAAGTATTTCCTTCTCAAAAAAGTAATTATCAGACTCTTAAAATTTTTTCTGCATTAATATTAGGAACACTTGAGAAACCACATATAAAGTAGTTGTGATCTAGACAAACTTCTGTGTTTTGCTTTGGTTTTTATCTGAGACTGTTGAACCACCGCAGGAAGAGTAGTACTTTACCAAAGTAGTTATTTGGTGCCTCACAGAACAACAGGCAGCAAGCAGGTTTATTAATTCTATTGAGACCACGTCATCATTCACTATAAATGTATCTTGCTGTACTCTGGAATTGAATAAACTTTTAAACTCACTTCTTGGAGTGAATTCTGAAGGCAAGAGAGAGCTCCTAATCTGTATTCAGCTATGCTTTTTTTTTTTTTTAGCTGTATGCAATGTTTCTTTCTCTCTTCTTCTCCCTAACCTTACTTTTAGAAAGGAATTTAGAGCTAGATATTCCTCTCACCCAGCCTGTTAACAACCTCTGGGTTCTTCAACAAGTGCCTGGAGGTTGTGGTAGCATTCATCAGAAAGATGCCTATTTTGAATTTTAGCATGTGATTCAGTGAATGAGTCAAGATAGACCATGGTTTTAACCTAAGTATTAGTAGTGTAAGTAATCGTCATCATTCTTTACCAAGGATAAATGAAGACTAATCTTCTATTTTAATTCTGTTTTTCTGTGAGTAACTGTTTCAGATCCTGATAGTGTGGTGAAGAATTTGCTTCAAAAAACAGATACTAATAATAAAATAGCAAAGCAACTTTCATTATGATATTTTTAGAGAGTATTTTACAAAGACACATTATTGTGTGTTTTTTCCTATCCCCTCTTTATGCCAGCCTGTATTCTTATTTTGAAGATGATTAATATTGATCCATATTGCAAAGAGTCTACACAAGACTCTTGTCAAGTAGTTTTGTACAAATGTCTAAACTTTCTCTAAACTGAAAGAAATCAGCTTACATGAAATGTTTGTGTTTTTTGTTTTTTGCTTTGAGTGCTAAGAGAAATGGGCCTTTCACCTAAAGCATCCTTGAGTTTGTCTTGGAGTTCCAAGGTGCTGAGAGTTGTCTTTGATTATAGGCAGAGGACATCCTATTGGTCAGAAGGATTGTTTCAGTGGTACTGTGATGTTGCAGAAACAGATGGGCAAGTTAGGCTGCTCTTCTCCAAATGGTTCTGCAATGCAGTTGTGACATAAGTCATCAAATAACCCCTAAATCTGCCAAGTAATTGTTGTTGATGAATTCTTCAGCAGAGAAATAGATGAATATGAGGGAGTCTTTCCTTTAATCAAGAATTTTATATTGAACCAAAACTCTGTCAATTTTCTAAAAGTTAGATACTGGTTTTCATGGTACTGAAACTGTTTTTGAAGAGTTTTTCTTCTGAAAAACTATTTAGACTGGCTGAAGGAACACTAAACTTCAAGGTATCAAGTTTACACAGTTTAATTCTGTCTCTATAAAGTGCCTCATAGAAGAATATCATCTAGATCACTCATACTGTGCTGGAAGAAAAAGAAAAGCAATTTCTTCACAAACAGTTCTAATATTATTTCAGGATGTCTTAAGGGATAGCTATAACTAATGAAAAACTCTGCTAGAGCTATGGCTTCATAAATGGTTTCCTTCAGAAATGTCCATGTAATTGGAATTTTGTTACAAGCACCACTGAATGTCGTTCTTACTGGCACAGAATGGTTGACACGCATAAAGCCAATGCTTTGTTAATAAAGTACTTGCTCAGTAATAATTTGATTTAAAAGTTTATTGCCAATATCTGGCCCTGATTGACTGACTTAGCAGATAAGTGACTCAGTAGAGAAGAAAATTCTGCCTTGCAGTGGCTTTTATGGTTTGCACTCTGTGACCTGTTGTTTTCAAGTGTTAGTCATCAGCAGCTGCACCAGTGCAGCACTTCTGTGATGAGAGCCAGTCTGACAGTAACTCAGTCTCTCATGGTGCTGTGTCTCATGATCTGCAGCAGTGGTACAGGGAAAGGGTGAGTTGTGCTGTGTATAAATGACCTAGAAGAGCAGCTTTTGTTTTGCTGCTCGGTCAGATCTGGGTGTAAGTTGCAGCTGCTGTTTTCCACTCTCCCACTTTCCTCTGAAGGAAAGTATGGGCAATACGTGTTGCTGCACTGTGACTGTCTCTAGCTACTGCGTGGATCATTAGCTTCTCTGACTTGCATCGATGATGGGAACAATATACCTGGGTCCTATAGACTACTTTGATTCTCATCTTAAGGTGCCTGGATAGTTTCAGAGTATGTGCCAGCTTGAACTTAAGACTTTGTTCTTACTTGTATCTTGTCTTTAGAAATATAAAATTTCTAAAGTTTTCAAGTCATTATTAGAGAGGTTAAACTTATCTTAGGATGAAGGGGAGAGGATGAGAGAGGATAAATTAAATGGGCTTCTTGTTTCTCTCCTCTTTCTTTCCCCAATGTGAGAAATTCTGCTATGTATCAGAGAGGAATAATCTTACAGACTTTCTGCAAAGTGCTAGATTTGTGTCCAGTCCTGTCTTGCTCTACTGTGGCCCCACACGTGGATGAGAATTGGGTCTTCTAAAGCTGTTTGTCCTCTTTCTGTGGTGCAGCTGACATGGCTACACTTTGCTCTTGCATGTGCCAGTGCTCTTGTTTGGTTACAGGCAAAGTGATTATTTTCCCTATTAGTAATGGAAGTGATTTCAGCACTTTGTTTTACAAATCATCATGCCTCAAGGTATGCATTTTCTTACCTAGCAATTAAAGGTTTATTTTCTTTTTCTTTGGTGCCTGACCTGTTCTTTGGCTCATCTGTTGTAAGAATCCAAACTAGTCGTTTCACATGCTTCCTTGACAATTTTGCAGTTTATATAAACAAAACATATCTGACAGCTGCTGCTGTTTTATAGCTGTTCTTATCTCAGCAGTACAGTTGTTGTTACCTCTTTCTCCATAGAGATAGATTTACTGTATTTAACTTAATTAAAGAAATGCTTGTTACTAGAGTGTGGGCCAGAACAATTTTTGAGACCTCCTTGAAGGGGTGCCTATGAGAGGGAAAGATACATATGCTACTTTCTTGTTTGGTACTTCTGAAGTTCTGCTATTTGAAGTTTTAAAGAATATCAATGGTAGAGCTCACTCTTTTCATTGTAAAACAGCCTTGGTGGTATTTCAGCTCCTGAACCAAAGCACTTGTTTTAGATTGTCATTTCGATTCCTTGCTATGTTTGACAATCTTATATCCTCAGCCATCTTTGGAAATGGAGCTTGCTCAAAGAAGCATTAAACTGAATAAAAGAAAAGAGAAATGTTACTTGTTAAATGAAATACTTTGGTTTCAATGAGTGCAGATCAGAGAGAAAGTATTGACTTGCACATCCCTTAAAACATAAAGTAACAAGTTTGACATATTTTCACCCTTTTTTAAAGTTGCCACTTAGCTTTAAAAACACAGTTAACAAAATTAATCTTCATTGTTCTTCTCCCAAGTGGGACCTTACCATACTGACCTAAAGTATTCTTTTCAAGGTCCACTCTTGTTTGTTAATCCTCTTTTCAAAGAGGCTCATAAGCAAAAATTGTTTACTCAGAACAGACTCTGGAGTCTTCTGAATATTATGAATAAAACACCTGTCCTGAAAGGACCCCCCAGTGACTGAGTCTTTGAAAGGCAATTAACTGCATACAGTGAACTGAAGTTCAGTTTTGTAAGTTTGGAGCAGGCCTCTGATCTCTGAGAGCCTTTCAGAGAGCCTTCATTAAACTCCTTGAACCAAACTAACCTGCCTTGAGTTGGTGTACAAAATCAGGTGACTCTTCTGTGCATGCAGTTTAAGCTCTTTGATTTCCAGAGAGATGGAACAATTGCAGAAAGTGCAGTCCTACGGAGTGTTATGCTAAAGCTATTTTTGAGCAGGGTAATGTTGGTCATAATATCTGATTTTACTATTTGTTTGTAATAATACTGTGGCTGTGGTAATGAAATGTGGGATTTGGAGTGAGTCCGCTGCAAAGGAGATTTGGGCTGAAATATCGTGTTTAGATTTGGTCACTTTAAGTTCTTCTTTAGTTTGCAGCTTGAAACTGAAGCTACACAAGCTGTTGATTTTTATCAATTATGCTGTGATTTCTGTTTGAAGGAAAAGTAAGGATATGCAGGATACAGACTGCAACAAAATAGATGCTGAGTATCTTTAAAAATGAAAAAAAAAATCTTTGTAGCATATGGCATTTTTTGGAAAATTTACTTTATTGCAATTACAATTGTCTGTTCCATTTGTGCTTTTTAGTATATGTATCAGAACTTGTATAAAATATGTTGATATTGATGGAAATAACTCTATTTGATGGAAAGGTCTCATGAAATGAAGCATTATGCCCTACCGTGTTGTGCAAAGGGGAATGCAAGCCTCTGATAGCCTGGTGGGTTGTGTCAGAGTGTGAAAGAGCTGGCCAAGGCCATTGCATGGACACTCATTTGTTTGAAGATCCTTGTGATGGAGGGTGATTCTTGGTGACTGGAAAAAGGTACATATGGCCATTTGCAAGGAGCGTCCAGGGACTGGAGGTTGATCAGCCTAACCTTAGGCCCTGAGAAGATTAGGAAGTATGTCCTGGCAGGATAAGGAGGTGCTTGGGATCACTTGGCATGGATTTATCAAGGACAAACCAACCAGACAGCTTTTGATGAGAAGTGACTGACTATATGGATGAAGACAGTGGTCAGAGTCAATGGACAAAAGTTGCAACAAGGGAAATGTTGAGTGGATAACAAGCTAAAAGTTTCTAGAAGTCGTTGCACAGTCAAATGTTGTGCAATGTCATCTGGAGGGATTTTGTAATCCATGGAAATGCTCAAAACCATGTATAATCCTGTGCCTTCCCTAATGTTGAAGTATGTGTTTTATTTCTTTTTCTTCACTTAGTACACTGAAATATCTTTTAGTTTTCATTTTTGCTGAACAGACTTCAATGAAGGAATGGCAAAACTAGAGTAAATTCCTTCAAACAAGCCTGCGTGGCTGAGGTGGGAAGCAGTCTGGGATTTCTGGCTTGGGCCCTTTCCTAGGGGAATGCAGCTGGCAGTGACTGTTGGGGCTGGTGGCTGTTGCTGCTACAAGGCAGCGGAGCAGTGGGGGCTGTGGACAAGGGATTGCAAAGCCTGGTGCTGGTCCCTCCAGGTGCTTATACTGACAATATCTCCTGCCCCTTTCCCTGCTTTTTGCTGTACTCTGACATAATGTGTTTTCTAAACACAGGAAAGACTCTGTAAGCCATATTAAGTTATAAATGTGCTCAGTCCTCACAGGTTCACTTCTTTCTGCTGCAGCTAACAATGGGTTTCTCAAGCATTACCAAAATATTTCTTATTTACTGTAGAACCTTCTCATTGTAGTTCTGTTCAGAAATTTTATATTTCCAGTGTGCAAGGAGGTTAACTAACCTTCAGTGCAGTATACCCCAAATTATGTGTAAAATACTGTAGTCTACAAACTTTGAGGCTTTATATTTATCAGAATTTACGTTTAAGTTCTCCTATTTGTTATGAAACATTTCGGTCAAACTTTATAAACAGATTAACTTCGTTTTTAAGAGATGTGCAAACTGTATGATGGACTTGCTTATGCACGTCAAACTGCCTTTTGCCATTTGAGCATTGGAGATGTCAAGAAAAATATTTTTTTGGTTGGCAACTAGTGATTCCTTATTATACTGTAGCTGTATTATTGTGTGGTAGTAATTTTTTTTAACTGGGAATGATGTGCCTTTAATAGATATTTGAAAGATGCAGTTGTCATTGTTTTTTGAAATGTCTCTAAAGCAACAGTGCACTAGGGAGATAAAACAGGGGCTGTTTTCCACTCTTCCTTATATTTCAAGGCTGTATCCAGAGTTCTCAGGATAAATTGAGCAGAAGGTGCACAGTTTAGACAAAACAAAAACACATGTGAAGAGGCATAAAGGTGCTCTTAAGAGAAGATCCTTGTAGAAAGCGACACTTCAGATTGTTTGGTGTTGTCTGATCTGGAGATGAGATGGGTATTCCTGAAATATTGGGAGAAGCTTTGATGGGCTTCTTTTGGGTGAGCTTTGGGAAAAGAACTGTTACTAAAAGTTTGAGACTGATGAATTTGACAATTGTGGTTGTAAAGACAGAAGATTAAGCAGGCTGGTAACCACGCTGCATCTGTAGTGTGTTTTGTCTTCATCTGGATGCTGAGAACTTTCCCTTCTGCAGTAGTGCTTAAGCAGTAAAATGTGAGTGAATGGTAGTTGAGAACAAATAAATGTTTACAAATAAGTTTACTGTGGATATCTTACCCAGCACACCATATAAAAAACATAAATGGAAAAATAAGTGCTCCGTATACACCTTAGGCATTTCGTATTTGTCTGGTCTCTTAAACTTCCTCTTGAAGAAATTGTGGTTTAAGAACTGGCAGATAGCTGGAAGTTTTAAGGAAAAAAATATAGTTTTTGTCCTTCTGCTTGGTAGGACACCTTACAGGACAGAAGCTTATAGCTAACTACAGTCCTTATAGCTTACTGTAGAATGGCATTGTACTGAAATTTGTTATATTTAAAAGATAATGCTGATGCATTTATATTTCCTGAAATACATATATTGCCTGAGAGAAAGCTTTTCCTCTGCAGCAACTGACTTCTTCTGTCCCTTTCCGTAACTTCTAGGGACCGTGCTGAATGCGGTGAGCCCTTTTCTGACTGTTAATCTTTTGCCTTTTCCCTTTAAAAAAATCTATTTCATTTTTTGTTATCACATATTTGTATTACATATTCAGACATTGTTTGAATGGTCTTTTCAAGTCCCAGAAGGGTGATGACTTTTACAGCACTCTCCTGACTAGAGGAGAAATTCAACACATTTCAGTAAAAGAAGTTTAGTGGCCCTGGATAAGGGTGAGGTAGAGCATTACCAGTTTCTTGAATTTCAGAAATGTGCTGGGTGCAGCTTTGCTGGGCAGCCTGGTATTGTGTTGTACCTTCAGGTCTGAGAAGTGGTGGTAAGCCCTAAGAAATGGGGAGAGGGATGAGAAATGTACTGTCATACTGAAGAGTTGGGATGGCTGGAGCCTTAAAAAGGTCTGAGGGAGCTCTACAGAGAAGATATGGATGGTGATCACAGACATAATGAGGGATGTGTAACTTCGCATAAAAAATTAATCCAATTAATATTCATATTTGAAACCAGTTTTTTGGTGAAGTGAGTATCAGAAATGTATCCTGTTCAGAAAGCTACATAAAACTTTGGAATCAAGTGCTGCTTTTTGTGGAGGATGAGGAGAAGACTGATTTGAGGTTAATGTTTTAATTCTTTTTGTCTTAGAACGTAGAAGACTTGATTCTATAGTGAATCAGGCAGGGAAAAGATAAATTGAAAAGTAAAACAAAGTATCACATGATGTGATAAACGTGAATACTTGGTCTTGTATTTGTTTTGGTTAGTTTGTATTTAAAATACAGGCAATGTTAGTGAAACAAAATTTTTTCTAATACTTCCCTTATTTGTTATTTTTACAGATGACATGGCAGAGCTTCTCCTTGGGGAGTCCAAACTAGAACAATTTTTGAAGGAAAATACTCTTAAACACAGTAACAGTCCACGGGGCCCCCAGCCAAAGCTGACTGAGGTCAGGAAGCATCTCACGGCAGCACTTGATAGGGGAAATCTCAAGGTATGTAAGTCGGCCTGAGCAAGAATTAGAAAAGTTGAAATTGACTGAAGTATTGAGGAAAGGTTCCTTAAATTATATTTGCAGGTTCTGAAAGTGAGATTAATACAAGAGAGCATTTTCTGTCGGAACCTTCCAATGCTGATAACCATTCTGGTCCTTCTTTTACTTAACTATTTTTGTAGCTACTACATCAGCTTACCTCTTCTGTACTCAACATCCATCTTTTCAGAGATCCAAAGAAGCTTTATTTTACAGTCATCTGTAACATTTTGTTTTCTGCAGCTTCTGGAAGTATTAATTTCTCTTTCTTTTCTCTCTTTATTCTTCCATTAATTCCTTTTTTCAAGACATTTGTTCTGCCCTGATACTTTGAAATGGTGTGAATTAAATATGTAGGCTGTGGAACATATATCGTTAAGTTTTGATGCTGTGTTATTTTCAACTGTGCTTGTGGTGTTAGAAAAAGAAGTCATTGGAGGAGTTGTAATAATAGGCTGCCTTTAAATGGTTTTATCACCTGGCAAAGCTGGTTTCCAGCTGAGAGGTATTTCTGGTACATGTGTAAATAAGTATGTGAATATCTAGAATGCCTGGTAGTGCTTTTCAGTAGCTTGCTGGAATGAGATTTAGTGAATTCCCCCCTACTGCAAGCTTCTCAAATATTACACAAGACAGGATTTTGTTCATTTGTTGCTCTGTTAGAATAAATATTCTGGGGGTGACAGAAAACATACCTAATAATTATCAGAAAGAATTAGGTGTATTTTCTCAGACAAAACCCTTTCTTATTTCTCTTCCTTCTAGCCAGAATTCCTACAAGAAGCTAACCTAATAATGGCCAAATTAAACTATGTGGAAGGTGATTACAAAGAAGCTC
Source organism: Callaeas wilsoni (assembly GCA_013398955.1). NCBI lineage: Eukaryota > Metazoa > Chordata > Aves > Passeriformes > Callaeidae > Callaeas > Callaeas wilsoni. The sequence goes on along the minus strand of VWPU01015881.1, from coordinate 407,837 downwards.
TGAACACATATGCCAGAGTTGGTGTTGATGACTTGCAGCTGACTGCAGTGCCACCGTATCGGCTACGGATGATTGCTGAAGCGTATTCTACAAAAGGTAAGATTGCTCTTTCCAGTATCATAATGTGGAAATAATTTTTTAAAATTTAATTTATATCTTGTCCAGAGATGAAGGATCTTTTCAGTGTGAATGTCATCTACATAGTAGTGGAGTGCCACATTTGTAGATAAAATAAGAGGATGGTTTGAGTCCTTTAAATTATTCAGAGTTTATGATCAGTTGTCAAGACTTTTACCTCAATTAATATTCTAACTGTGCTGTCACCTAATCAAACTCTTTGAGTGTGTGTATTTAAAAGTCCTTCCATATATAAATGTCACAGTAACTGTGGCTAAATACCAAAAATATTATCACTGCTCCCAAAAGTTAAGGGTTACAAAATGCAGTGCAGTTTTGGGGTGGCTATGGGCAGAATGGAAAACTTTGATTCACAGTGATGCTTTTTACTGAATGTTAAAATACTCAATCTAAACTAGGTTGCATAGCTAAATTGCCACTTAATTCAGAGGACTATTAATAACATGCTAACTGACTTAAAGCAATGCATCACTTGTGCAGTTTTAGTTTTGAATTTTTCTTATATGAATATAGATTTTTTTTTTAAAATTCAGTAAGTGAAGGTAATTAAACCCCATTTTCTTCTTTACTACTCTAGTATGGTGAAAACTGTAATACTGTGCTTGTGTCTTAAGGTGGCAGTGCCACTTCAGTTTAGAAAACTGTAATAGTCAGGGCTGGTCAGTGTGTTGGGGAAAATGGCAGTTTGTATGCCAGGGGTTTATTAGAATTTACTGAGTGAAGTGTTTGCTTTGCTCTGCTGTGTTCACGTGTGGCTTTGGTTGCATATGTACTTTTAGTTATGGCAAGAGGAGTGTCAAATGGAGCAAACAATCTGTGAGAGACTTCAATAGCTTTGACTGACAACTGATTAAGGATTGTTTCTAACGTTAGACTTGGAAGGGAGTGACTGTTTTCCACCAACACAGTCCTCCAGTAAACGTTAGACAAGCATGAATCATGTCCTCTAGAGATGTCAAGGAAATTAGAGAACTAACTGGTAGCAGAGACAAAAGGAGGCTTCATAAGTCTGGCCACTATTTAGGTTAAAGTGAGAAGTGGGAATAGAGGGGGAATCTGCCCAGTTTTCTCAAACAGCATCTCTGTGGGCTTTTGGGCCGTGTCTGGTTTGGGTACACTTCCACTCAGGTTTGTTGATTTTGGCTAGGTTTTTTTGTTTTGTTTAGGTTTTTAAATATATGAGGATGTCTGTTGAATTCTTCATATTCTTTCCATGGACTTGATCAACTTTAAGTACCTAAATTTGCTTTTATCTCCACAGAATTTAATTGAATCTTTTCCCAGAGCTCAACTCTTCCGGCTCTGTTTTATTTGGCCTCATAGGGATATAAAACAGTTGAAACTATAGTGGCATAAATTTTGCAGAAAATATTAGTGTTATTAATTTTACTTAATTTAAACATAATGTATTAGAAAATAGAAAAACAGGTATCTTTTCTACTCTGGAATGTTTTGTAGGTTCAGAATTTAAAAAAAAGGAGAACAGAAAAACAGCATATCTTCTGTCTAGATATGTGGACTTTTTCTTCTGATTTCAAATTTTATTCTTAAAACACTGAAATCTGTCATATGAGGCCTAATGTAACTTGATGGGACTTCATTACTTTGGTCACTTCTATTGGGTGTCTGGCTACCAGTTTACCTGAGCAAACTGAGCAAACTATTGGGGCTTTTTTGTTATTTTGTTCATGTTCAGGAAGATCTCTTTTTGCTATTGTATTTACAGTTCGAATGAAATTGTAGGATAGTTTGGGTTGGAAGGGACCTTAAAGATCATCTCATTCCAAGTGCCCTGCCATGGACAGGGTCACCTTCCACTAGACCAGGTTGTTCAAAGCCCTGTCCGACCTGGCCCTGAACACTCCCAGGGATGCGGCATCCACAGCTTCTCCGGGCAACCTGTTTCAGTGCCTCACCACCCTCACAGTGGACAGTTTCTTCCTTACAGCTAATCTAAACCTGACCCCTTTCAATTTAAAGCCTTTATTTAAAGCCTACGTGCTCTTGTAAAATATGCCTCTCCAGCTTTCTTGTAGGCCCATTTAGGTACTGGAAGGTGATTAAAGGTCTGCCTAGACCCTTCTCTTCTCCAGACTGAGCAACCTCAACTTTCTCAGAAGATGAAAAAAATTTAATATCCCTTCTTCTCATGGTAGAGGATTGCAAGAATATAGTCTTCTGTGTGTTCTAGAATGAGGCGGTAATCACAGACCAGTCTTAAATTTAGTGTTCAAAGTCTGGTCAGGTTTAGAGTCGCTGACAACTAAATAGCATATGTTTCTACCCAGTAGTGTACATTTAATTCTCACTCTCTTCCCCCTTTCTGATGGATGTTCTTCTTTCTCCTTTTAAGAGTGAGCTGTAAGTTTTGCAGTCTGAATTCAGAGTCTCTTCAGAGGTGACTGAGGCTTGTAGTTATTACCCAACTAAAGACAAATTATTCTTACAGAGATTTTTTGCTTCACTGGGATTTGTATTTTTGCTTGTATGTTCAGGGATAACTGGGTTATATATAGATAAAACACTTCAGAGTATTTAGATTTTATTTCTTTGGCACTCATAGCACCATGTTATTAAGGAGTGAGGAACTGTCCATGCCTATTTGCAAGCGTTGGCCCAGGTGCACCATTTAATGCTGCAGCATGCAGAGGCAGTGAAAAATACCTGCTGAAATTTCCCCATTTCAGTCCTGTTCCAGTGGATTTGCAGTCTTGTATGCTATTGTGTAGTGGTCCAGTACTGATGTTCTTACCACTGAGAAAGGCAGAGGGCAGATAACAAATGGTAGTTTTTAATTGCCTTAAATTGTTTTTCATTATTTAAGGTGAGACCACCTCCAGGTACTTACCTTTTCACTGTGAGGCTTCATTCCGTAACCTCAGAGGTGATAGATTGAGAGGGATGCACGAGTTGCCATGTTTCTTCTTCTACAGTTGTTACAGAGACTTACATGAGCATGTTGCATTGTAACCATAGACAGTTCCACAGCTCACAACAAGCCCCTGGAAATGACCTGCTTTCCAGATGGCTCATCTTACTCTTGCACGTGGAACATACAAAGGATGTCTGTCTGTCCTTCACAGCAAAGGAAGGGTCTGTGTGTGTGTATGGATGCAACAAAGTACCAAATGGATTCAGGGTCAACTTCAAGCCAGATTTTGCTGGGGTTTTATCTACTGATAGCTAAAAAGAAGGGGAAGAGGAACAGCAGTAGTGGCAGTGGTTGGGAGAAAAAATGTAATTAGAACATGGAAGGGAAAACCAGAGAACTAAGCCATCTACTGCCTGTGGTGCACTCATGAAGGGGGTCCTCACATTTTTTTTACATAAAGGAGTTAAATACTTATCTATGTATCTTTAAAAGAATGCTTTTAATTCTTTATGCTGCTTATAGCTTTAGTTGAGGACAGCATATTTAGAAGACTATATAAGAGAAGAGGCATAATATGGAATGATAGTAACTCAAAGACTCTCAAACCCAGCGAGGAAGATTAAATGATTGTTATTATTTTCTTGGAAATATCTAATTAGTGCAATGCTGCTTCAGCTCTTCCAAAGAATGTTTCTTGCTAGATTTGTCAAAATGCAACATTGTAAAATTTCAACAAAATTTTAAGACAATCCTATCAACTTACCTTTTGAAATATTTTCTATTTCTGTTACATGTGGCTCTTTGCCAACCTCTGATGTGCGGGGAATCACGCAGTCTCAGTGCCCAGAAGTGCTGGAAAGTGGTTCCTTTCTGTTTCTTCTCCTAGGGAAAGTGTTCAAAATTATTAGTGTGGTGATAAAGGCATGGCTGTATTTTATCAGACTGAATAGCTCATGGACAAGTTGTTTGGTTTTAATTTTTTCCTGACTTCTGGCAACAAAAATCACTTCTAGTAGTGATGTCTTGTGCTTTATCGTAACTCGAAGAATATGTAGGATGATCTGATGAAAAGCTTTCTGCCGCTGTGTCCATTAAAATGACAGGGAGCAGACTAACCATGTGAATGCATGAGGCAAAGCCTCTGAAATTTGGTTAGTGTAATTCCAATATTTTCCTGTCTTTCTTCACACTTTTCCTCAAATTCACATGTTAAAAACAGAGTTGCAGAAGAAGATGATTTTCTTTTATGTAGTTAACTTCATGGACTAGCATACTTTTTTTGACTTTACACCCATGTTTTTGTGTGTGTGTGCCCATAGAATACAGTTCTGATTACATCTAGTGTTTTCTTTAAGGAAGGAGCTAATTTCAGTGCTGTGCTTCTGAGTAATGATTCTGTATGGGTATGTAGAAGGTGTTGTGTGGGATAGAATGTTGATAAAATCATAATTTTTGTATTAAATACATAATTTAAAAAATTCACAGACTCACTTGAAGACATTCAGTGGGACATTTTTAAAATATAGTATAAAACATAAATTGAGAAGATGGAGCTTTTCAAATCGATGGACCACTTAGTATTTGCAAAAACATGAGAATACTTACTTGGATCTGTTGGTTAGCTTTTCCCCCATCTGCTTGTAAATTCATTTGACACATAAGCAGAGGAGAAGCATCCAATAAAACAATTTTCTGTAGCAAAATGGCTATGGTTGGAGGTGCCAGCTTGTTTCAAGAGGGTGTGATGGGGAGAGAAAAATAGGTGTAAAAGAATGACATTGCTGAGGAGACGGGCAGGTTTGCATGACTGTTGGGGCAATGTGTTAGCCTGAGAGCAGATGTATGAAATTGCCGGAGCTGGCTCCCTGAAGCTGTTGCCTGTTGGTCACTGGAGCACGTCATACCTTTAGTATGAAATTTTAAGAAGCAGTACAGAAAAAAAGCAGATTTTTTTTCTTCTGCCACAGATATAACTTGGATATAAGTACCAGTTATTAGAGATGTCTTATGTGGATTGAGAAAAGCTAAGAAACGAGGCTGGGCAGGGGGAGGAGGAAAGAAAGACAGTCTTGAGATTGTGGTAACAAGTCTTAGCTCAAAGTAAAATGTAGAGGTATTTTGCACATTTCTGGCTGTATTAAATACTTGATATTTAAGTATCCTCATAGGAAGGGCTACTTTCTGATAGGTAGAGAAGATTCCCTTGTTCAAAAGGTTAAGTTTGTTTCTTTAGCGTCTATTTGTTTACTTTTTTCACTAGATCAGTTTAATTGTCAGTGCTCAGTTCTGAGACTGAGGAGGATCTTGAACTCATAAATTGAAATAAGACAAGTTATGAATCCATGAAGAAGTAAAGAGTGTGTATGTCTTCTTCTTTTCATGTTAAGCTTGTGTTACTAGCTCCAACTTTTCCTACTTTCTTCTCTTAGAAGACCAATCAGAAAAAAAATTTTATGTGCTGTTGCCATACAGAAGCATGTATTTATAATCCATTTTAATACGGGCTGAAGCTAATAATCCCCTAGGGTTGTGGCCTCTGGGAACAGAACAATTAAGTTTCTGCAAGTTTTCAGCAGTATATGAATGAGGTAATATACTGGAAAGCGCACATAAGCATTATTCAAATACTGTGCAGGCAGTATCTCCTATGTTTCTGAGCAGTTTTGTTTGCTTATGGAAGCAGAGATGAAATGCATGCACAGTGGGATATTGAGGTGTTATTTTGGGGAGGAGGAAATTGTCAGGAACTCTGAAATAGCAAGTATTTATTTAACTAGGAAATAAGCTTATTGAAATTTTAGGTAACATAATCCTGATACTGCTGCCTGAATCAAAAGACATAATTGAAAAAAATGAATTTATAATACTTGGCATTACAAATTAGTGGCCCTTTCTAGAAATGCTTATAGAGGAACATAGCAATTTGCAGGTCTGACATTTCTTAAAGTCTCTGACTTTGTAAACTTGATTTTAGTAAAGAAAATGTGTTTATAATTAACACAGAGCATAGATTCATAGATTATGTCAGGTATCTGTCAAGATGACTGTGTTGCATTACAGTAATGAATTTTTGTTAAGTGTGTGAGGGATGTTGTTTCCTAAGTTAGATTGTGACATTACAAAATTTTAGCCTTATTGCTGCAGGTCATTTTACATCTTTATTGCCTACACCTTTGTTTGAATAACTGTGTTTACATTTAGATGATGTATGTTGAGAAAGGTGAGACTGTCTTTACTGCTGCTGACCCATATTCAAATTTAATGTTGCATTTACCAAGTTAAATGATTGGCTATTAATTAGTTCTGTTTACAGAAACATGGAAATACTCATTAGGTTCAGTGGCAGTGTCAGGTGCATGTGGACTGCTACTTTGCAGTTAGGAAAAGGTGCTGCACTTAACTTTAATCATATGCAGTTGTAATGGGATCTTGTGCACTGCTAGCCTGTGTCAGCAGACACCAAGCAACTCTTCATGGAAGAATGCTAAATGAAAGCTGGTTTAGTAATTATGCTGGGGATCTCTAGACTCATTAGGCAATGGGACAAGAACTTAGGTTCCCTCCCCTCCTCCTGTCTTACTGTGCAAATGTTGCAGACTGTCAGTGAGCATTTTGCAGACCGTGGCTAGGAGGCCTGTGCCATAGGGAGTTCAGATTTTCTCCATTAAAGCTTTTCTTTCCCCAGACTACATTTATGATGTCTGCCCTGCTGGAGCAGGGACTGGGAGGAATCCAGGCATTTGTCCTGCTTTCCTCAGTGCTGCTTTTAGATCTCTCGTTTGAAAGTCAGACTCTGAATGAGAATACTGTTTCTGATTAAAATAGAATTCTTTAGGACTTGAGCAGTTTGGTGGTGTCTTATTCTTATTTTCTTCCAAATCTTTAGAATTTCTTCAGAATCCTTCCTTTGGCAGAGTGAAGAGAGATTAAAAATGTTGGGCCCCAATTAAATAGCGATTCTGGCCTTTTTTCTCGTGCCACAGGAAGAATGGGTATCACAGTGAAACTTTGTCTTTTTTCCTTGGAGGTGCTTGTAGGAGCAATCCTGATACTTTACAGCAGCACAGTGTAAATTCCATAGTTAAATAATTTCCTTTCCCCTGAGCAAATAGCTTCCTTGATGCCCATTCCATATAGTGGTGTGCAGTATTTCTGCTTTTGGGGAGCATTCAGCAGAGAGATATTCACTCACTCGAGGATATGCAACGATACCCAGGCCTTTTTCCAGCTTTTATCTCTAGTTTGAACTTTTTTCAGCCCTGCCACAAGATGCTAGCCTGTTAAAGGGCTATACTGTAGCAAAAAATTGATTGGTAGGTGGTTATTAAGAAACAAATGTGTGTGCGGAAAAATATCAGTCTCTTGTGTTTAAATGATATTGTAAAAATCTGTTTCTTAAGAAAATACAAAGATTGGAATACATTACATTTAGTGGAAAAGTGTGACCAATTGTTTCACAACAGTTATCTCAGATGATGTCAAAAGAAATCCCAAAATATTATTATGGTTTTTTTGACTGCTTGGAGTAATAAGTAGGTATTAAATTCAGAAAAAGAAGTGAGTATTTTTGGTTTTTCTCCCTTTCTAACTCTGACAAACTTCAAGACACTTAGAAGCACTAGCATAACTATGGCATTAGAAAAGCTGTACTAATGAAATGACATTGCAGTTTGAGCATGCATGATAAAATGCTCTGTTCTGCCTGAAAAGTTGTGTGTCTATTACTCTGGGTTTAGTCTAGAATGGAATTTAATTCTCTGTAAGTAGTCTGTGTTTAAAAGAGTGGGTAGCCAGAGGAGCTTCCCTTAAAATCTAGTGTGCTGAGAGAAGGGGATATGGGTCTTTTTTCTGGTGCCTCTTCTGGAAACCACATGCATGAAACTAGCCATAAAATAGGACACCTTGCATTCTGACAGTTGGAGATTTTTTCCCTTGAGTCTTGACATAATGGGATGGGCAGTACAAGGTATTTTAAAAATCAGAGAAATTATTTTTGTTCCCTTAAATTGCCTAAAGCAATAGGCAATCCCTACAGTGTATCTGGAATAACTGTAAAAGGTAGTTTATTATAAATATATTTGCTTACTCTTTATTCTTTTTCTCTTTTCCTTTATAATAATTAATTTACAAATATCAGTAGGGAATTGAAGACAAAAACACCCCCATGCTTTGCTTTCTAAAAAAATTCTCTGTAAGCAAGAAAAATCTTTGATTGAGGACTTAATTAGTCCTTCCTTTCAGTGAGATTGGCACTGTATATTCTAAGTTCAGAAATAAACTGTGGAAGTTCCTTGATAGCAATAACTATGCTAAAAATGAAGTGTCTTTAGAAGGAGGTGAAAGGGGGCTTTTTGTGTACAGCATTTGGAACACTTACCATATCATTTATCAACACTTTGCATATTGTATAGGGAAGACAAGTGCTGTACACTCAAATACACTTGGGTTTTGCATGTCCGTGTACGGAAAACAGGAAGCAAACCCAGAAATCTTTATGGATTGATACAAGTCTTTGTCTTGAAAAAACATGTTTATTGACTTAAGTATAAAAGAGTAGTTCACTGTTTTTCCTCTGTCCTTTGATTTTTCTACTGGAAACAGAAGATAAGCAATGGGGTCCATTATTAATTGTGGTCTCTAAAATTTATACAGACAAGGTACTGGCTGGTATCATGGATAATCTTCAGATGCACAATGCTATAAGTGTGATAGGCCTTACCCTTGTGGTTTTGTTGGTTTTTTAAAAAAGACCTTAGTAGTGGTACATGTGGTAAGAGTACTTGGTAAAGATGTGAACTGTGCCATGGATTTCCTTTTGACCTTAGAGTAACTTTTGGTTTGCTCTGTATGGTGAAATGGGAGTGTGGCATAATTGATTTTCCTACAGAACTGAAGTCTGGGGTTTTTTTGACATAAAAATTGTTGATGAACTACTTGTGTGGGGACCTCTTAAAAATAGTTTGTCATTTGTTCTTGCTGAGGCAGCCTCTTTTTTGGGTAGTAGTCAGTTTCTGCAAATGCAGTGGTAGGGCCAGCCTGGTTTTCTATTTGTAAAAAATGTTTACTTGGCGTAACCTTGGCCACTGATTTGAGACTATAGACACAAGAATGCCACTTATTCCAAGTGATAAAACTGTCTAGTGTTTGCTTTCTGAATATTTTACAAAATACGGGTAACTTATAAAGTTTTTGAAAATCCAATGAAAATCTTTGCAAGTTACCATATAATTTAAATATCAGGAATATTCTTTTCTTTTCCAAATGCTGTTTGTTGCTTTTCTGCTCTTTTGACAAGCAATTTTAGTTACTGTGCAAAACATGTAAGCTTAATTAGTATGGACTCGTATTTGTTTCACTGCTTCTCCATTTCTTTTCCCTCAGGAGTCATCTTGCTTGATATCAGGACTAGATATGTATGAGATAAGTGTCTTCCCAAATTAAAACTGACCCAGTTTGTTGGAAGCTTTTATCTGAAGATGATTTTAACTGCAAAGGCTTAAACTTAAAAGCCTTGAATATCAAATTCAATTTGTGATACCAGTTGTCATCATACTCTTGAATGCAGAATAAAACAAAATAATCAAAAGTTAAATAAAGCAATAGCTATGGCCTTTACAACAAATCCGGTAACATTTTACAGCAATAACCAGTACTTTTTTTCCAAATATCTCTAAGCAGTGTATAAACACTGTTAAAGAAATACCTGCCCTTTTGGGGGAGAACAGCAGATTCCTGCCTGGCAGGTGTGGGAAGAATCACAAAGGGGAGAACTGACTTGTCTGATTCTATGACAAGTCTTCAGCAGATAATTTAGGGTGATATATGTTTTTTTGAACTTCATCTGTTTGTCTATTCTGTATGTTACCATGTGCTTGTTCTTGTTTTTGAGGGCCTAATATAATTATGCCTATTTTAATTAACTACTTCTCGTCTCTCAGTATTCTTATGAGGAAGTGGGCAGTACACAATGTAATTGTTATTACTGTGTTGATGTGTATATCTATTCAAAATTAAATAGTACTTTTATATACTTTAATACATTCTTTCTTAAATGTCATCTGTATTTAAGAAAAAAATTAAATGAGTAGTCTGGAGTGACTAGTTTTAATGAAATCATAATTACAGAAAGCACAATTTATTCAGGTTTACTCCTCTAGTTGGTATGTTTTCATTTTGAATACAGCATTAAATTGCAATTTTTACTTGTGTCATCAAAACAGGTACAGCATGCAAACCATTCTGTTAAGTGGTCATTTCAGAACAGATCTCCAAATAAACTTCCTTCTCCAAAGTATCATGTGCTTAAAATATACATAATTTCCTGGGTTTAATAAACATACCAGAAAAAAAGAAAAATGAATACTAGTTATATAGTAGCATTTCTCTAAGAAGTAGTATTCTGTACTTCATCAAAGAACACTTAAAATTTAGTACTTCCCTGCTGCATTACTTAAAATTTCTGGCTGAACACTGAGGTGTTTTTGTATCGTAATGAAAATTCTCAGCTAAAATAAGAGAATGTCCTTATAGCGAGTTTTTCAGATTTAAAAGTTATAGTTATGGCCATAAACTGTAAAAATAAAAAGAATAAATCTGAGTCAGATCTACAAATAGTCAGTTGAGTAATGTGCTTCATGTAGGAGATGGTTACTCAGGGGCATTGGCTGTTCCTAGTATGGGAGAGAAGGAATGGGGAGGAGTGATCCACGCACAAATTACCTGGTGCTTTCAGTCATTTGATGTGTTTATTGCAGTGCGTTTATTGTATTCTTTAGTCACCTCTGAGTTTGAAGGTGTTCGTGTAGGACACTGCAAACTTTCTATCCAGTATCAAGCTTAAATTTAGATCTTCTTTTCAGAGGGCCTCTTCAAACCTACTGTAGTACAAGGAGACCTGACTTTTTTCTGTAGTTAAGCCTTGCTGCTGTGGGATCTATGACTTATTGGTACTCCAGAATTTCTTGGATGATTTTGATTTGATTGAAAAATTGAAAAAAAGCAGATTAGTTGGCTACTCTAGGCTGTTTGCAAATATAGTTAACTTTTAGAGGTATACTAGGTGAAAACTATGACATGTCAGAAAAACCCAGTGTCAATTTGTGTGCTTGCTGTGCTTTAGGAATGCGTAGTTTTTTTGAAAATGATTTTGGATGTTACTTCATCTTTAACAGGGGTCTTAGTACTGGATTCAGGATTTTGTGTTAACTGGATGTATAGCATGTAAAGCTGTAAGATACACGTTGTTTGTACTGGTAAAAGGGTGGATTGGAGGGTAAAGGTGGCCAACAATCTATGAGACAGACTTACAGCATCCTCTCAAGCCAGAAATCTGGCTTGATGTTTTTTTATACAGATGAACTACACTTTTACAGAGATTGAAACTTAATTGATGCTCTGAAATAATCTGAAGGCCACAGATATTGCACAGTTTTAAGTTTATCAATAAATAAACTCTAGGTTATGGAGCTGTGTCTTCCCAAGTTGGTTTTTGGTTTTTTTTTTGTAATTGTAATGAAATATACTATACTGACCATCCAGTATTGATTGACAGAAATTCTTAGATAAAATGTTCTCCAAAATGGATTTGTACTACTTGCCATTCTACCGATATCTCCCCAATATATAACTATGTGTTTTGTTGTTGTTTTTGTTTTTAGTTTCTCCAGCAATGGTTTCTCAAAATTTTCGACGATGAATTGAGAATACAGTAATTTAAATTGTGGATTATATTAAAGTGGGAGCAGTTGAAGGCATTTTAGGACTAGCATTTACTGCTGACAAGCTGGAAGAATGACCTGAAATAAATCCCTTAACATGTGGAAAATGCTACCTCAAATGCAATTAATTATTCAAATAAATATAAGATGAAATAGTTGGCATGAAGAATATGAGCTGGTGGTTTGTTGCAAATCATAAATGGAAGATAATTTTTACTAATATGTAAGGGAAGGCACTAAAGTTCAGGTGATTTTTAATACTTTTTTTTAAGTATCCCTTATGAAAACCAGGAAGTCTTTAATCTTCTCTGCTCAGTGCTGTTGAGGCCCCCAAGTGAAGCCATGTGTCCCGTTTTGGCCCAGAGAGTCAAGGTAGAGGTATCCAATTGGAGAGTGTCCAGAGGAGATAAAAATGTTTAGCTGACAAGGAAGCATGAAAAGAGAAATTGGTGAGAATTGACATTTTTTGTTGCAAACATGTCTCTCTCTCTAGATGAATCACAAAGTATTCTGAGTTGGAAGGGACCCAGAGGGATCATGGAGTTCAACTTGTAAATGAATGGCCCATATGGGGATCAAACCCATGGCCTTGGCGTTATTGGCACCATGCTCTAACTTGCAGTGTTTTGTGAAGAACAGAATAACCTCTCTGTGATGATGAATCAAAGTAATTAATCTAGAGAGGGAGATTTCAACATTAGGAAAAAATACTATTTGTGAGAATAGTTGAGCTCTATAGTAATTTGCATATGAAGGCCAAGGCATCCCTATTGTGTGAAGCTTTTACTAACAGGTTAGACAAGTGGTTGATTCCTCCACCAGATAAATGGATTCATGTTCTCGAGGTCCTTTCCAGCACTTTAATTATCTTGAAAATAGCTGTAATAGAAGTGACTTGTGTAGGAGTTAGTATTGATTAGTAAGAGTTGTTGGATTTTTATTTGAGACAAGCAAAGATTTTTTTTTTTTTTTTTTTCTGCTTCAAAGCAGCACATAACATGTTTGTTGTGTAAGTCCTGAGCAGAAAAGACTTACATGGCCTTGATGAGAGTGAACTACCTCTTCTAACTTGAAATGCCTAACACATTGGTTTTTAAAACTGTATTTGTTTTTACAGATGCTTTTGCCTTGCACAGTAACTAGGTTACTATTACCTTGAGTGCCTTTCTTCACTGTACCTTGGTTTCTATGATCATTCTGGAAAAGTGAAGGCATAGAAATGTAAAACTGGTATAGAAAGACACTGTATACTTTTGCTGTAGATTGTCATAATGTCTTTTAAATCAAAATTGCTTTAAAAAATTGCTGCTTCCGAATTTATAATTATTAAGGAGGAATCACTTTTATTTATATGTTTATTAGTGTCTGTTTTAGGGGATCATACCTTAATTTCCTTTGTTTCTTCTCCTGACTAAAGGACTTAATCTGGAGTATGTTTTAGGTATAATATTATATGACATTAGTTTGTAATGCTTCGTTTGAATTTTTTTTTACCTCCCAAGGTCTCTGTCTTGAGAAGCTGCCAATATCTTCCTCAGCTAGCAATCTCCATGTGGACCGTGAACAAGAAATTGTTACATGCTATGAGAAGGCTGGGGATATTGCTCTCCTGTACCTTCAGGAGATAGAAAGGGTAAGATGGGGTGATTTTCTAAACTGAAGAGTTGTGTGGCTCATCTTTCATGGATGTGGTCTTACCAACGTCTTGGTAACTCAAAAAGATATCTGGTATTTATTTTCATAGGAATTCAATGCACATTTACAATTGGAATAGAAATTAGTTTGCCTTAGTGGATGTCTGATATCTATCCTTCTGACTGTTCTCTCATTCTGACCTCTTGGGCACAGTGTAATAGTCAAAAAAGGGACAGAGCTCCTCTGAGCTACTCTGTATATTCAACATGCTGATCTGTGGCCTCTTCTGTTACTTCATTCAGAATAATGGGATTATGGTGTCTTTCAAACACATATGTTACAATATGTATCATGCATGTTACTTTCTGGCTTTTCAGATGATTCTTAAAGAGTTTAATTCAAAATGAAGCTATGAAGATAGAAAGTTAAACTTGTTGATGGTTTTTTTTGAGCCAACAACACGACTGAACTTAAATTCTCTTTTATAAACGACTTGAGAGTAAAATTCTGACGTAACGTTGTACCCGTCAGCAAGTCCAATGACGTATCAGCCAGAATAGTGACTGAAAGTGTTTGCTTCAGCTGATAAGCACAGTCCTAGGGCAATGAAAAAATCATCAGATATCATAGCCAGATAAACATATCATTTTGAAATATAGATGAACTTCAGTTAAATCTTAATACTTCTATAAATTGAATCAGGAAAATGTTCTTGGATTTGCTAGGCCATTTGTCATTTTGTCCCATTAATATATTCCTTACTGTACGTATCTATGGAACTACAGTCACTGTCAAAATCTGGGGTTCTAGATGTGTAGTAGACTTGGTTTTTATTGATGAAAGCTGTTATATCTGAACTTCTTAATGTTAGACAAAATACAACAGAATATGGACAGTTCTGCAGAATATTAGGCAAGTTCTTTTACCTCTCTCTCTTTTATAAATTAAGGATTATGAATTATGGAAAGTTAAACTTAGGCTCTTCATTTGGTAAGAGCTTAACACTTTATGATTTAAATACTTCAAGCTTTATCTGAATTTAAAGGGTTGCATAGGCTCTTTTATTTCCTCCTCTTGACTTAATTTACATTTGTCTTCTGTTTGTTACCACTTAGCAAAAACCCTTCAGTGATATAAATGCTTTTTTAAAAGAAGTTTGTGTTACCCTTTATTTCTAGCAGTCACACACTATTGCTTTTTATTTAGTCTTTGGGGTACATTTGGGCAAAATGCAGTACACTTGGGGCTCTGTTCTTTGGCCTGTGAATGCTGTTAGAGTGAAGTGAGCTGGCAATATCCACCTGATCCTCTTTTTCAAGGAGTTATAAGACACATTTAGGGTCATGAAAAACAGAAGAACGGGGAAAGAAAACCAATGTGATGGGGGAAAAAAGTAATTCATACTGTTTTTAAAATACATACAGGTTTTTATTTTCTGAGGGTTTTTGCTGTTTTGTTATTGTCTTGTAGTGGCTACTAGACTATGTGTACTGAATATGAAGGCAAATGAAAGCTGATTACATTTTGACAGCATTTTTAATGCTGATGTAATACCATTATTTCTAAATTGTTTTTTGGAAATCACTCTGGAGATAGCGTTTAATCTTCTTACTGCTCTTTGCAGCAGTCTTTCCTAACCTAGCAGGAGTTTTGGATTTTTGAATACCATCACCTCCTGCTACTGAATAAGGTTGCAAATATGCTTTTTCATATATCATTCTTCACAAAAATTTCTGAAAAAGTATTATAAAATTTTGCTTAGCAGTATTTCTACTTGGTAAATGAATTGTCTCTAAAGGTATAGCCAAGAGCAAAAAGATTTATATTTAGGTGGCAATGGAGGTAAAGCTGGAAATGGTCTACTAGCCACCACCTACAAATGGCAAAGATTTCTCCAACATTAAATATTAGCTTCCATGTAAAAGTAGACAAACCTTGATTTGAAGGTTTTTTTTTTTCCTAAATACACTTTTGCCCCCTTTTTCTTTTGTTCTCTTAGGTAATTAATGCCAATATACAAAACAGAAGCCCTAAGCCAGGGCCCACTGCACATGAACAAGAGCTTGGTTTTTTCCTGGAAACAGGACTTCAAAGAGCACATGTTTTATATTTCAAGAATGGGTGAGATTTGATTCTTCTTTTATTGTGTTTGCTTTTTTTTTAGGTTTTGTATTTGTGATTTAACTGGGCATCATTTTTAGCAATTGTGGATTTTGTAATTATGAGGTCTCTTATTAATAAAGTAGTAACATTTTGAATAAAATAGTAAGGCTGCCCATATTGTATTTATTTACATACTGGAAAATTGTTTAGTCAAAGTATATTAAAAAGCATTTTATAGTTTTGCTTACTAAATGTAAGAACTTAAAGTACCTTAAGCTTTAACTATTTAATATTTACTTTATTATCGAACACTGTTAAAAAGTGATTGTCAACATATTGAAACTCTTTATTTTTATAATTTTGATTTTGTAATTTTTTTCCAAATCTCTTCAGTTATCACTTATTTTAACATTATGCTGCAGGATAAATGTGCATGAAGATCAACAGTATGTATACAAGTATACAATCTTCATTGTACCTGCTCTGTAGATCCCTTTAGATTCTGCATGGGAGTTCCTTTATAATTTATTTTAAATAAGGCTTTACTTAAAAGCCTAAAAATAAATTCAGTTACCACACAGAATGGGAAAAAGAATATAACTCTCCATTTTTAAGAACTTCAAAACTCGGCACAAATGGGTTTTAAGTACATTTCTGACCTTTGTTGAAATCACATAGTTTAAAAATGTGTTTCTGGGGCTTCTTATTTCATTTGGAAAATGTGATTTTATTGAAATACTGGAACTCTTGCTAGGACTACTGTTTTGCACCAAAATTGTTTCTTATTCTTTCAAATACTTAAACTGGCGATGAAAGAAATCATGCAGTGTCTGTAAAGAGTTCGAGATTTTAACGTACTGAAGGTAGGGTGAAAAAAGGCTATCCAAGTTTTAAACGGTTCAGGAATTTCAACATGGAAATGATCACTATGTTTTTGAAATCTCTTTCTTAAAGTATTGAAGTAGTGGTGCAATAATATGATCTGAGAGTTACACTTTAGTTCTGTTTTCATAATTTAATTGCAGGAGGAATGGAATGTTCTGAAAGCTAATTTTTTTCATTTACCAGAGCTAAAAATAAGACCTCTGTTTTCATGTCTCCACGAAAAATAAATAAAATATAGTTACTGAAAAAATCCCAGTGACAGTCATGGTTAAGAATAAACTAAGAATTCCACATTTTGAAGAATTTAGTTTGAAGCTCAGGGATGGAAATGGTGCATTTAATCTGACATGTTTTGTGTAAAAGCCATCAGCAGTAGACATAGCAGATTGCAATTAATGAAGAAAACAAAAAGCAGCTGCACAAAAAACGTCACGCCATGGATTGTTAAGGAATATCCAGACAGGAGTGTTTGACCTACACCATATCAGCTGGTCTGGTGTGAACTTTGGAAGGTGATTTTATTCCATGTACATTTTAATTCTTCACAATGAAGTTGTTGGTGATCTTGTTAACTCCTACATAAGCATATAATTTTTTGCAGTCTTTAGTACAGTGATTGCTTGCAGTTTTAAAGAAAATTACACATTTTATATAGAATTTTGAATGTCTTCTTCTAGTTCCATTGGCCAGTGGTACTTTTTTGCTGGTAGGATATGAAGCAAGGTGTTAGGAAAAATAGCTCTGTGACAACCATTTTTTTACATATTCCTGCTGTTACATCCTTTAGTTTCCTTCCTTAATTCAGAGTCAATCACAGTTCTTTCAATATTTCCTAATATGGTCATTGTTCCAGGCTGCTTGTTATGTGGCTGCTTTTAGGGACTGCTTTTTAATTTTTTTCATTTTTTAACTTGGGTTTACCAGAACTGAAGAGAACTTCAAATATATACTTTTTCTAATAGGGATACATTTAATTTCTAGCCTGCTTTTTAATGCATCTATTTTCAGAATATTTTGTTTCATTTTTAAATGTGTCATCCCTCCTGATGTTAGGTTTATAGAAGGTAGATTTGAGATCTTTCCAGTAAGCTTTGCAACATACTTCAAGTTTGAATGTAATATAAAATCGTTTCTGTGTATGTGTGTCAGTTTCAAACCAGAAAAGAAAATAAGGTAACTTTTATATGACCTGGAAGACCATAATTTCAGCAGTTACACAGGGAGTATTGCTGCCTACCCATAAAGTTGGTTGATCTACTTCAGATTTCTCTTTCATTTGTGAGCTATACAGAGATTTTCTTTTAAGTTGAGTAACCAGGATTTTGTAGAGGATTAAGTGATTATCTTTCAGGTATGCATTGTCTTGTATAAAAAACTAGGAAGTGTTTGGAACTTAACTTAGCCTTTCTGCTAAGTGGCGGTATTTTGAAAATACATGGAAATGCAATTAGCTAAAAAAAAAAAAAGCTGAAGTGGAAATAGTGTGAACCAGGAAATGTTAGTTTGGTGCTATTAAGACACAAAACTGAAATTAATGGTTTCTTCTGAAGCGTACAGAATTTTGTTAAAGTAACAAACTATACACGCGTTTTTCACTTGGGAGATGAGGAACATTTCAGCTTGGAAATGTGTAAGAAAGAAGTTGAGGAAGTTGTTCTAAAACTTAGGGTAGTGTTAGTGTGTTTTTAAAAAAAAGTTCTGAAATATGTAACTTTACATGCCTTCAGGCTGATTACATAACTTGTATAGTAGTTGCTTTGTAATTTCATATTAAAGAATTTCAATGTCCTGATGTTTTTCCAAAAAAAAAACTTGTGAGCTCAGGAACTTTGACATTGGCATTTAACATAGCTATTTTCAAGTAGAATGCCCCTGAGAAAGAAAGGACAGCTGTTTAGGTACCCAGTGTTTCTTCTATCCTAGTATTTGCTTTGTTATGAGATTTACAAGTTAATTTTTGTTTATGGTTTTTTTTTTGAGGTAGTAATGTTCATAAATATACTGGAAATGTATGCTCTTGAAGCAAAATGGCATTCTGGTTGAAGTCTAAATCAGGAGGCCATCATGTGAAAACCAGACTTAGTTAGCTTTCAAAGCTATTTTTTTGGCTTTTCCTTTATTTTACACCCCCTCCAAGGATATTGCTCTGGGTCCAGGCTGCAGTTTGGTTGAGTCTCCATCATGGTTCACATGCTCAGTCAAAGCCTGAGGATCCTAGACATGATCTGTGCTCCTCTTGGGGCCATTACCTGTGCTGGCACAGCCATAGTGAAGCAAGACATTCCCAGTCTCCTCCAGCAAGTTGTTTCTTATAGACTGACTTCTTCTCCATAGAAAATTAGCCCTGAAAAAAAGGAATTAAAAAAAAATCAGCCAATTTTTCTCATTTTTTCCTGTCATTGATATAATTGATTCATATTCACTCTAAGTGTTTGACAAGCACAACAAAAGCCCTCTGTAGAGTATGGGACTTATCTATGTAGAATTTTTTTTATCTGTTTTTCTCTTTTCATTATAGCATATAACAGAAATAGCATAAGAATATTGCTCTCTTTCTGGTAAGAGAGGAACAGTGGATGAGAGGCAGTCTGTAGGTGCTTCTGTTCCACATGTATATCCATACAGTGCTCACAGGAAGGGATCTTACAGTGATGAAATCCATGAGAGAAGGATGTTTGTAAATGCTTGACAAAAATGCACATGAAGATCCTGTAAGATCAGCTCTCTGCTGTATTAAATACAGTGCTAGATACCCATCACTCTGCATCTCGAGATCTTGTTGCACATCCTACATCAGTCTCAAAACAAGTTGGTGTTTAAGTAAAGAATAGAACGTAAGATGGAAACATTGAAATCCTACAAAGTATCACATTTCTTATATGTAAAATATCACTGCTGTATACTGGAAAGCAAACAACATCACTTCTGTTGCAGTTTTCAGCACAACTTTGTTCTTTATATACCTGCTTTCATGTTTGTGTGGTTAGGAAGCTAAGGCAAGAATATATTCAAGATAGGAACAAAAATCACTTCTCTGTGATTCCTAGCAAAAATAAGTTTTCAAAGGATGCTTTATTATCCTATTCATATCAGATGCTTTCCTCATCCTTTTTTCCAATACTGTTCTTACCTGTTAGTTTTCATTGAAAAAACTTTATTTGAACATGAGAGGAAATTACTATTCCCTCAGATATTCAAGATAAAATCATTTATTATGAATACTTTCTCTTTCAAACCTTACTGTATGTTTATTGCTCAGAATTGTGTCTTAACTTCAAGAGTTTAAAATAAGATTTCATTGTGAAGTTACAGGTAGAAACCTGGTAGTGTTACATGGAAGACTAAGGTGGAGATAAATATGAAGGAATCACTTTTATTCAAAATCTTATCAACTTTTTTAATAACTAGTTATACAAAGAACAGTGAAAGCGTAATGTTAGTTTCTGAGCTGATGTTCAAGATTGATACTTTTAATAATTTGTAGCTGGAATTTTGACTCCAGTTCACTTTTACCAAGAAGATACTTGGGATTTTTTAGCCCATGTACCACATGTCTTGCTGACAGTGACTGTTGATTGCATTTGCAAGCATCAGTTTGGTTTTATGTGGAGTTGTGATGACTGGCAAACAAAATGGTCTTGGGTCCTCAAATAGGAGAGTTAATATTTCGTACACTTCCCCTGCTCCCCTCAAAATGCTCATTTTACTACTCTACTTAATGCTCTTGTTTTTCCACTGTACAGAGGAGTTACTATTGTCGTCTTCCCCAGACCTACCCTCCTAGAATGCGTTTTCCTTGTTTGCCTTTTGCTGGTTCAGGTGCTTGCTTGGTTCTTCGGTGGAATTGTTCTGTTTTCAAAGCAGTCATAGCTTTCTGTCATTGTGGTGAGAAGAATTGATTCACTGGAAGGTGTGATAATGGCTGGTGTGGCTGTCAGAAGAGACAGGACTATGCAAGTGAGAGTAGAAAGATATCAAGAAGGAAGAATGTTGGACAAAGGGAACAAACACTAAGAGATGAGAATGGGGAGGATGAGATCTTCCTTTTCAGGTCGTGAACCATTAGATGGACTAACTACGAGTGAAACTGCAGTCTAGGCAGCAGATGTTTTCATTTCGAATGCATGAATGCCAGAATTGCTGCTTTACTGGGCTCCTTCAAATACTTAGGCTTGTGTAGCTCTAATGGCACACTGAAGATGTTTTATTTATAAGCCCAAACATCTGTTAAGAACTTTCAAGCATCAAGCAAACATGATCTTCTGTAGCAAATTTGAGATATCTAGGATTTTCTTTCTGCATGAGGTAACAGTGGTTAAAATGAGAAGTGTGCCATGATCTTTTTTTTTAATGTAGACTTCTCTTTAAAAAAAAAAAAAAAAAGTTTAGATTCTGGCAGCAAATTAGGGATTTTCTATATTTTATTCAGAAAATAATGCCCAGTGTTAATTAATGTTTTGTGAAAATTATATAGTATTGTGGGTGTACTGAACTTGTAAGTATGAAAAGAAGGCAGGGAAAACAAAACTGTCTGAAGTTGCAACTATGTTGCTTCTCGTAGATAGATATCTAAATCTTTACCAGGGTGTTTTTCTAATTGTAGATGAAATTATACTTCTCCGCCCTCTTAAACCTGATGGAAAACAGACACAGACATTAGTTGCAATCATCCAAAGCACCATCCATTGTGCAGAGTATGTAGTCTTGTCCATTTGGTCAGGCCTTTAATAAAGTTATGGAAGCAAGCCATAGAATTGCAGTCCTTTTTAATTTTTTCTTTTAGTTCATCTTTGTAGGGCTATGGAAAACAGTGTGGTAAACGGCGTACCTCGGTATTAGGATGTTCTGTTCCTGCTTAAAAATTAGTCTCTTGATTTGTCACATTTCTTGCTTTTTGCATATGTGAAATTGTTTCTGGCCTTTAATATTGTGTAAATGACTCTTAATTTGCTAAAAGTAATTAGTTAGAGTAAATGGATTTTAATCATTATGTTTTTTTGTAAACATGTCAGTTATACTGAAGTTACTGAAATGTCACTGTTCTGATTGGCATGCATATTAAGGGTTTCGCTTGCCCTTACTTCGTACCTTTAAAATAATTCCTTTCTTGACTTTCATAATTGAATTTTTGGAAGAAAAAATCCCCAAACTTTAAAACTTGCAGTGTACCTATGAGTTTACAAACTTTGCATTTCTTTTTCTGTTTATAAATATAGAAAGAAAGAGAGAGAAAGCACAAGAGAAGGTGGAAGTGAGTTCAATTCCAAAAGCAACTTCTGTTTCATCACTTTGGTCAAGTGCTGTAGATTTCATTGTTATTGGTTTCTCTCCTTTTAAAAGATGAATATTTTTAAAATGTAAGTCTGATATATATATATAAAATGATATAGTAAGTCTCAGCAATGAAGTAATAGGGTAGTATGAGTAGCTCAGCCTATTCACCAGCATGGCTCTGGATGTACTTTTCTTTCTTAAATGGAAGAAGTATTGACAATTTAGCCACCAAATTGCAGAGCAGGTGAGGTTTGGTATAGCTCAGTACGCAAAAATTTATTCTAATTAAATTTTTAATCATTAAAAGGCAGTGGTAGACTAAATATTTGGATTGTTTGATTGAGAAGCAGAAAGGAAATGCCTGACAAACAAAACCCTTCTCACTAATGGAGAAAATATTACTAAAACATGCTGTAAGTACAGAGTAAATTAATCTTATCAACCTTTCTAAGGTTAATTTTAAAACATTCCTTTAGTAATCTGTTTTGAGTATATCGTGATTAGATCTCACTACTTTTGTTATAAGGAATAGTGTTCGGGGTTTTTATCCTAATATCATTCAAACATAGACAGCTTCTTATTGATCAGTTTCTTTCATTCTTTTCTAATTTTTTCTGGTTTTAAAACCACAGAAATAAGTATTGGTGGTGGTGAGGTTTATCTAGACCAGTAATGCCAAAACACTGTGTTGTCTGATGCCAAACATGCTTTTTAAAACCAAGAGACTTCTTGATGATGATGGTGACAAATATGTTTGTGCCTAAAGTTTGCTACTGCTGGCCTTCATGCCTATATACAGATTTTCTGATCCTGCCTTGAAAGCTTTTCCTTGGTGCCCCTTATTTTTCTTCCTGCACTTTGCTTGTATCTACATATCTACAGTTATTAATTTCTATCTCTGTTTAGGAGTGAGTGCCTTTGTATAGGTGCCGTTAAGGCGCAGTTAATATATTTTCATTATTCTAAACAGAAAACAGTCTGAAATTTTTTAGGAGCCTAAAAGTTGATCTTGTATCAGAATAATTAATTAGGTTCTAACATGAATTGTTGGGGTTTAGGGTGCAAATACTTAGACATAAGGATGCAAATACGCCCCAAGGGCATGTCTGTATAGACTTTCAGTAGATCTTGGTTCTCAGCCTAACTGGGAGATTGCTACTTAAAGAGTCAAAGTAGGGGTTTTTTTTCTTGAAGATTTAAAGCAGCAAACATTCTAATTTTTAGAATTCCTCTTTAAAAATGAGGAAGATACAATTCAAAGGAGTTGATTTGAGCATGTTCTGACAGGAGGCAGTCATATAAACACACACATATGTAACTATCAGTGTCCATCTGTGGGCTTTGTCTTGTCTGAAATCACCGAAAACGTGTCAGTTCCAAGTGAATGTTAATGTACCTTAAAATTCCTTGTCCCGTGAATGGAAGGGATCTCAAAGTCGTTTACAGACACTGTGGGACACTGCTGTCTAAGTTAATGTGCCCTTTTGCTCTGGCATTCAATCAGCACAGCAAGAACTGCTGACATGAAGGCACATCATAGTGAAAAGCAGGTAAAAGCTGTGTGTGTCCTAGGCTAGGAAGGAAAACCATGTGCCAGAATAGCCACCACTCTTCTCCTCAATGTTACAAACTGTTAACAAATACAGGAAATGTACTTCGCTAAAAACAGTGTGGTGTGGAGATCTACCATATTATTCATGGTATATTTTGCTTCATTTCTTTTCTCTAAAAGCATTTAACTCAATTTCAGGGTGATTTAGATAGTAGTTTTGAGGTCTGGTAAATTTTTAGTAAATTTCGTGTAGAAGATGCTTGACAAATCCGTTTTGTGTTTGTGTTGACTTGTGCAGTGGATCACTGTTAAATGCTTTATGAAGCAAAAGCTAATTCTGTATGTTAACTGCTTTTTTTCTTGTACAGTCTTACTGCTTTTTCCATGATACAGTAGAACTTCAGTCACAAGTTTCAGTCCCTTGCAGATGCTTAAAAAAGTGTAATAGGTAACTAATAGCAACCTGTCATGAAGTGTTCAAGGGCTTGTGAAAGTTGCATGCATTTTCATAAAGTGTTTTGTTATTGTTCTTGTAATGCATCAAAAGACATAAACTTCATATGGAAAAAATGCTAATTCCTAAAATTCCATGAAGTTATTGTGATTTGAAGTTCTACTACATAGTATGTGTTTCATCTGCACTGGGAAAATAAAGCTGACAAGATCTTGCTCATAACTCTTTTTCAATAAATTTACAGGGAGCATTTCCATTTCAGGTTTTTGGCAAGTCTGCTTGGTTTGGCTGGGGTTTTTTTTGTTGTTGTTATTTGGGGATTTTTTATTTTTTTTTTAATATCTTCTTATAAGGGCACATTTGTGACTTTGCAATACAGTCTTTGAGAGAGAACTCTATTCATGAGAAATACCCACGTAGACCAGAGGACTTAAAGCTGGGATTCCAGTGGACTGATTTCGACTCTCTAAAATATTTGGAATGTGGTATTACTTAATGATTTGTATTTTGGCTTTCCAAAGGTGTTGAATGTATCCAGCTTTGAATGAGTTTGGAGGTTTGCTTGAAATTTGGCCTAATGAGTTTACACAAAATACACTTTTGATCAAATAGTTTTGTTTTGCAGCTAAACTTCAAACAGTGAAATGGTTATCTTATCTGTTGTGTCCAGGTTGCAGAATTCAGTTGTTCAGGTCAGCAAAAAGCTAACCCAGTCCTTCAGCAGTTCAAAGACAGATTGTATTAATATAAAATAAAATATTCTCAACTGCTTTTATGTACAATAAAACCTCCAAACAACTGATAAAGAGATGAGAAAAAGGTAAAGCTGTAAAATCATTCAATATAGCCTATTGTTTAGGCAGCAGACATGGAAGAAGTGTAGATGGAGAAACTTGAGTTGCAGAAGCCATGTGGAAAGCCAGTCATAGTCAAGAGCAGAACACTGATCCCCCAGTCCTCTTCTGGCCACACAGTGGGCCTTAATGTGTTTGTGCTCTTTCCCTTCTGGAAAGGAGTTCAAAATTTTATGTTTTGTATTGCTTTCAGGGTTACAAGATTTCCTCCTTTTTAATCTCCCTGTTTTAAGGTGTCAAGAGGTAGATAAAATGGATTTTTTTTTCCAAAGTTTATACTAGAAAGCCTAGTGTAATTGAAAACTAAAAGTATTGTAGCAATCAGAACAACTTCGTTTTGTCTTTTTTTCTTTTTGAGGTGGTTGCTTCTTACTTTTTTCTTGCTTTCCCTTGAACTATCTACTGATCATGAAAATGTTTCTTTTTTTAATAAACTGTCAGGGAATGTTGTTATAGTAATCAGTGGTGAGGTTCCCAGATGAATATATATATATCTCGATATATCTATATCTATATCTCTATATATCTATCTCACAGAAAGACAATGAGGCTATGAAGGGAAAAAAAAAAGGTAGCATGGATTTTAGCAACTTTATTGAGTAATATTTTAAGGTTACTTCATCCAAGTTGGAATACTGTCAAATTCTATGTTTATGTACAGGAACTTGACAAGAGGAGTTGGTAGATTTAGAGAGTTACTAAGAGCTGTTGAAACAAGAACTACACAAAACCTGCGAATGGTAAGTTATATTAAACCATTTTCCTATTGTAGCATCTGAATTTCTGTAGGCAGGGAAAGCATAAATATAGTGGATGAGTTAGAGGCAAATAGTCAGATATGTAGCATATTGATGAGGACCTGTTATCCAACACTCCATAAGGTTACATTTCCTGGCTTAAGTGAATGATTAAATAAGGAATGTTTGGTACCCAGTCTCCCTCCTATTCCTTTTTCCTGTGTGTGGTTGTAATTAGAACCTGACTGGTCTCTGATTGACCATACTTTCAACCTTAATTATAATTGCCCTGTTTATGGGTCAATGTAGTTTCATGTGTTTGTAAGGTAGTGGGAGTGAGAACAGAGTGCATTGTTTTTGTGTGGTTTCTATTAAGTGGAAGGCTATCAATTATAAAGCCTCTTAAAGGAAAACCATAAAAGCAAAATCATGAAGATTTGTTACTTATATTGTCAGAAGCTTGAATCTTTTATATAATAAAATGTAGAGGCTTGTATCTTTTACTATCCTGTAATGATTTTCAAAATATCCTAGATTAGTTTCCTAATACTGGGCCTTTAAAACTTCAAAACTGGTAGTAAGGAAGGTAAGTGATTTCTTAATTCATTCAATAACTGATTCCTAGTAAATATGTTAAAATTATTTCATAATAGACTTCCAGTGGAGAGGGCTAATATTGCAAATTTTAATAGAAAAGATTAAAGGCTTCTTGTGGTATAGGAGTTAAGGTGGAAGATGCAGATAATATGGTGCTGTCTGTGACTAAAACATTACACATCTGTTTTTGGGAAATGTTACTGGGAAATGCTGCCAATTCTGATGGAAATCTAGATCTTGCCTTCTTTCTACTGCCCTTGTAGAAAATCTTGAATTTTCATCATCATGATACGTAATTGTGCAGGTTCTATGCATGTGTATGAAACATAAAAGAGGAGATTAACCTGATAGTTATGGATTATAGGATGACTTAAAAGCTTTAAATTAGTATTATTTAATTAAATAATTTTTATGTAAGTTTTTCTACAGTTAAATATATGATGATAATAATAGTTGGTCAAAATAAACCTTTTCATGCTGATTTTCGACCTTATTTCACTCTTGCTGAGCTTTAACAGTAGCTAACACCAGCACCTTCCAGTACGAGTTGTCAGAAGCCCCATTCAGCCCACAGACCATAACTGTCTGTGGTGGGTTGACCTTGTCTGGCTGCCAGGCGCCCACCCAGCTGCCTTCAAACTCCCCTTCCTTAACACACGGGGACGAAATAAGCTAGAAAAGGTCTGAGACAGGTCCAAGATAAAGGCAGGGAGTTTATTTACCAGTTACTGTCACAGGCAAAACAGGCTCTTCTTGGAGGAAATCAACTTAATTTATTGTTGCTTAAAAGGGCGTGGGATGTGAGAAACAAAGACAAAAACTGAAACACCTTCCTCCCACCCCATTTTCTCACATTCAACTTCAGTCTTTGACTTCTGACTCTTCAACCTCCTCTGCCTATCCTCCCATTCCTTGAGTGGTGTGTGAGGAGTGGAGGGTTGTGATGAGTTCCTCTCTGCTGCTCCTTACTCCTCATGCTTTTCCCTTGATCCAGCATGGGGTCCCTCCGTTGGGCCGCAGTTCCTTCAGGGAATATCGTCCTGTTTCACCATGGTTCTCTTAGCAGGCTGCAGTGTGGACAACTGCTCCACTTTTCTGGCATGGTTTCTCCCATGCAAACAACTGCTCCAGGCCTGGAGAGGCGGTAGAGGTTATTGAGCATCTTAAGTTGTTGATTATCTTAGGAGCAGCATATAAACTGGATTGTTTATATTTCAGAAGTATCTGGATTTAACTGATAAAATTGAAAAATCGTTTGTTATTGCGATTATTTTTCTTTGTGTTTAGAGAACTGAACGGGGTACTTTTACCTTTTAAACAGCATCATGCCTGTTTTTTTTGGATGTTGTAGAATAAAAAAAAATATTCTATATAAATAGTCTTCATTAGAAAAAATCTGAGCTTTTTTTAAGATATATTCAGCATTTCTAGGGAAAATATTTATCTTTTGCTTTTACAGACAATAGCAAGACAACTTGCAGAAATTTTGTTACGAGGTATGTGTGAACAGAGTTACTGGAATCCACTGGAAGATCCTCCTCACCAATCACCCCTTGATGATCCACTTCGAAAAGGTTCAAATACTAAGAATTACGCGCTCAGTAGAAGACCACGGGTATACACTGGAGAAAAGTATGGCTGAGTTTATACCTCTTTTGTTTCTGTAATTGCAGTTGTTACCCACTGCACTGGGTAATTTAGTTTACATTTTTGAAAATGTAGAAGGAATTTGGCAGTGTGTAGATAGATAGATTCCCCGAAGAGAACTAGGAAAGAAACATGCTTCTCCAGGTGGAGGTTTGCACTGTATACATTAGACCTTTTGTTCTCAATTGTAGAAATTTGTTTTTTTTCCTATCCTGGTGTATGTGATAGACTCAATTTCTCTTATTATATATGAGATACAAAAGAAAACGTGAACTGGGTAGCAAATCAGATATTGCACATTTTAAAAGTTGTGTGCTGCTTCTAGACATCTATTCTGCTTTATCATAGAAAGGAAAGATTCAACAATATGGAGATTCAAGTTGGTCCAGGAAGCATTATCAAAAAACAAAACATATCTAGAAATTTATCTAGCAGTTTCAAAGGTAGTTTATTTCCCAAGGCAGCTACCTTTTAGCTAATCATCTTAGATTAGTTTTGGCATTTCTTTATGATGCCACCTTTTTGTTCACTTTTAATCTTTCATTGAATCAGGTAAGTGATACTTCTTGTATCGTTTTTGTGTGATATATCTCATGGTGAATTCTAGAGTAGCTATGGTATGTTTCTTCCTTTTTGAAAATGTAACTTTTTTTCCCAAACTGATCACCATTAGGGTTAGTATTAAATATAGATAACCTTTTCCTTGAATTTGAAATTTTTCTTAGAAGTTAATGCCTCTGATCCCCAGACACCTCTTCCAACCTCAACTATTCTGTAATTTTGTGAAATAAATATGATCTGAGAATCTCTTTTGAGGACACATTGTCTGTTGCGTAGGAATTTTTTTACCCTCTTTCTTCAAAGAATTTATTATTATTATTGTTTTTTATTTATATTGTTCAGCTGGATTAAAAGCCAGGCATTGTGGGTTTGTAATTTCAATCTTGTCTGACTACCTTTGGGATGTGAAGTCATTAAAAACAATCTATTGAGCTTTAGGAAAAGATGCAGGCATGCAGGCAAGTTGCTGAAACAACTACTGTGTTTCCCTGCAAGTACGTATTTAATAAACTGTACACCCAGGCAGCCTTTTTTGTAAAGAGGAAATACCCATTTTTGTGAATACACCTTGATTGCTGATCTTGAAAAGTATGCATTTGTTGCCCAAATATGAGGGAATTTCTTTAATGCAGCCTTAAATATTTTCTTACTCAAACCACTTGGTATTGTACAGTAAATCCTAAAGAACAGTCTGTTCCTCTCTTACCGTATATATGCCTTATTAGTTAACATTAAAATTTTTTTCCACAAAGTGACCTTGTTATGTGCAAAAGAGTCTGCTTCTGTGGCAGACTGATTACAGAAGTAGCCCTACTTACATAATGGAAGGATGTTTTGTTTTAGTGTTCACAGTATCTTTATATTGTCACATAAATGCCTGCAATATGACAGCATTTTGAGTTGTTTAGCTGTATTTATTGCAGAGTTTCATTAATGAATATTTTACACAGCAGCAAGCCCACATAATTATGGTGCCTTTACTATTATTAAGTAGAATGGCCTTCATCTTCAAAGACTTCTAGCAATTCTCCTTCCTGCATCCAGAGTAGTTACAGTAGGTTTCTCAGGCTCAGTCTTTCAAACATATGTTCCCCATTCTCAGCTCACCCTTCATAGCAACATGCTTCCTGCAAAACTGGGGCTTTGTTCAGTTTAGCTCTCTCGTTCTTGACACGTGCAGGTGAGAAGTTCCACAATTTCAACAGAGCATATAATTAAGTCCTTTCATCACGTCAGACTGATTAATACCATACCACATAAAATATGTCCAGCCAAGCATCTCATCTCCAGCAGTGATTGAAAGCAAATATCAAAGACAATGAATAACAACACAGATACCTAGGAGATTTCTTCCTAGGTATTCTTCTGATGACCAACTCTGAGTCTGCAATGCACTGGTTTTTTTTCTAAGTATGTTGCCTGACATTAGATAACAGCATTGTGTTCTTTTGAGGATTATGGGTGTGATTTGGCTAATAGCATTTATGATTTTTTAGATCTCTGTGTTATTGCCTCTTCAGTTTTCTTTAACCAATTCTTCAACTGAGCATAACTTTCATGATTTGCCTTTGGTTGATAGCCATTTCATGCTTTCAGATGCCTCTTTTGCTCTGCCCTGTTACACTGAAATTACTCACGAGCCTGCATCTATCAGCAGAAACAGAAAATGTCTGAGTTCAGTCAACTTAACTGAGCTTTTTGCTTAGGCAGGTCGAAGAAATTTCTCACTAATTTCTGCACGAAGAGGATCTTGTTTGTGACAAACATCAACATATATAAGAAAACATGTTAGAAATTGCAAGAGAAAATAATCTTTGCTTTTGTTTTGATAAGGGACTTTTTAGTAGTTCTCTTTGGGGCAACATCCCTTCCCTCTCTGAGAGAGTAACTTCTCCAGCAGCTCTTTTCTATCATTATTCTGCTTTCTGGGTGCCATTGTCAGTCAGTCAGGTTAAATCTTCTTCCAGGTTGTTAAATTCTGCATAGAAGAGTGGATTGTTAAATAAGGAGCACTCTGATGCTTCCTCATCACTCCTCATTCCTTATCGTGGGTGGTTCTTATTCATGACTAATTATGTTTTGAAATTTCTTTGTTATGTAATAATAAAAAGTGTATTCTAAGATTTTTGAATACTCTTAAAAATCTGTTGAGCAGTTGCATTGATTAAAAAATAAAAATACAACAACAGAACAGCTGCCCTGGGGTCTTAGCTGTTGTATATTACCACAATACATTCACAATGTTGCTTTCAAACTGCCTGGAGTTCAGATGTCTTTTAGTTTCCGTTTTCTTTCAGGCATTTAATTACTGCTTATATTTCTAGTACTTTAAAAAAACCCGAAAAGGTGTTTCAATGTCAGACAAGTTTTGTTTCCTGTCTCTAATGTATTGTAGTTTAAACACTCTTGGGACCATAGGAATTGATTATTAACAAAACGAAATTATTTTCTACATTTAATTAGGTAATTGTGGAACTAATGGTCTGACTTAACAGGAAATAGTACTTATGCTAATTCAGAAATAGTTTAGAGGAAGAAATCTGAAGAGATAAAACATAGTCACTGATTTGGGGGATTTTTTTGTGTGTATGAGAATGGATGAATGAGTTCCTGCCAGTCATGTACCCAATGCAGATTACTGTTGTCTGTCCACCAGCATAGAATAGCGTTCAGAAAGCATCCAGTATTCAGAGAAAGCAGTAAAGTCTGGAAACTAGTCCTATGCAAACCTTCAGTGTTAAGTCAGAAGGAAGTGTACGTCATTACAAACAAATAATTCTATTGCTTGGAAGTAAGAGTGGTTATGGCAAGTGGATGGAGATTGTCATGGCCCTATTTACAAATATTCATCGGTATTGAACGCATCAGGAAAAAATTCTCAAACATATCTTATGAAAAACTGATAGAAGTATTTCTCCACATATTGCCTAAAATACAAAAATTCTCCTGTTCTTGTGTGAGAGTTTCCTCTTGCCAGCATTTGAATCAGTGATGTAGATTTGGCTCAGATAGATTAGGTGTAAGAGGCTAGTCAAACCATGGGTTTAGTGCTTACATTTGTCAAATTATGTTTTGGGATATTTAAATGAGTTCAGCTCTGACAGCTGTGTGGTAGTTTTGTTCTTTTATTATGTTCAGCCAACTTTTCTGAAATACAAATACAGAACATTGCAAAGAAATGCATTTTAACCAATTGATTTTTCTATGCAAGTTACTTTCTGTTTTCTTTTTTGGACATTTTCCAGTTTTTACAGTGCTTGTAATATATATGTGTGAACTACTCATAGAAGTAATGTGTTCTGCTTAAATAATTAAATTCTCATTTTGAACAGCATCTTCTGTCCTCAAGAAAATACAGAAGAAGCCTTACTGTTGCTGCTTATTAGTGAATCTATGGTAGGTAAAATAGAGTGAATGTGCATTTGCTGTATGTGTGGCTTTCCTTGTTTTGTTTTTTCTTTTTTTTTTTTTTTAAATTTAAATCGGACTTTTTTTTTTCCTCCCCCCCATGCCTTTGCCTTGTGTTTCATTTTCTGTTAGGAAAACAGACAGTTATTTCTGAAACTCAAATTTTTGTTCCTCTGAGCCAGCGAGATGAGGTCTGCAATTGGTATGGAGTTTTTCTCCTTTGGGCTGGCTGTACCTAGCCTCCTTCTAGCCACAGGCAGGTGAGCAAGCCAGGTCCTTCATTTGGCATCACTTACCAGTATGAACCACTCTTACACCAGTTGGTTACTGTTCAGACAGACACAAAATCTAAGTTATTTTTGTTGTAAATAGCAAATTAAAAACTACTAGAACAGCATAATAAACATCGCCAAAAAGTACCTTCTGTTGTGCATTAAACTTCAGTCAATCAAATTTGTAAATGATTTTTGATGATACTGACATTCAGTCTTTGCTACTGGTTTTTTTTTTTTAAATGTCCCCATTTCCTCAATAAATGATTCCTCTCAGTGGTCTACTTGTGCCCTTTATCAACCTTCCATATTTTCTGCTAGTCATCAATCAACTGCCATGTACTGACATTCTCATACCATGTCAGTTTTAAGTTCTCAGATAAAATGAAATGCTGGAGCTTTTGCTGTTTTTTTAACTGGAGTGGTGAAACCTCTAGAGTCTCAGGCATCATGCAGTCTGTCTCACTGCAGATCAGTGAGATGTAGTCTTTTAAGTCCTACAGGTGATTCAAATGCTTACATGTTTTGGCATAATTTATGTTTTGTTAGTTAAATAGGATCAGAACATTTTAGTGAACATTGTCCTAGTTTAACTGTTTTAAAGTGGCAGATATTTGCATTGTAGTGCTAACTGCTTTCCTCTTTCCTAGAGATCTGCCATGCAATATTCATGACAGAATCTAGAAATTCTGTCTCGATTCTGATTCTCAGAATACAGAAAAATCAGCTGAGCAAACATTTCCACATATCATATGTTGGTTTTGCTGCAGTACATACTTACCACTGAGAGATGCTGCCTGTGCCTCTGTAATGTGCCTGAGCAGCAGTGAAGATGTAGAGAATTCTGATGTGAGCTGTGGTCATCGTGTGAAGTGAAAGCAGTCCCAGTTCTGCAAGATCTGACTACAGATTGCTGTGTTTGCATGTGCAGTTCCTTACATATAATCATTAAGAAGCCAGAGACTAAATTAAAAGTACGGCCTTGTTAAGTGTCACTTCAGGTTACTTACAGCTTTTCCTTTGTGAATTAGATCTGCCTAATTATATCAGATGCTGTCACCATAAAGCATATAACTTTAGCAAGCTTTCAATTTTTTTTTTTTCAGTAATTATTGCAGATTATTTCAGGCAAAAGAGTTTGTTTCAGGGGAGTATAAAATCTTTGACATGATTGACTTACTTTGTTTAAGTCATTTGTTCAAATTAGTTTTGGAGGGGGGAAAGAGGAAGATTGAGCATAAAAATATTCATCATTACAAACTTACCTTTCTGAGAGTTGAGACCTGTTATTTCAGCTTCAGTGCATGCTAACTTTCTAGCTGTAGTCGTAAAGTAGTATGTGATTTATGATTCTGAAACCAGTATTCGGGAAAGAAGTAACACTTAGAGAAGACTGAGTAGCAGTTGGTGTTTTGATATGCCATTGTAAAGTAGTGTGATCTTTTACTTTCATTGTCTGTGAATTAGTAAGAAAACAGCCCATTCAAGGCCAGGTTGGACAGGGCTCTGTGCAATCTGGTCTGGTGGAAAGTGTCCCTGCTCATGACAGGATGATCTTTAAAATGTCCCTTCCAACCCAAACCATCCCGTGGTTCTGTGATCTGATGTCCTCATGTTACAGTGCATGCATTTGTTGCTGCATGTCAGCTGAGTTATGGTAACAGAATTGCAGTATGATTTTGTTTGGAAGGGACTTCTGGAGGTCATTATGTCTGGCCCCCTTGCTCATGCAGGGCCATCTGGAGTAGGCTGCATCTCTGTCCAGGCATCTTTTGAGTATCTCCAAAGAGAGAGATTCCACAGCCTCCCTGGGCAGCCTGTGCCACTGCTCATTAACACTCACGCCAAAAAAAAAAAAAGGTTCCTGATCTTCAGCGGGGACCTTCAGTGTTTCAGTTCATGCCCATTGCCTCTAGTCCTGTCACTGGACACCACTGGAAAGAGCCTGGCTCCCTCTTCCTTGTATCCTCCCTGCAGATATTTCTAACATTGGTAAGGCTCCCTCCCTGAGCTTTGTCTTTTCCAGGATGAGGAGTCACAGCTCTCTCAGCCTTGCCTGATAAGAGAGATACTCTGGTGTCTAATACATCCTAGTGGGCATTTGTTGGACTCTCTCCAGTAGCTCCATGTGTCTTGTACTAGGGAGTCCAGAACCGGACCCAGTACTGCAGGTGTGGCCTCACCAGTGCTGAACAGAGGGGAAGGATCACTGCCCTCGACCTGCTGACAACACTCCTGCTAACGCAGCCTGGGCTATCAATAGCCTTTTTTCCATCTGAGGCACCTTGCTTCCTCCTGCTCACCTTGGGAGTCCACCAGGACCCCCAGGTGTGTTCCTGTCAAGCTGCCTTTGAGCTAGGGAGCCCTCAGCATGTATGGTGCCTGGGTTTGTTCCCTCCCAGGTGTAGAACTTTCCTGAAGGCTTTGATGAGGTTCCTGTCAGCTCATTCCTCCAGCCTGTTGAGGTCTCTCTGGATGGCAGCACAGCCCTCTGGCATATCAGTTCAGCAAACATGCTTGGGGTACATCCAGATCATGAACAGGATCAGGCCCAGTATCAGTCTCTGGGATACTCCACTAGTTACTGGCCTCCAGCTAGACTTTGTGTCACTGATCACCACCTCCTGGGCTCAGCTTTGTGTGAGATTCTTAACCAGTGGAAAAGTGGCTGATCATATCCTTCCTTCCACTGAGGCTGCACTGAATTACACTGCTCAAGTGTTTTACAGGCTTAAAGTGTGTAAGTGTGGCCAGAGGACACACTGCAGTTTAACTTTCTCCTTAGGGTGTCTGAGACCATGGCAGTTCTGAAATACTGAGCACTTAAGTTCCTATGTACTTTATGTTTTATAATTATCAAGAAAATGATTGTTCAAATACACAAGATATCTGTAATAATTATGAGACATCCTTGTGCTTTGGCATTGTCTACCATTGTTTCACAAGAAGTGCTAGTTCACAGCTTGTTCAAAACTTGAGAGGACCTGAGTCAAATAGTGATTAGAGGTGGAGCCAAAAAGAAGTTCTTGAAGTTGACTAAATATTTATGCAGTGTAAAATGTAAAAGCCAAAGACTTCTTGATCAAAAGAAAGCAAAATGTCTGTTTGGGAGTGTGTGTGTGTGTGTATGTGTGAGGTTGTTTCAAACCAAGGTGTGGATTATTCAGTTGATAATTCCTGAGATGTCTGTGCATTACACTCCATGTCTCTCTTTGAAAAATTTTCAATATTTAATTATTCTGATTTTAAAGATGTATTGACTATATTCAGAGCTTAAAATGTTACCCTTTTAAAGTGGAGAAAAAATTTATTATCCCTTATTGTGTGTCATTTTTTGCATCTGAAAGAGGGGGAAATAAACTGCCTATTAAAATTTAGTGTATTTAAGTAAATGTACTAAGGGGGCCATGCCCTGTGAAATTAAAAATAAAGAGGGGGATGAGAAGAGAGAGGTATCTTTGACTTCTGATTGCAGACTACCAGATATACTAGCATTTGGACCAATGGGAATATTAAACACCAAGAAAACTAGAAACAGATGGGATAGAAAGATAATTGTTTTCAGAGGCTTGATGGTTAAGTGTGAGAAGCACTGGGTAGTTCAGTGAGGTTCTAGCTACTCTGAGACCTGAATTTTGTTCTTTGCTCTTGAACATGATTTCTCTGTGAACATGGTCAATTCATTTAATCCGTTTCTAGCTCAGCTTTCTTCCTTCCCAAAAGGAACACTTTACTTAAGGAATTAGGTTTGCAATGTGCCTTTCACAAAGCAGGTTTGAAAGTACAAACCCTTACTGCAAACACGGCCTGATTCCAAAGCTGTGCCCAGAACCAGGATCAGTTTTCACTTCTCAGTAGTAACTCCTGTAGGTTATCCTGGGCATGTTACCATTCACAAGTGAGATGATAGTGTCATAACGTTGTGAAGAGAAAAGAAGCTGATTGCCTTATTTTGCAAAAGCTGGGATAGAGGATTTGAAGATCCTTTTAATATGTTTTACTAGCACACAAAAAAATTAAAAGAAATTTTAGTAGATGAATATCCATTATATTGAAAGTATATCTTCTTTTGTTTCTGAGAACTCTTCAATAATTTAAAATACATTACTTAGTTTATGGAATTAGAATGAAGTAATTAAAAGTAGATCCATGTAGAAACATCAGTCTTGCCACTAATATATAAAATTGGTGATTCTTTCTATCTATAAATTAGTATCAGATCTCTCTGTATCCCTTATAGCAACTGCTGACTGTGAGGTTGAGTAGAATGGTAGTGAAGATATGGCTTGAATTATGGTGGTTGACTTGTTTTCTTTCTTTGTGGTGTGTTTCAGGCTAACCGTGACGCTGTACTGAGCAGAATACCAGAACACAAGAATGATCGTATCATCAGTTTGCAAAGTGCATCTGTAGTCTACGATTTACTTACCATAGCCTTGGGAAGAAGAGGCCAATATGAAATGCTTTCAGAGGTTTGTTGATAGTAGTGAATATTCATCTGTGTCCTTGTTGCTCTTTTCTGTTAATGTTAATTTTGGTGGTAAGAAAGGGCTAAAACAAATATAGGACACTGTTGTTCTGACTCCTTTATAAATACAGGAGGTAGTTTCCACCCCAAAATGTTTACTGTCTAAATTTATACAAGTGACTTGAGGTGGCCAAACAGAGAAGTTGCGTGGAAGGTGTGGTAAATGTTTAATGCCATAGAAATTTGCATGATTTTTAGGTGGGGATGCATGGATCTGCTTTAAAAGGGTACCCATGAAATGGAGAGAGCAAGAAGGAATGGCAAAAAATAAAAGCTGTTCTGGATATAAAAATGATAGGTATAATTTCCTAGAAAAAATATTTGTAATGAATGAAAAAGGATTTCAGGAGAAAACTTTCTTTGACACTTCTAAATATTTGAGGTGATCCAGAGTCCTTACATTTTGTAATCGTTTTGAAGTTAATTAAAAGGAAATGAAGTTAATAAAAAAATGTTCAAGTCTTTGGGAAATGTCATTACCTCAATGTCTGATGTTTCATTATGTAGCATGCTTGTGTTTTCTTAGATTGTGGCAACTTCTTCAGGAAACTGCCAAGTATTGTTAACAGTTTTATACCTGTGAAACACCTACAGCTCTTTGGGCAGAGCAGATCTTCCTGCTGCTCAAGCAGTGCCCACCCAGCAGCAGGGTACTGTTGCTGACCACAATTAATTATTGGTATCCAGAAAGAATATGAAGACATACCCAGGAGCTGATTTGTTGAGAAATAGTTTCTCTCTACCATAATAGAGGACTTCTATTAAGAAAAAGACCAAAAAAAAGCACTCCAGCTTTTCTCTGGTATATATTGATGGTCACCCATTTATCTGCATCTCATGTGATGTTAAATCCTCAGTTTGGGTATTCTTTTTCTTGAAAGTACTTCATAACTGCCAGTTGGGATACAAGTCAGTTTAAATCAGTACAATGGAAGGTGTTTCACAGAACAAAGGAGTATGAAGCTCACACAGGACCAGGCCTAGAACATAATCTAATCAGGAATATTTCTATTTACTTGCCACTACAAACACTATCACCTTCATGTAGTTTTAGGTGGTTGCACCAAAGGTGCAACAGGTGGCCATTCGTATATTTCAGTCTAGAACTTCTGAAACAAGAGACATAAACAAGTATTTAAAAAAACCCGAAGAGACCAAAAAAACCTTGAAAAAGTTGATTTCTTTTTTTCTCTAAGTGACTGGCAACCTTTCCATTTTATATAGTAGACTAACAACTAGGCAGGGTTAGAGCAGCCCTGGGTTCCAAATCTGATTCTTACATTTTGTCTGGTGTCATGATGGTTTTGTTGTGGATTTTTTGTCTTTTTTAGAATGTTAAAGAGCCATTATATTTATGGGAACATCACAGTTTCCTGGGATTCTCTACTGTCTCCTTTGGGACACTTAGGATAGTATTTATGTCACAATAGATGCAACTTTTTGCTTGCAGTTCTTCTTACCTTTCTTTACAGGGAGGGTTTTTGGCTTCATCAGGAAAGCTAGAGGTATATCTTAACCATGTTCTTAGCCAAGTGTCTTGAAGTGTAGGACATTACCCTGAAGGGTAGAAAGAAAGACTTACAGTCCCCTCACATAGAGAAAAACATAGCACTTGTTTCCCACACTGTAGCTGACAGATGGTACTGCTTGTTCCTTTTCCTTCTGTGCTTTGAGCACAATCGAATGTTCTAAGTAATGGAAGGTGTTTTAACTTGACTTAGATCTTTGATTTCAGTGCCTTTTAGGAGCTTCTTGTGCTGCTGGTGATCTTTGTTGCAGACAAAAGCAGGACCATAAATATCTGGAAAGTAGAAGAGACTCCATGTTTGACAAGCTGCTTAGTTGGGGGTTTTTAGTGATGGCCTTAGGCTTTGAAAGCTGAAGTCTACCTAAGGCTTCTTTTAAGGTCTTTTCTTCTTGGTTTTTTTTTTTTGGCTTTTTTTTGGTGGAGAGGGGGGGTTGGGGTTTTTTTTGTTTTTGGTTGGTTTTTTGGGGGTGGATGGGGGGTTTTTGTTGTTTGTTTTGGTTTTTTTTCAATCTAGCATCTTTTAGTCTAGCATCTTTATAGTAATATTCCAACAAAATTGTATGTATATTCTTTTGGAATGTTCTTTTTGAAAAAAAAAAAGAAAATAATTCCACTATGATTGAAAAATACTTTCAGTACAGAATAATTAAAATTTTTTTGTCGTATGTACATGCAGTATCTTTTCTGAATATGAAGAAAATCGTCTTATGAAGACCTGGTATAATAAACAATACTTATGTTAGCATACATACATTCTCGATATACAGCTGCAGCAGGATCTTGTCAGGAAATCATTAGAACATCTCATTTCCTCCTATCCTTGTCATCCAAAGCACAGTAGAAAACAGACTTTAAGAAGCTCTTACAGTTTAGTGAGTAGAGGATATCTGCCCTCAAATCCTGTTGCCGATAGTCTGTAACTTATAATTTGAAATATTATACTAAACGCATATTCAGAAATGTTAAAACATTCTGTTCACTTATATAATAGGCATTTAATTTTTTAGGGCTTCGTTCTTTTTGAGCTGATTTTGATTGCTGTAGTGGAGCTGTTGTAGATTAAATCAGAAATTGGGAAATTATTCTAACTGTGGAGATAGTATTCACCCACCAGTTCCAATATCTTATTGCCGCCTTCTGGTTTAGCTATAGCTGATTACTTGCAGAACTAGTTGGTTGTTATATAAGAACATTAAATGATCAAAAATCTGTCTCATCCTTGTTAAACTGTTCTAATGCCAAGTCACGTTCTTAACTGAAAAGGGCTCATGTTTTTATTGAGTTTGTATATAATGGGCTTTCAATTTCTTAGGGTAGCTTCAACTAGATGACAGAACTTTATACTGTCAGTTCTTTCCTAAACAAAAGTGCTCTGGTTGTAATCAAGTTCATTTTTAAGCTTTGTAGAATGCAAGATATTGAGCTTGCAAGTGTCCTACTAGAAGAGATGTTTTCTAGACAAGAAGTTTTCCTACATTTTCTTCATTTCATCTTTCAGCTCTCTTAACTTCAAGCACGTACTTTTCAGGAGAGCATAGTGATAAACAACCAAATTCAGTAATGTGTTCAACATAGCCTGTTCATATAGTGATTTGTGACTATTTACAATGCAATATCAACAGTGGCATTTTCTGTAGGAGAGGGATTGTGCTGAATGTGTTTTCAAGTAAAGTCAATTGCCATTATCCTGAACATTATCTTAATTTGCAGTCTGCCTGGTGACTATTGCTTGTTACGTGTTTCTTGTTAGAGCCTGTAGGTCTTTGAAATTCCTTGTTGTTACTTTGTCCAGAAGAACCCAGTTTAAGAGGGGCTCATGTTGTCGCACAGGTCACAAACACATCCATGTGTTCATCCCTTATCCCCACATATGCTAACGGCCAGTTCTGTCATCTTACAAAGAAAAGAAAAATCATGTTACTGCCACTTTTCTTACTGAGCAGGGCCAAGGAAATAGAACTTGAAGTCAAGCAAAAGGAATGGTAGATATATTATTAGTACGTTGAATCTCAAGCCTTTTAGGATAATCTGCAGTTGTGTCCTGTGCCTTTATAATTGCAAAATTATAAAACTCTGAAGTATCAATTTCTTAAACCTCATTTTCTGCAGTTAGAATTGGTAATTAATTTTTAATTGAGCAAGGCCTAGAAAAGAAATTTTACATTTTTTACAGTACGGTGAACCTTACGTATGCATCTCTGTGAAGTATCTAAAATAATTGAAGCAATCACGCATAACTTACTTGTTTCTTTCTCTGCTCTTTTTGTTTCCACTTATGAAAAGTCCAATGGGAAAATAAATCCTGTCTTGTTTTTTGTAACAGACATTTAATTAACTTAGTACACATGCAATCTGATGATGAACGTTTAACAGCAACATTAGAAAGTATTTGGTTTTAGACACTTCATTTCTTTACAATAATATAATAAAAATTCTATTAGGTAATAGTCTTGATACTGGACATTGTGAAGTAGGATAAATTCTAGCATACATTAGTTACATGTAGCAGATAATGCACTTCTGTTTTGTTTCCTCTTCAGTACTGTTCTTCACTTCAGATTCTGGTATAGTGGGGAAACACGCTGCACACCTGATTGTGCTTTCTCTAATGTTAAGGCTGAGTTTGTATGGGAAAAAATAATTCATGTTTTTATGGTTTAGCATATACACCGTAGCTGCCAGAGCAGAAAGCTGCTTCATGTAATTGGACTCTGCAGACTAGAAAATTAATTCCTAAATCAGTTTATTCCAGAAAAGTGTTTCACCTTTCTACTGTTTAGAACTGGCCTGATTAGTTAAAATTAACATAGCAAAATGAAATAATTCTTATTGACAACAACAGATATGAAACATTCAAAATCAGTGTATAATGCTAATTTCATATATTTAATCTCAATGTATTAATAATGAATTTCCTTTTGGCATTTAGTTACTTTGTTTAAAATCTCAGCAGAATATGGAGTGTGAAGTTAAAATTTTTACAAATAGAAATAATACTTCAAGGTGAATCTTTGTATGGCCCCTCCTCCTTTTAAATGGTACTTGTAAGTGCTTGTGGTACCATTGATTATTAAGTATTCACAACTTAGGAAGAGAGTGTGTACAATCTTCCATTTCACTTAAGACCTATTCCCTACTTTTTACAGAGGGTATCTTCAGTAAGCTGATATTCATCATTCCTTCTTTCAGACTACATAATACAGTACTAGCAGGAGTATTTAAACAAACATAGTAAACCAGAAATCAGTTTTCTGTTAAATTCTTTTCCATATAGAATCTGGCAGCTGTTTTCATGTATTTGAATAATTTAAATTTTTTATTACATATATGTTAGATAAGAGTCCATAAGAAAATCTTAATACTAGAATATCTTCTCAATAATTGAAGAACATGACCTTAAATAACAATTTCCCCCCATATTTAGTGTTTAGAAAGAGCCATGAAGTTTGCATTTGAAGAGTTCCATCTCTGGTATCAGTTTGCATTGTCCTTGATGGCAGCAGGAAAAGTAAGTCTAAACTTTTTCATATAATTCTTGTATTGATGGCATTTGATAACAATGTTTAGCACTTCCATAACTTCCATCTGTAGTGCTTTGGAAAATAATTCTAATCCTTGAATCAACTAAGTATGCCGTACTCCTGAATTTATTCCCAGTGCTGTACAAAGAATGTTGTTATTTGAATAGTTTCTAACTTAGGTGATGATAACAGCTATCTTGCCAATAATCTTAAAATAATCTTATTGAATCCAAGTGGTGAATTATACCAAATCCTTGTATGCTGTAAAACTTGTTTAAGTGTACTTTTGATGACTTAATTTATTTTATTCTTAGGTACAAATTAATGCTGATTCGTGTTGCTCTTGCTTTTTTTTTTCTCTTTGGAAATTTCTGATTTTATCTTCTTTAATATTGCTGCCTTTGAGACTGTGTATTCTGTGCAACTAGATTAAAAAAATATATATATATAAACTAGAAACTTAAGCTTTTAGATGCAATTCTGTTTTCAGTTCTTTTTGCTTTTCCCTGTCATGTTACAGAAAATAAATGATGTTCATTATGTAATGTAAACAACTAATTTTCTAAAATACCATTCTCAGTGGGGATATTTTGCTTATTTTCAGTATGGGGTAAAGGAATGTATTTTCCTTAGAAAATATTTTAGCAGCACATTGGTTCTGAAGAGACTTGGTTCTTCTTCCAACTCTATTTACTTTGAGTTATCTTCCAAATTGTGATTGGATGGAGGCAAATAAGTTTAAAGAAAGAGAAGCAGTGCCATTCTGTCTTTTATCAGACCTATTCCTGTGTGCTGTTTTAACTCCCAAAGAACACCAAAACACTGCTTGTTTCGAAAACTCTGTCCCATTCCTTCACTTTCATTGTCCTGGCTCAAATGTTGTGAGTTTACAGGCCTGGCAAAGTTTTAAATGCCTCTCAAATCTGCTTCCTGAATTGTGTAGCATTGGAATTACATTCTTAGCAAATGTTTCTCTGGGGATGCTTAATGAAAGTTTATAGGAGTTCAATAACAGTAGCAGTGCCTAAAGTCTTGTCTTTCACTGGCTTGAGGAGTTGTGACAAATTGTCAACAAAATGTGCAGCAATGTCTCCTTCACAAAGGAAAAATAAAGTAAATGGTGGAAATAGGGATCTTCTATCTGTGAAACATATTTATGCTTTTAGTAATTTAAATGGAAAATGTTTTAAACAGTCTGCTCGAGCTGTTAAAGTCTTGAAGGAATGTATACGTTTGAAACCAGATGATGCAACTATTCCACTCCTTGCTGCAAAGCTCTGCATGGGATCTCTGCACTGGGTAAGCTTTGCCCTCTGTCTTCTCAGCAAGAGCTGTACTAAAATCTTGATTTAGAGATGTAGCAAATACTTTTGCACAGTGACTGCATGCCCTTGGGCATATCTAAAAACACAGCACAGATATGTATACACACATGTACATCCCTGTTTGAATGGCTAATTTGAAATACTTGACAGTGGTTATGTTTATCAAGGTAGCATATTCTGATACTAGTCTAAGACAGCTTAAAATATATGGAAATTGAAACACTGAAAGACAGATCATAAATGCAACTTAGACTTCTGTTATTTTCTGCAAGAGGAAATAACTTTCTGGAAGATAATGAGGCAAACCTCTTATAATCAAGAGACTTTTCCGCTGGTACTATGTTTGCAGGCAGATGTGGTTTATGAATTTGTCATAGGGACAATTGAGTTTTTTAGATAAACTTGAAATGGGTGTATCTGTGCAAAAAACATAAAAAGTGATCAAAGATCATCATGTTATTTTCAAAATACTTTTGTAATTTTTAGAAGTATGAGTGTATTTTAAAAAGAAGGAAAAGAGAAGGGAAAAGTCACATACAGAAGTCGAGAAAGTGGTATAGTAGCACAAACATGATTTGCTGAGGCTGACAAAATACAGCCTTAATTAAGGTATATCCTAATTCTGTAAATCGTTCCCTATGGATTGAGTCTGTATGGAGTAGCTTACTGTACTTAGCATTTACAGTTACTGGAATGGATTCAAATGGGCTTTTTTTCTCTATAGATTATTAAATAGTGTGCTAGCGTGCCAGTTAAACCTTGATTTTTTACATGTTTCTCTATTTATGAGTTTGCATCCATTCAGCAATGCAGTATTCGAAGCAGAGTTCTGCATGGATATACTGTGTTTTACAGGGTTAGAGCCATAGTTCTTGTGATTGATTTTCCTAAATAAATGGTTCATGGGTCAAGAACTCTATTTATAAAGTGCAAAAATGGTAGATGGCATATATGGACCAGAAATAGCTTTTTTAATTAAAAAAATAGAAGAAAAAAGGCAAAAGCACATTAAGCGTGCTTTGTGCCAGATTTCTCTCAACCATAGGAATAGGTGTTTCAGCTTAAAGTCTGTGTTTTTTACACAGTGTTTAGGAAGAAAACTAAGTCTAATGAAAAATGAAATAGTCCTTCAAAGCAATCATGGCTGAGATTTTAACAGGTTCAGTGTGTGTAATATGCATTTTGAGCATTCTGAGCATTCTTATCATTAGGATGTAAGATTTAGCTAGTTTTAGACTTACATGGATATTTTATAATATTTTCAGTTGGAAGAAGCTGAAAGATTTGCCAAAGCAGTTGTTGATCTTGGGGACAAAACATCAGAGTTCAAAGCAAAAGGCTACTTGGCACTGGGATTGACTTACAGTCTGCAGGCTACTGATGGTAAGATTGGAATAAACATTCACATTTGGAAATTCCCATGCTGCCTAAAAAGGAATACCTGGCAGAATGGTAGACAAAAATTTAAAGCTTCTGTGTGCAACCATTTTTTCAGTCAATGTATTAAAGCTTCTTCAATTAGTGTGTGGAATGAAATCTCATCATCGTCCTTATCACTGATTAAATATATCCTTTTTAGCATCTTTGC
The DNA here is from genome assembly GCA_013398955.1 of Callaeas wilsoni. Lineage (NCBI taxonomy): Eukaryota > Metazoa > Chordata > Aves > Passeriformes > Callaeidae > Callaeas > Callaeas wilsoni. The sequence continues at coordinate 363,641 of VWPU01015881.1, read as the reverse complement.
GAGGGATGCAAGAGGTCTTGCAGAGAAAGGCTCTTCTTGCATTTCAGAGGTGAGTGGGTGTTGATCTTTCCATGTCGTTCTGCTCTATGTAGTGCAAAGCTTTTATTGTGTCCTAGAAAGAGAGACTTGTAAAAGGTTGTGTAATGACAGCTTCACCTCTGGGAGTCTCCCATCATGAGAACAGAATGTATATCTTTAGCATTTATTTCCATCATTTTCTGCCAGCATTACTTAAATTGATTTCCAAGGATTTCCCTTTATTTAAAGACATTTGTGTTGCTCTCCAGTATAAAATATTTGTTCAAATATTCTGATCTAGAAGGAAAAATCACACAATGTAAGGTTTCAAGTCGTGGTTCAAGGAGATAGTGTTTCAAAGAGCTGTCCACTGATCAGATTGTATAAGAGGCCTTTGCAATTATCTCTGTAAGAGCAGAGCAATAATTGAGGCCATGCTGCTGGGGCTGAGAAGTGAAGTGCAGGTGTTGAGGTAGTAAGCTAGGGGAAAATGAGAATTCTATCTGGAGATGTAACAGTGTAGGCAATGACAATGCAAATGTCATCTTCCCAGAAGCAGTGCCATTGGGGATGACAGTAGTTCATTCTCTTGGACTCTGCAAACGAAATGACAATAAGCAGGTGAATGAGAACATTTCTACCCTGCTTATGGAAGAAACGAATCTTGATGACAAAGTTGGCAAAAGTGCTGCAGCATCTAAATATGTCTTTTATGTTTATATACCCTTGAAAACCCTTCTTTGGTGAGATAAGCCTAAATGTAGGGAAACAGATTTGTGTATTAATGTGAAAATGAAGTCTTGGCTTTTTGGTGATGTTTTTGTATCTGAGGGGATAGGGTTGAAAAAGTGTTTTGCAGGTAACTTTAGAGTGAGGCTGGTATGTGTTGGTCTTTCTTTTTTCTGCCTTGTCTTAGCAATTTCTCTGTATGTAAATATGTTTTAACATATCTTTGCTCTTCTGTTCCTTAGTGATTTTAATTAGGTTTTTTACTACATCAGCATTTTCTCCATGTTGAAACTGAACTTTCTACCTTCCTGGTTTAAGGAAGTTCCTCACCCATCCCTCTTACCACTACTGACTTAATCATCACTGTGTCAAAAATAGTATGCTAACTGTTTTTCACCAATTCTATGCATTCACTATGTTTGAGACCCTAATAGTGAATTGCTTTCTTCTGAGGGTTCTTTGAAACAACAAGGTATGAAATGGACCGTAGTGTGAAGTTAATCTGTTCCAGTTCAGTGTCTACTGACCCTATTCTCCAGTTCAGTATAGCAATTCCCAAAATTCTGAGAGTCAACTTTCTGGATGGCTCAGAGCCCCCTCCAGCCTGGCCTTGAACACTGCTGGAGATGGGGCATCCATAACTTCTCTGGACATGTTCCAGTGCCTCACCACCCTCACAGTGAATAATTTCTTCCTAATACCTAATCTAAATCTACTCACTTCCAGTTTGAAGATGCTACCCCTTTTCCTATCCATACATGCCCTTGTAGAAACCTCATCTGCAGCTCTACTGTAGGACCCTTTAGGTACTGGAAGGTGCTGTAACATCTTCCTGAGCCTTCTGTTCTCCAGGCTGAACAATCCCAACTCTCTCAGCTTGTCTCTAAAGGAGGGGTGCTTCAGCCCTCTGGCCATTTTTGTGGCCCTCCTCTGGACTTGCTCCACATCCTCCCTATGTTGGGGACCTCACACGTGGACACAGCGTTCCAGGTGGGGGTCACATGAGTGTGGAGTAGAAGGGGAGAATCACCTCCCTTGCCCTGTGGTCAGACTGCTTTTGATGCAGCCCAACACATGGTTGGCTTTCTGACTGGTAAAAGCACATTGCCAGGTCATTGCAATATTCAGCTTCTTATCACTGTGAAATTACTCTTTCTCAATCTCTGTTCAAATATTGTTGCTTAGTTGCGTGTAATGTTGTCTTTCACCCAGCATACCAGTCATGCCTACTTGCTCTTACCACATCTGAAAAATAAAAGTTTTCCAGGAGATGGAAGTTGAATTCTCGGCCTCCTAACAGTTTATAAAGCAAGCAGCCTGTACTGGACTTGGTATTTTGATATGCCTTTTTTTTTTTTAAATAATTTTTTGTGGATTTTTAAAATCATCTACCTAGAGGGCCAATTCCTGAAGAAATAGAGATCCCAAAGGAATAGAGTTACATTTTGGACCCTTGCCTGAGGCAGATTTCAAGGCTTACCAGTTTGTGATGGTGGCCATTCCAGAAGGTGCTTGTTGCTCTCTTCACGCAGTACTGAGGGGGTATTTGTTTTACTAACTTTTTTTTTTTTTTTTAAATTTTGAAAGACTTTCAGTGCTTTTCCTGTTGTTGATGTGAACTGAAGTTTCACAGAACTCACCAAATGGTAGATAGATAATAACAGCTTTATTCTTTCACTGTCTGAAGCTTGGGTGACTGAAGAAGTACTGTCTAAATAAAAATCTCTTGTTCTTGTTTAGTATTGCTTAACTTGTGAATTTAAATTTAAAAAAAGTACTCGTCCTGGACCCTGTTAGGCTTTACCTGTGCATCTGGTCTCCAATTTACAACTGAAGTTAACAAAATATGGAGCTGTCCCTTGATAACTTAAAACTGCTTTGAAGCATGCTGGGTGTAGTTACTAAGCTAATGGACCTGTACAGCTGTTTGGCCTTGAGAAGACAGAAATGCACAGGTCACAAGCAGAAGGTTCTCTGTGGTTTTAGTGGTTTAAAGGTCAATTTTGATCCTTCCTCCCAACGGAAGTGACTCACTAGATGTTCCAAAGATGATTGTTGCACATCGTAGCTCTAAATGAGATTCTGTTAAAAGAATGCAACAAATGTAAATAAAAAAATAGTTCCGGGCTTCCTGCCCAGTACTTACTACACATCATTTTAGGGTACAGCCATAAGGTTTTTTTGTCCTTATGCTCAAGCATCCCCCTGCTAAAAAGCTCTTATCTTACAGCAGAAAGATTGTATTACAGGGGGAAATAGTAGAGGGTTTTACAAGAACAATTTCTGTAGGATAGTAAAATGACTAAGACTCAGAGTGTACATTTGATCAAAATATTAAAAAGAAGAGAATAAATATAATTTTTTTAAAAGATGGAAAAAAGTTGATATAATTCAACTCTTTAAAGGCATGGTGTTCTGGGGAATTCATGTTTGGATTTTTTTCCCCTTTTTTTCTGTAAGAAAACTTCATTTAATGAATTTTTCTTATAAATATTCTAAGTAATGACATCTAGTGTTTGTTTAGGAGTATAATCTATTTGAAGAATCATTTTTTAAGATTTAGGCTGAAATGATATAATTATCTTCTATTAAAAATAATTTTTCATGTCCCAAGGTGCTTCCTTTAAATCAAGGATGATTGAGAAGTATAAGAAAAGTTGCTGAAATGAACACCACTTATATCAAAATATGAGTATACAGGTAGTGAAGGGATCTGAACATGAATAAATGAATATATATATGCATTTATGGGTATGTCTAACCTGTCTGAACAGGAGGGAAATTCACTTTTTGTTTTGTTTCTTTGTTTTCAAGGGCTCACAGTTTGTCTCCAACGGATCATTTGGCAGCATTTTACTTGGCACTGCAGCTTGCCATATCCAGACAGGTTAGTTATGTTTTAAAAATACAGCATCATGCTGTCATACGAAGATTAGACTTTGTATCTTTTGATGAATACAGATGAAGATTTCTTCAATAGAAACCTGGTTTTCCTTGTGCACATATTAATATATATGAAAAAAACCCTGAAATACTCTCTTCAAACACCTTCAATCTTTTGCAGTTCTCCAGAGTTCTGCCAATATTTCCAGCTCTAGGATGAGAAATAAGGCAGAAGTAATTCCACTTATTTCAGCATTTATGTTGCTAGACAGAGAGAAAAAAAGTCAGTTTAGACAGTGTTTTTACCTATTATGTGTAATCTCTGCTCAGATCTTGGAGAGTGGAGCTCTTGAATCTAGTCTTTAACGATCTTGACAGTGCTTAAATCTTGAGTGCTTGATAATATCTGTGCCCTTCCTGAATACCAGTGTTAGGCTTGGGTATTGTGGACAAAATTACAAAAAAAGTGTTTAAGAAAACTGGAAAGTATTTTAATGCCATAAAATAGATCAGAGCTTAGTCCAGGTTGTACAGCTGTTATGTTTAAGGCATTCTACCATACATCACATGAATTTGGATAATGTGGAACTGCTTGCTTTGTATCATGGTAAGCCTCTTCCTATGTCATATTTATTTCACAAAATAGCCCTGAGCACAGTTGTTTACATTCTCTAGGTGACTACTTTTCATTGCTAATGAGGAGCACAGAACTTGGACTAGAGTGACGATGGATTGTCACTTTACTAGCACAAAGTATTTTTGAGTAGCCGGCTATGACTCTGTACCTCTGAATTCCAAAATTCTTGTGTGGCTTAATTAAATGTCCTGATTTTAACACTTACTGTACTTACTTTGAACAAAAACACAGCCAGCTGAGGAGATAATGAAATTCTACATAAAGAAACATTACTGTTGCTGTCAAACTGTACATTTCAGTTAAGCATTGCAATTAAAATATTTTCAAAATCGTATAGAAATACAGCCAGGACTTGAAGGAGAATATTTTAGGGGGCTGAAGGGAACTGTTCTATAAAAACATGTATCTTACTTTCCAGGGTTAATATATTATTTAATTTTCAGTGTTCACTGTAGAGCATCAGGTCCATTTTAAACTTCTGAGTAGTGTCTTACAGAAGTGTATAGAATTCTACATGTTACCTGGGTGAGCATTTTGAAAATTTTGTGGATATCAATCAAGTAAAAGGCAATACTTCTAATAGTGGTGCTTTCTTTTTCTGCCTTTTTTTTTTTTTTTTAAATCAGATACCAGAAGCTTTGGGTTATGTTCGTCAGGCTCTGCAGCTACAAGGAGATGATGCCAACTCTCTTCATCTCCTTGCACTCTTGCTATCAGCCCAGAAACACTATCATGATGCTTTGAATATCATTGATATGGCCTTGAGTGAATATCCAGAAAATTTTATGTGAGTGAATGTCATGTTTCCTTTCTACGCTTTCTCTTGTATTTATTTTTCCTGGGTTCTCATCTCATTCATTTCAAGAGGGGATGGACTTGAAGATTGGTTTTTTTTTTTTTTTTTTCCAGCAGCCTTCCTTCCTGCCCATTTAACGCAAGTCTCCTTGTTAAAGGCTTGTTAAACAGTGATAAAGGATTTGTTTTGGAAGGGAGGTTAGAGCTGGATAGTTGATCTTATTTTGTTTTTTCCTACACCCTCCGTGTAGATAAATTCTCCCTGTTGCATGCTTTGTAGTATGTTTGTGTCTTCTATTTTTATGCAATATTCCAAGAAGGATAAACAGGACTTTACTATAAGCTAGGATAGATTCATCCCATCCTACGGATAACTCTATGGATATTGTATGGAATCTGTTTTGTAAAATACATCATAAAACAGAGAATCACCTCATTTGCTTAGATAATAACCAGTTACCTGAAGTTGGCTGATTGAAACGAAATAAGTGAACAGGGAAGAAGCATGTTTGCTAGATGTTCTCTTGTTTAAGAAAGAAATTATTCTTTCTGTTTATTTTTCATGTTAAGTACATCTTAACATACATTTGGATTTTGTACTTTTGTAAGAGTGGGGGTTTTTTTGTTATGTTTTGGTTTTTGGTGAGGTTTTTTTGTGGTTTGTTTTTTGTTTGTTTGTTTGTTGTTTGTTTGTTTGGTTTTTTAAAAATTTATTTTCTTATGAAAATCAAATAAAGTTCTTTATAGGAAAATATCTCAGGGACAGCTTCCATTAACTTCCAGTCTTCCACTTTGATGCTTTACCAGCTGTCACTAAGGTTGTAATCCATAATACCCCACATATACCCTACATGCTTATTTGGACAATTTTTTAAATTGCCTCATTCTTAACTTCTAAATGACCAGCTTATATCATAAATTGTTATTATATCAGCCTACCAGAAAAATATGATTTCTTTAAGTATTATTCATTTGAAAATAGAAACTATAGTTGTTTTCCTTCCTGTTCCTTGACATTTCATGTCTCGATTTGGCTGTCTTTAAAAGGCACTGTTGCCTTTTTCCTCTCAAATCTGACCAGGACCTCTGCTGATATCACCTCTTGTCAGAACTTCTGTGGCTTGCAGCCAGCTCTGTGCAACGGCTTTTGTTGCCTTTTGCTGTATCTCACTTCCTAGTTTATCTACACATCTATGACTTGTCTTGGTTCTTATCAGGGGCTTCTATACGTGTTTCATAATTTCTTTCAAATCTGTTCATGCTTTCCTCAGGACCAAGGGACTTGTCAGTAAATCAACAAGGTTTGAGAGGCAATTGAGGTATCAGCTTCCCAATTTTATACCCTATTATTGTTAAAGACAAATATGTTCAAAGCGCTTTGACTGTCATCTTCTGTCTGTTCTTGTTTCATCTTCTGCCACTTAGTGGCAATGTAAATAATGTAGCTGCAACTGCCATGTATTTCAGAGTAGTAATAGTCCAGAAGTATTTCTGAAACTGTAGTTTCAGAACTCTCTATTGCTATAAGAGAACTCCCTATTATATTAATCGCCTTTGTAATGAGACAGCAAGGGTTCATTCAGTAAAATTTTTAAAAGTACTCTTGTGAGCATTCAGAAGGTATTTATGGGGTTTTCAAATGTGGTTCATGGCTTTTCCAGAGTAGTTTATACTGCAGCTCGGGTTAAACATGTCCAAGTTGATCATTACTGTACTGATCTTTGTATTAATGTATGTATATATGTTAATCAAATGGGTCATAATAGTGGTTCTGAGCTGTTGGTCCTGTTGTATAATACAGACTCTGTGGTGATACAGTGTACTGCCTTACAATGTACTGGTACAGATCAGGGAATTTCAGAGGAATATCTCCGCAGTAGGAATCACCATCACATGCAGCAACAAATGCTGAAGAATCCAAGGTGAAATAGTTAAATGTATCTCCAGAAAATCTTTCAGAGTCTCGTTTTTGGTGCTGTCAAGTTCCCAGAGAAGCTGAAAATATGATTGAGATTTCTTGTCTGCTCTCTGCAATTGATACTGACAGCCAGACAGGCACATCTGGTCAATAATATAAATTTGGATTGATTCCATCATGTAACTGGGTTATTTTTGCAAGGATTTATTGGCTTTTGAAAACTATATCTGCTGCTCTTGAAATGGTTGACAACGTGTACATGCGTATATATAAAATAAAAACCACAACTGCTTAGTGTATTGCTGAGTCCATGTTCATATTTTGCAACTTCTATAAACAATATAATCTCATGGTATTTCCTAGTAGACTGGAAAGAGATCCTCTCGTGTTCCTCTACAGCTTGCTAATTTTTAGATACACTGAAACATTTGATTATTCACCTGCGATGCTTTACTGGGTTTTGTAAACACTTCAGATATCTTTATGCTTTATCTTTCAGTTATGTCTGCAATCCAGTAAGCTAAATACTACAAGAGTTCTCTTGGTATTCTCTGTATTTCTATCCGCATCCTTTACCTCAGCTTTATGCAAATTGATACTGTGGTGGGTCTGCAGCATAATAAATCTCTATACTTGGAAATATTAAAGCATAGTGCTTGTGATGTATGTTATTCCTTATTTCTTTCATTTCTTGTGCATTATTCCTATCTGCATACCTCTATATGTTATAATTGCACTGCTGCACTGAGTGCTGTTCTTGCTCTCTTCACAGCTGTATGTTCTTTTTGTTTTGCATTTCTTTAAAAAGAATCTACGTTTTCACAAGTTTAATACTGCATCTTTGTAAAATGCCAGAGGTTGCAAGGAACTGACAGGATACACCATGAATCATGCAGAGAAGTGGCTACATCCCAGCACTCTTCTGTTGTAATCAATTAGTAAATATGTTGTCTGGCAGTTTCTGACATTTGAAAACCTGGTGCATTCCTGGAGTTCATGTTCAATATTTGAAGCATACAGAAAGCATACCTTTGGATCTGCAGTTAATATGAACCTTCCTGCACTATAAAGCTAGAGACTTAGCTAATCAGATCATGATTTTGCCCTGATCATGTTAGGTCGATAAGTAGAAAGAAATTCCTCAGAGCCAAAGAATTCTGTCCCATCATTCTCTAAGGGAGTGGAAGGAATGAGCAAACACCCTGGGCTGTTAGCAGCAAGGTATAGCATTTTCTTTGAATAGAGAGTTGATCCTTCCTCCTGTATTCATTATATTGGCAGCATAAATGTGCAGTTTGCTCTGAGATCTGAATAGGTATTGGGAAAACTATTGGCAAAAATCTAAGAAACCTTTAAAAGTGAAACAGATAGGTAGTAATGTTTTCACAGAGATAATAGAAAGAAAGTTATTTGCTGAATATTTATAGCACTATTTTTTCAAACTTTTTGTAGGCTTAAATTGCTGGGTTGTAGCCACTCTACTTATAAAGAAATCAGCTGTGTGAATGCAATCAATCTCCCTTTAAATGCTGGCTAATCTTTGAAACCTCCTGCAATCTGAGCATGCTTTAATCTAGGGACAAAAAGATCTCTAGACAAAAGATTACTGAACAAATTAAGATACTGAAAAGATTATGAATACTGTACTCAGTATCAATACTGAGATGGGGGGGAATAAGGTGCCAGCACTAATAAACCTGAATAGTTATTCCCCATAAGGTGCTACTGTGTTTGAATTAATTGGAAGTTAAGGTTTTTCTCCTTTCATTAGACAGCTTGTGCTAGTAGTAGAAATGTAAAGTTCAGTTCTTCTCCAGCTTGACAGGATTTTAACCCACAAATGATGCAGCTCAGAGTCCTAACCATCAAACTATGTGGGAAGCTGAGTGAGATGATCCCTTTCTCCTCCTGAAGCAGAAGCAGGGATGTGCTGCCCTGAATGCAAAGATACTAGGCAGGAAGGAGCCATGATATATCCTAATTGCTAAAGTACTTAGCCATGAGGAGGCTTGTTGCGTCTCAGTTGCTTGTGTTTTCCTTGAGTTTTATTTCTGTTCATCCAGTGATTTCCCACTGTGAATGTGTAAGCAGTCCTAGAGGTGTGCATTACAGTCTGAGGGTGTGTTCAAGGTGATGCAAGATAATGGTGGTTGTGTTGCATTGGTTCATATTGGGCTCGTATGTCTTGTACAATATATATAGTACATGTGCAATTACCTGAGGAGCCTCATTTACAATATTCTCTTTTTTTTTAATCTACTTGTTACAAGGAATTTATATCTTAGTGGTGTATTGAATGATGGGAACTCTCGAAACAACACTTCTGTCTGTTTTTAATTCATGATTAGTCAAAAGTAGATTCTCAGTCAAGGAAGACAGAGTCAGGTTTCTTAGCGAAGTACTTGGAATATTGTTTTCTTAATCTTAACTGTTTGGGGCTCCCTTATTTTTTCACATGTTGGGGCACTTAAAGGCAAATATAATGCCTACAATTAGTGTAATTAGGCAAAATAAATAGTAAATTGCTAATTTTGTGCCAAAAATTGGAACTGCAATGGATAGCAGCTGACAAGCTTTTAAAGTAGCAGAAGTAGGGAACAGCAGATGGGTTATTTGAGGAGTGCAAGCATGTTATTTTAATGTTAAGTACACTCAAAAAGGAAAGGCATATGGTAACAGGTTTGAAGACAACTGAAGACTTAGTTCACAGCTTAAACATTTACATTTCTTGAAGTGTGATGGAAATTTTTTTTGTTCCAAGAATATTTCACGGAAGCATCAGGCCAATATGTCATTCCTCTGAAAACTATTAAATCTTTTCCTTCCTGACCCTCAAGGGCTCTTTTGAGCTACATTAGATTTCCCAGAATCACAGGGCCTTTTAATGTCCCTCTTAGTTCAGTGAGTTACAAACTTGTTTCCTTCTTAGAGATGTCCAGGTGGGCATAAAAAAGGAACTGGTTAGTACAGGCAGTGTAGGATGATACATATACACTGGTGTTTTGTGGGACAGGAAGGTATTTACCAACTGAATGAAACAGACTGCCCTATTCTGCTTCCCCAAGGTCAGTTGTAGTTGCACTGCAGTGTGTGGTGCTGGTAAAACTTGAGCTTTTGTGCGGTTTTTTCCTTGATAAATAGAGCACTGGGAATTATTTGAGGAAAGAATGGTAATATAAGATTGGACAAGAAGTAGTGATGTTCTGTGCTTGCCAAAGTAATGTCCTTCAGGTTTGTGTGCATTCTTGTCAATATTTGACAACATGAATTTTCAAATCCATTCCATTTTGATTCTGTTTATATTGGGAGTTAAATGAATTAGTTTTCGGGAATGATTTTTCTGTAAGTCATGAAATACAGTATCATTTGCTTGTGTTTCTTCTTTTTACCCTGGGCTTTTCTACTTCACTCTCCCATCCCTCTTCCCCTTTGGTTGTTGTTATATGCTTTTACTGAATGGTCCATTAAAAAAGAGATTGTTGATAGGTAGATATTACTTTATATAACAAATTGGTCATGGGCCTCAGGGTCTTATCCCTGAATTATGTTTGCTAGGCTGTAGATCCTTTGAAACTTGATTGAAAGAGTCCCAGTTTGGGTCATGAGCTGGCTGCTGCAGGGAATTCAAGGCAGGCAAACAAAAAGTTTTCAAGTGTAACTAATTTGTTCTGGCTTTAGTCAGAAACTATCTTCATTATAGTTTAGAGATTTACATTTTCTTAAGGACATTGAGTTCATAATATGGAATACAGTATACATCCACTGCACCAAAAATCACAGGTCTGACTGCTTTGGGAACAAATATATGGGGAATAAGGAAGGCCATCCAATGTATACCAACTATACCTATTAATGACTTTCACAAAATTGTGTTATTTTGGGGCTTGAGGGCTGTTTTTGTTGCTTCTTTTGCTTTTTTGAGAGTCATGTTTCAACTAGCCACCTGAACAGCCTATTTTTTCTCCATCCATGTTTCTGTGTGTGTATGGGCTTCCCAGTACTTGGGATCTGTGTGGCCGATCTTGGAGAAGGTTTGGTGATTGATCAAGAAACAGTTTAGAACATTTATTTTTTATTAAGTTAAATGCTTTTCTGGAGTTTTTACAAAAACTAGACTTGTTTGCTTGACCTCCTGTTGCCAGTGTTGGGCATTTAGTGATTTCAAGGTACTTACAAATGATGATTTTTCGTGTTTTATAATGAACTCTTTATATTTATGTCTTTCCTGATAATAGAACTCTCCTTGAATACTCAAAATGGAGTAGACTGACTGTGCAGCAGTTCACTTTGCAATTGCAACAGACACCTCTATAAGTTTCTTTCTGTACTTTGATTATCATGGCTGAATCTAAGATCACTGAATGTGTAAACACATCCTTTATAAAACTTTATGTCTTTCATAGTCCATCTAGTTTAATATTGTCATTCTCTCTGTAGGTTAAATTTTTACAATTGTGTCATTTTGTGTTTTGGTAATGAGGTAGGTATTTGGGAGGTGAGTAATGTGAAGATGCAAGCTTTCTACAGCAAGCGTTAAAGGGACAGCTGTCAAAACCGAATGCTTGAATTAATTGTTTGAAGCCAGGAGGATCATATCTTAAACACTCTGACTGTCTATATATTAGAAGTTCCTAAATTTACTTTACTTTTTGTATTACTATATGTTTAGCTAAAGCATACCTTCCAGAGGACTTGCAATCTTCATAAGAACACATCAAAACCTGGAGAAACCATTGCAGCATGTGGTAGCTTGTTTCAGTGTTGGAGTTGTACTCTTCATTAAGACCCCATTTTTAATTTTAATTGATCCCTTATTGGTTTCTTTCCAGCCATTGATTTTTATATCATAATTTGCTAAGCCCTCTACAATCCAGGTGACTTCATTCTCTTGATGGTATCTTCTGTAATAAGACCACCTCCCAACATCTTTCTGAGAAGAACATCACTACTTGCTGACAATAAGAGCATGTTCTCCAGCATTTCAGTTATTCCTTGCACTGCAGCCAGTGTTCATCACATGTGAACCAGAACTGCACAAAATATTTCAATATCATTTATTACTTCATTACACAGAGAAACACCTGCATCACGTCTCTTGGAAAGGGTTGTGTTAATTATTTGAGCATAATTGTTTCACTGGGGACTTTGATTCAACTACCTGTTTTCTGGCATTCTCATTTGCTTCTTGGTTTGTTATTTTTATGATGTGTTTCCACATACAGATTGCAAAGGCTGTATTTGTTCCAATAGCTATATATTTCATTTTTAAAACAAATTTAAAACAAATTTGGCCTGACAGCTATTAAGCTGTGCTGCTGAACAGTTTCTTGAGGAAGTTTCCTACTGTTTTTTATAAGGATCTTTTCATTAGGAGGGTATATTACATGTAAATTAGAGTCCTGTTGGATTCAACAGAAATTCTCAAGTGAAGGATTTTAAGGCAGTCAGCTCTACCTTCTCCTTCTAAAAGAAGCTACCAACTTGCAGACAGATTTTGACTATTGTCAAAATCTGGATTGTGAATGAGATAAACACTGGAAACTTCAGGATTTTGTTCTGATTTAGTCTTTTTCTTCTAAACTATTTATTTGTGAGTAATTACAAGATTTTTAGAAGGACACTTGCTCACAGCATGTACTGACATAGAGAAAACTGACCGTGCCAAGGTTTGGCTTCCCACCTGCTTCCTCATTTATGAAGTTTCCTGTCAATCAGCAGTTTTTCCTATGTATGTAATGGTTGAGTGCAAGGAGCGACTTGCTAACACTTTATCTAGGAAGGGTCAATAGATTTAAATTCTTGCAAATAATCAATTTTGAATAATATTTTTTCCACTTTAATTTTACTCATTCTGTGTACTGCTTTCCCAATTCAATTATTCTATGGGGTCTCATAGTTAACCTGATTTAATTTGCACAAGTAGTTGACACTATGACAGTTTGTTACAGAAATGACATCAAACTGAATGAAGTATGCATATGAATGTAAGCTCTACATCACCATATTTATTTTATCCCTTCAATTCAGATCATCTGAAAAGATGTCTGTTAAAAAAGAGTTTATTTTCAGAGTTCAGTATCTTTAGCGTTACATTCTGCATCATCCTTTTTGTGATTTTTTTTAGTGCAGAATTATTGTCAAACTAGTTAGTCTAAGATTTTACAAGTCATATGATTAGACTCGGTGAGGGTTTTTTTTGGGGGGTGGGAGTGTTGTTTGTTTGATAGTTTTTGTGGGTGTTGGTTTTGTTTGGAGTTTTCTTTGCTTTTTTAATATAGTGCTTGGTTTTAAAACCAGGACAACTACTTTTGAATTCTTCTAGCATTCGAGGATTTGAAGTGGGATATATCAAATAAGCACTTAAATGTGAAAAGTGAAATATTATATAACTCCACAAAGAATTGGTATTTGTCGCCTTTTTTTTATCCTCTCATAGGTAACAGGCTATATATCAGAATGGATTATATATAAAGGTCGTTATTCTAGTTAAGCTATTGTGGAAATTGATGTGGTTTTCTGGGAGATCAGACTGTTGTTTGATACTTTGTGTGGCTCGTTTGTTGCTTGTACCCATATTTATGGGACTTCTAGTATATTAATTATTTCCTAACATTTTTAATAATTGATTGTCCTGTAAAAAATACTGTTGGCTGAAGTTACTCTTAGCAAACTCTTAAATTATTTAAAAAGATTCTCTTAAAACATAGTAAATTTACTCCAGGCAGGTTAAACATAAACCAAAGTAGTTTCATTTTTAATCCTGCATTCTAAGCAAGCAGATTTGATGCATCCTTTTAAATTTTATTTTCCTAGGGTGGTTCTTAGGTTTCTCAGCAAGGCTTTTGGTGCTTCACACTATAATTTTCAATGCACATACTTTTAAGAGTTATGTACAACTTTTCCTTATTTTCTTCAAGCCTTGAACAATGTAAATAATTTGTATAATAATAGAATAATAATAAAGTTTGCTTCCAACACTAACTGAAAATAGAGCAGTCTGATCAGTTTTGATCAGGATATTGGCATATGGATCCTCCAGAAGAAGTCTAGTGGAACTGCAAGTTTCCTGTAGGATGTTGCTTAGTCTGAGGGACTTCTGGGAGGTTCCTGATTACTGCTGCACTGCGTGACAGTGCTGTAGCAGGCAGGTCTGGGGGAGGCATCACAGATAGTGTGTCATGTTGCTAGGTTTGAAGAAAGGAGCACAGAATGTAAGGCAGGTCTCATCCATGCACTAGTGTGTGAAATACAGATATCCAACTATGGCTGATCCAAGCCGTTGTGCTCTTACGGTGCACAGCAATTTGTGGAAATGCTAACTTGACCCCAAAAGCAAAACAGCTGGTTTTAAAATGATGCTTGAGGTGAGCAATACTTGTTCACTGAAAGAACTGAGAGTTCTCAGTATTAGTGTTACTTGTCACATAGCAGACTCCCGTCTTCCAAAATTCAAATTTTTGCTTCATTCAGCAGATTAGAAATACCTTCAATAGCTTAAGCCAGTATTGGACAAATTAACTCATCTTGATCTCCTGACATTATAAGAGAGTTGCTATGGAAGAAAACTGGTGGTTGTAGCAGCTTCAAAATTGAAACAGGCTGGATGAGAATTGAGACAACAATTGTATTTTGGAGATTCATAAGTTCTTTGCTACAAATTACACTGGTTGGCTGGTAGAGAAAGCTTCAGATCATAGATTAACAGATTAGTTTGCACTGTTTAGGATATAAAGCAGTAGCAAGAACCTTGGTTGGCACAAGGCCCCATTAGTTGTCCTGTCTGTAATACTTCTCATGAACTTATCAGTTGTATTTTAAGAAGTTAGGTTATTTGCACCACCTCTTCTGTGGTCTATCCAACACAAACTGTGAGGAAGCAGTTTTTTCTACAACCTGATTACAAATTAGGAGACCTAATTTCCACCCTTAGTGTTTTAATAGTCTGAATGGCCTTTAGATATACTTGTTTTTGTGGAAACAATTTCCTCTAGATAAATTGTTCTTTTCCCTTCCTGCTGCTTGTCTCATATGTTTTTATAGAAAGAATTTGTACCTCTTCTTGGATTTTTTTTTCTGCTAGACTGACTAAGTGAAATATTTTTTGTACTCTATAGTTTTCAATCACCCTTACAGCCTTTGTCTGCAGCTGCTCCAATTTGAAATTCCTCAAGTGTGTGGTTTTAGCTGTTACAGTGAGAATTACATATAACATTCCAGGTGTGGTCTCACTGGGATATTGTACACTGCCACTGTGTCTTTCTCCTTCTGTTCCAATGAGTAGTCCCTGAATTGCATCTGGCCTCTTCACAGCTGTCTTACCTTGATGAGCCCAGCTGTTAGGCAGCTCTGGTTTGGAATAATGGTTACACAGGTTGTTTGGTACAATCTCTTTATTAAACGTGAACAATAACTCTTTTATTCATTAATGGTGTTATCGAATCCTCCTTCTCTCCTGACAAAAACGTTGGCAATATAGATGCTGTTCCCCAGTCATTCCAGAAATGATATTTTCTTTCAAGTTTTTACTTTAGAAAGGACAATCCTATGTGTCACTGTTTCCATAATTCTGAGAAATTGATTATTTTTGACTGCATTAACTTTAGTCATTCTTAAAGTGTTCCCATTCTCCATTTGTCATAGTTTTCATATCTCAGACAACATAGGTAAGGATTATGGTGAAGGTTGGGGGTTCATTCCTGAATATTCTTAATTTTCATCCCTGTTCAGTAAACACATATTCTTTTTTTTTCCTACTTTGATACAAAAAAGCCTTAAAAGACTATAATTTTAGTGTATAATAATCTATTCAGGTGTAGTTTAGCTTTGCTTTTTACTAATGTACCTAAGATGCAGCTTTTTGTGTTGATCTTTTGTTCTCTGCCTGTCCCCTTCTGTTCTTGATAGGATCTCTGCACATTTCTGATGTCTTACTTGCACAGTCTTATCAATGATTGGCTTGTCATGCATGGAGTTTTACCCATTCAGCTTGAGACACTGATCCTGAAATGTTTGAGCATCTTTATGTTAAACACCAGGCTTCTGCTGCATCTTGGATGACTTTGCTAACCTTTGCTATCAAATTATTTGTCACTGAAATTCAAAGACCAAGTTATAAACCCATTTGGAATTTTTCATTCTTTATTTAAATAAAAATCCAGTAATATATGGATTAGGTTATGAGCAGCTGTTTTATAATATCCTCATTAGTTAGTGAGAACAGTCTTCATGTAATGGAGTCATTTGCTGCTTCAGTAGCTATTTCATAAATTTATCAGCTATTAGCTCCAAGAATAACTAAGTCTTTCCACTTAAGAGTTTGATTTGTTCTCCATTTTGTGTCTGAGTAATTAGTCTCCTAAAATGATACAATTCGCTTTATTTTTAGCAATGTTAAAGATCTGCATCCATAGAAAACACTGATGGTGGAACAAAAGCCCTATTAGTCTGTCTTTGAAAGAACCTGTTTTACCTGCTTCCCTTCCCCAAAGGATTTGACCCAAACAGATTTCTGTTCTTATCTGTTATATTTATTCCACATCGCTGACACACATTGTTCTACTCTCCATTTCTTTTTTGAATATTGTCTTTTCCTCAGTACTTGCATTCTTAGTTGAGTGCTGTTCCATCATGTCAAGATTACTCTGGCATATGTGCTAGTAATTTAAACTTCTGACTCTCAAACAGACACAAACAGAGAATTAATGATGCTCATAAAATGTACTGCTTAATTTTCATCTTCCTATCACTTGGTGGTTTTTATCTATTTTTCATCATTTTAGTAGTGTACCAAAACTTCTTGTAAGGTTTAAAATTCTCTGTGTCTGTAATGCAGGCTGTATTCCAGAAGAGCTGTTTTCACAGATGCTTGAAGCTGACCTTTCATAAAACCTTTTTTCAGATAACCTACCTCTTGGTTTCTAAAAACCTTCCTGGTTATACTTGTCCCTGAGCTGCTCAAATCTAATCTCCAGCCGTGTATCAAGGGAACTCGATAAAATTAAGTTAATATGGGAGACCTGTTTGTCACATGGTGTTCCTCCTTTCTGTTGCGTCCTTCCTCTTCCCTTCCTTCCCCTATTTTTCAAGTATGTGTAGTTGGTAGGTTTTCATTTTATTATTAACATCACATTTCAGTTTTCTGAGGTCTCTTAGTTCTTTTAAGATTTATAGCCCAAATATTTCTTTGATCTAGGGAAGCTGCTCTATGTGACTTTATAAATGCAACCTTTTCTACTCACGAGATTATTTTTGCTTTAGTGTGGATAACCCCACACCAGTGTAGCTTATTTATTAGATGCAATTTCCTAGCCTTTCCTTATTAGAATTGTAAATATTTTTCCATCAATCCTTGTTTGTTGTTTGTATTTTGGAAAATGTTTGACCATCCAGTCTTGTTGACTGCCGTAATGCATAAGAAACAGGAATGATGTTGCAACATGTACTAAGTGCATCCAAGCACCAAACTGATGCATTGCTTTCATTCTTACAAGTATATTTGTCTTCTGCTGTCCTGGCATTGAATCCTACACTAGTAGCCCAGGTTCAAACATTTTTGTTGCACAGACTCCTGTTCTTTTGTACATGTGTTTTTAAGTAATGCCTTAATAAAATCTCTTCTCTTTCTATTCCCTGTTCTGTTTTTCCTTTTAAATCTTGCTTGCTGAATCTTAGCATTTTGCTGACCCTGTGCCTTCCCTCTGCTATGAAATTCCTGAAACTCTTAAATGCTTGAATACTGTTAATGGAAATTCAGTCTATCTAAACTTTACATAATAAGGTATATATTATGATTATTGACTCTAGAATGACTTGCAAATTCAGTGCTTCTGAATTGGTTATATTCCACAACTTTTGTAAAATGCTTTATGATCACAAATTTTAAGAAATTGAACTTCTATAGGTTCTTCAAACTGTCAAATGTACTGTCTTACAGACAGAGAAGCAGGAAAGGGATTGGATGAGAGAGATTCCTGTGATTTTGGTTTCAAGTTTTGATGCCTAGGTCTTGCTGTTAGGGTGAGGTGTGTGTGTGCATGTGCTAAGGGTAGACTAGATGAGGGGAGCGTGAAGGAAGGAGGATGTTATTTGTCATATGTCCTTCTCTCTTCAGTAAAATGGTGGACAGACCTGGAAATGGTTTTTTTCAGTGATATAGTCACTGTTAAACGAGTGTCTAGGGAAGACATCTCTGCCAAATGAAATACAACTTTAAATTATCCGTATAGTTCCCTGTATACTCAAATCCAATTTACTGATAGGGAGGAAGCTAAACTAATGTAACTGCTCTCCATTACAGAGTGATTACTCTGCTCTGCATTCTTACAAGATATCAAGTGAGACTTCATATGACCCTATGTACTTGGCAGGTGCTCATTTTCTTAAACTAGCACAGCAAACTGGCTTTTGTTTCTTCCTCAGTCCCACAGCGCACATTTAAGGTTGTGTGATTCATTTTTAGATTTACATTCTGGTTAGCTTCTGCCGAGGATGTTCAGTGCAATGCTAAAGATTTAACTACTGTAACTCGATGCAATTTCTTATTCTTGAGAAAACTCTGCACTTTTCAGTTACTATTAGCAGCCTCCAAGTTTGTATTTGGGATACGAAACTTCTGAGCTTTCACACATACCCCCCCCTCTACACCCTTCTCAGTCTTCCCACGCAAACCATATGAGCAATCATATAAATTTTTCACTTAGTATGAATAAGGTTGCAGTGGAATAAAATGCCAAAGTACACCTGGGTTTTAAAACAGAAAGTAGGCTAACAGTTTTATGTGCATGCTCTCCTCCTGCTTTGTGCTCTTTAATCTGGGATTTTACTAAAAATTGCTTTTAAATTAGTATTTTTCTAGTGTATTATCTGTTCCTAGGTGCTGTGACTCCTACAAATGTGCTGACCAATGGACTATCTCCCTTATTGTCACATTGTACTTATATTCTTTAAATAACTAGGAAGCTGTCTAGGTTAATCTTTGTGGAGAACCTAGAATTTGATACATCCTGTGGAATCCTGTGGTATTGCTAATTTCAATAAACTACATTGTGTTGTAACTTTTTTTTTAATTTAAAAAAAATCCTGTCAACTGTTGTTTTTGTGCAGTTGAAAAGGACATCTTTTAAAAAGCACTGTTACTTGGATGGCATAGATATTTATTGCAATTACTTCATTAAATTATTACTTAAATTATTACTGTATTTGAAGTTACGTTTTCTCCAGTTTGGCGTGATACTGTCTTTAAAAATATTTTTCTTGAATTGGAATCTCTTTTAATTTCCTTTTCCTTTTCACTAGATTACTGTTTACAAAAGTCAAATTGGAGTCCCTGTGTAGAGGCCCAGATGAAGCACTCCTTACCTGTAAACACATGCTCCAGATTTGGAAGTCCTGCTACAATCTAACTAACCCAAGGTAAGAGGCTGTAGAGTGCTGGGCTGCTCACTACCTTGCTCAGTACCTTTTCAGGGCAATATTAGGTCAGCAGTCCTGCATTTACTTGTTTTGGTGTTTCATATAAACAAATGACTAATTCACTAATCCTCTGGGAATCTGGAGACTGACGTACCAAGACACCAGTTGATGGTCATGTGGAACTACCCAGGGTTCTATGAAGTAAAGTATATCAAAGCTACTAAATTCCGCAGTGATAAAGACTGGTTACACAGGTTGGGCAACTCGAATGAGCTACCCAATTCTCAATGTACTGGTATAGTCTTGTTTTGTTTCCTGATCAGAATTTTATTTTAGTCTTTTATATTGGCTAATGGAGAGATTGGTGTAGTAGGAATTTAGTTCAAGGACTTTCACTAAATAATATGAAAGAGAACAAGACATTAATTAGAACCATAGAAGCATCACGGAACACATGGATAGAAATTATGTGCTTGCATAGAGAGTATGGCTGTTTTTTTGAAGGGAGGTCTTGCTTATGAATTTATTTATGTTCTTCAAAGGCATTAACAAATATATAAGTTGTTAAGGTCCTGTTGGGTTTCAAAATGGTTTTGTGAAGGCCCTTTGCCATATATATTTAGATAAGCTGTGAAACAAATGAGAAGGCTACTTAGCAGAAATCCATGCTGGTATTATTCAACATGTTTATCAGATACCTGGAGAAAGAGACAAGCAGAATTTCCTGCTATCTGCTTGTTTGAAGGGTTGACAGCTTCTGGAGAAGAGATGCTACAGCAGAAGAGCTTTGTACCAGGTGGCATCAGATACCTGTGTAGCAGTGTGATGGACATTCAGTTTTTCCTGTGCTTTGATTCCGGTCATGTAAACACATGCATCTATTTTAAGAAGATTGAGAGAGTTGACCTAATGGCAGAAGAGGGAAAACTGCTTCTCTGCTTAGAGAGCTGGTGAGCATTCAGAGCAGCAGAGATTGGAGGACGTGGCAGGAAAAGACTGTGAAGGCACCTGAGTCAGTCACAGCATACTGAGAGACCCTGACACTGCATTGTGGAGCAGGGAGCATCACTCAGGTTGCAGAAAGCAAGTATGTCAGCAACCAGAAAGGTTTGAGGCTGAATCTTTTCAATTCAATGTCACTGAATGAGGAGTAGGGGCCAGGGAGAAAATTTCTCTTCTAACCTAGTGGGTGGTGCTTTATTTTAGTTAGCTGGTTGTGTGGGCAGGCAGGGTTAAGAGTTTAGTATCAGAATGCTGCACTTTGCAGAATAGCTACAGTTTCTGTGCAAGCCTAATTTCAGACTGGCTTTGCATGTACTCCAACACAACTTTTCACCTTTCATCTCTGCTGTTATATCCTTTACACATATCAGGGCTCTAATCATAGCTTGTCATTACTGCGTTGTTCTTGTGCTAAGAGCTACTGTGCCATGTTAAACACACTTTAAGTAATGCCTCCTTCAGACATCAGCAGTGACTGTGAAAACTTACTCTTGGCTGTGTCAGCTTCAAACAGCAGTGGTTGATAACTCTCCTTGGCACCATTCTCCTTCAAGAACATCTAAGTGGAAAAATTAGTGAGGACTACTTTGCATCTGATTTTTTTTTTCATACTGTTTTTTTTTATCTTGACATCTAAGTCTTTTCTTGAAGTTATGGTAGTGCATTAAGATTAAATTCAGAATGGAATGAACAGGAACTGTGGATAAATGTCACGATGGAAGGAGACAGGTTTCCCAAATCACACATTCAGAGTTACATCAAGCAGTGAATAAGGATACCGAGTTGTAGTCTTTCTTTGGCTGTTCCGTGTGAAATGTAAGGGCTGAGTACCTGCATATTATATCACAGTAATCCAGATCCATTCAACTGTTATCCAGGGATAGCAGTTATCACTGAGACCTGAAATGTGACTGGGAAGTTCTATTCACCCAGATGCACTCCTCATGTACTGAAAATGATGATGTAGAATTGTTGCAAAAACTTTAATTTTCCACCCATTGTAGTTTTAATACACACTTCATTTTGTTGCAAAGCACTATTTGAAAATTATGTCTCCCAACTTTTTTTAAAAAGTTGTTTAAGCCAGTAATAAAAGGTCTTTTAATCATTTTAAGCTTTTTTATAAAGTTGTTTTTCAAAGATTTAAGTATCTTTTATGCTTATTTGAAATATCTTTTCCTATTCTGATTTAGACTGAAAACTAATTTGGTGTATCATTTTCTGAATGAGATAAGAATTTACTTTTTTGATAAGCTGTGGTTTATATTAAATATTTCTTCTGCAATTAATCAGATTTTGAGGGAACTTGGGTTCAGTGTCCTCGATAATCTTTTAATAATAAAAATAAATCACAAATACCTAGATATACCTTAAAAAGGACCAAATGCAATACTGTGCATTCCCTTTGTTCAGTTGATATAGAACTTCTGTCTTTAATTGACATAAAAACTTTTTTCTCATGAGATGGTTAATACAAATTTTAAAATGATTTTGTGGTGCAAGGCTTTGAAGGTTTAAATATTTGCCTTTAGCCTACTGCTTAAAATGCATTAGAAAATAGTTGAATTCTCTTCCACTTCATGGTTTGCGTTTGAAAAAGGAACAAACCACAGTGCCAGTGCTGTGCTTAGCAGATATTGACAGTAGGTCTGTCTCTACTTGTCAGCAATATTTGACATGTGGTTGCGTGTGGATTGAGCAAGTAATTACCACAGAAAATTTATACCAAGTGATGTAACAACTATAGCTGATAGTGCATGGCCCAGAAAGTTCCCTTCTGTTTCCTGTGGATTTCTATAATGATGTCATTTTGTAACGAAATAGTGCAATAATGTTAGGGTAATGCAAAAGTTGAATTCTACCATTTTAGTAACAGCTCTACAAGGAGGGAACGTTGTTTCACTGACTTTTGCAACTGTTAAGAACTGTTGGGCGACTTCTTGCCCTTCTTTCACTTCAAATTCAGAAGGAGACAGTTGTAAAATTAAGGCAAATGGAGAGATGGGCTGAATTCCAATCTTGCTGTTTAGATTAAAGTTTCTCAGGCTTTACTTTAAAATAGGAATTTCATACAGTTCTTTCTCTTCAGGGAGAATCAGACAAAAGATTGCACTCTGCTAAGTTGGGCTAACAGTTCAACTGCTTTAAAGCTTAATTAGTTTTAAGTTTGTGGGGTGGTTTGGTTTTTTAATGCGGTTTTAAAGAAAATATTTATTGATAATGAATAGTACCAGACTTAACAATCCTAAAAATGAAATTACTGTATTAACCCTAGAATGTTAAAGAAGGAATGCCCATATGTGCTTCCTTACATTTTGCTGACAATGTGTCTCAATGCTTGCCTCATTTTAAGGAGAAAAAACACTTAGTTCTTCAGTCTCTGTTCTTCTGCTGAATCTTTAATAGTAGTTCTAGGAGCAGTTCGTTTTCCAGCAAGCATATCAACAAGAAGCCTGAGGGGCAGATACTGATTTACAGCTAAAGTAGAAGTTAAGTGCATTTGTCCGCAGGTGCAATCAGTAAAAATCACTGTTTTTGCTTAGGCTCCTGAGATGTTAGAAGTGTTCAAAATGTTTCTGCTGTGCTGTTAGAATCAAGTTCAACATTAGGCAGTTAATATGTATATATGCATATATTTAAAAAAAAAATAAACCAACAACGGAAAACCAAAACAACTCTTTATAACATCTTTACCTAAAATTAGATGTGCTGGCTTTAGTGTTTCTATTCAGTCTGGGGAAAGTGTGGATTTTCAAACTTACACCTGCTTTCTTGCCTTTCTGTGATAGCTGTACCCCATATCATATAAATATTTAAGGTACAATAGATTCTTTCTGTAGAGGTGTTAGTTATGAATTAAATTAAAAGCCAGTATTCCCTTTTTGTTGTATTGTATTAATTATGAAAACAGAATTGCTGAAGTAAATAAGGATTTAATTTTGCTCAGCTTAATTCTGTTTTAATGCAACTGGCTTAATGCACTGTGAGTGGTTAGTGGTGCTTAGTACTAAATTTGGTCATAGCAGTAACTTTTATAGCAAGAACCTTTGTGGGAGTAGGGCAGCATGCAACTTGTATATCAGTATATAATTTTATATTTTAATAGCTTACAATTTCCGTACTTCATTACAGTGATTCTGGACGTGGGAGCAGCTTGTTAGACAGAGCTATTGCTGATAGACGACAGCTTAATACAATTACATTACCAGATTTCAGTGATCCTGAAACAGGTAAGAACTGCATATGAACAATAAAATAGGTTAAATGATCTGGCCATAGCTAGATTTTGCATTAGTTATTTTTTTATTTTGGAAAATGAAGTTATATTTTCATTATTATCATATAAGTGGATATAGACATTGTGTGATATGATTTCTTTTTCTTCTTTTTAATTTATGAAGTACTTGCTGACCACGTTCTCTGTAAATTAAAATATCTATGGTATGGATCTTGCTGAACTTAGTAATATTTCTTTAAGCAAGGGCTAAAAATTAGTATGCTGAACTAGCCTACTTGCCAAAGTCCTGTGCTTTTTGGTCCATTCGGTATTTGCACATTTTTGTTTAAAAGGTAAATAAAAAAAATTCAGAGAACGTTTAATCTCAAAAAAATAGAAGACATTGTTTTTAATTAATCAAAATCTCAAATATATGTTAAAATATAATTACATGGGTGGGTAGGCTTACTGTGGACATACTTTGACATTATAAGCAAAATTTATTTGTTGTAAACCATACTGTGATATTTTTATATACATATAAAAAATTGTGGTGCACAGGTGTGCTACATAAAAGCTGAAATTGTTACATCAGTAAATACAGACAATATATAATTTGCCTATATTAATATATCCAGTTATCACAATGCAAACTAATATACTTTAAAAGTTATGCAATCAAAAAGCATGTGAGCCATGCATTCTGTAGAGTTTGCAGAAGGAATTATCATGATGCTGCTAATTCCAAAATCTTTTGCCTTATCTTACTTGTGTTCTAAATATTGAGATTTTCCTTTTTTTCTGGGTTTTAGAATGACAGAATGCTTTTCCTGGGACCTTTCAGGGGTGTATTTCTGCTCAATCACTATTTGACACAAACAGTGTATGGGAAAATTTGTCAGCCTATGAATTTGAGTACACTTGACCCATAAATTAAGACACATTGAAATCTGTACTGTATATCTTTGCTTAATATCCAAATAGTGCAGTAGAGAAAAATCCAGTTTAGCTATTTAACTTCTGAAAGTTAAAATTGGATTGAATGTCCACTCAATTTTGAGTTTAAAGTACTATTCTGTGCTTGCTATAGTGCAAGCAGTTTTGATTGCAAAGATCAACTCACTTGATTTCAAAGAACAGCAATATGATATGGCGTAATTAACGTGGAATCGTCTGTCTTCTTGTATTCGTATAAGTAAAAGGGCTAAGATAAGATTATATCATTCTGTGGTGATCATTCTATATTCTAGTCTAGCTGATTGTACCATTTTTAAGAACATAACTACATTTTATAGGTTTCATATACATATATAGATAGACATAGCTATATATAAAATTTTGTGCCTTCAAAAAAGTGCATGTTGGGGATGGGTGTTGTGAAAGGTTTTTTGTGGTTAGTGGTGGTTTTTTGTTTGTTTCTGTTCCAGTGGGGACATACAACTCTTGATTTATACCTTCAGGGTGTCCTATTTTATATCTGCCACACTTGAGAGCACAGTGAATTGGTGCACTTTAAAAACTGCATATTCCTCAATGCTTTTAAGTAGAGATGAACCCTCATTCCAAACAGCGAACTTTTCATGAAGCTTGCTCCAAATTCAAATCCTGCAGCCAATATCCTGATCAAAATAGGATCTCTGCATACATTCTGATTTTTCTAGCAGGTCCAAATTGCATTTTTTTCTGAATCTCAGCTGTGTTGTTAGAACCTAACTATTGTCAAGGAGAACAAGATGGAAAATTTAAAAATGGGATCCCTTTTTGATTACTTATCTTATAAAAAGTAATTGTGGAGGATCAATGGGTGGATGTCCTTTATGTTTTCCTTTTTTTAATTGGGAGTTGGAGTTGGAGTTGATTCTGTTTGTTGGTGGGCTTTTTTAATTGTTAATTTTAGCAGATGAAACCTTGTTGCAATACCAGTACTCAGTTTCTGGCAAGGACTAGAACTTTGTTTTCTACTGAATCGATGTAATTATATATATAAAAAAGCTCCACATCCAGTATTTGTCCAGAATTCTTCATCAGAATATTATATAAATATTTTGCAGGAATGAAAAGATTACGGTACTACAAGAATGAAAGCAGTCAAGCTTGCCATAGTGTTTGAGAAAGCTTAAGCAGACTGTCAATAAACTATTATTCACAATAGGTAGATGATAGAAACAATAGATGGTCAAGACGTTAGACCTTTCTAGGGCTGAAAGGGCTCACCTGCAAAATCTGTGGATCCACAGTGTTTAGAAATGCAGAAGGAATTTGACAAATAAGTAAACAAATGTTAAAATGCAAGGAAGTTCTGGCTGAAAATCCTTTTAGGATGGAAATGTTTGTTCCCCTCCTCGTTAAACTGCCTCCTGTAATGCTACTTTGTGAATGTATTTATATATCTGGATACATGTGAACATTTGGAAATTTCCCCCTTCATAACTCTGCTTGCCATCTATGATGGTGATGATCCCCTTTGCCTCACTTGTCTGAATTCAGTCATCTAAGGACCAATAAATGAGAGCTAAAATTCAAATTTGAAGTTTATGTAAAATCCTTCCAAAAAAAATCCAGCGGCAATAGGTGTAAATTCTTCATCCTTTTGGATGTATCAATGAAGCAGAAGCTGACCTTTAAGTCTTACACAGCTAGGCTGTTGATTCTCATGTCCTGATCAATAACTATGTCAAATGTACTTTAAGTTTACCTCTGTTTCAGTTGGCTTGCCATGAGTGGCATGCAGTCATATTTGTATATATTGATGAAGGAAATAAATGTAGAGGGGAAAAAAAAGATCTTTGATGAGTCAATCAATCTCACAGGGAGACAGACACATTGCATATCCAAAGACAGACAAAAATATGCAAATCTCTACAGACTCATTGGCTATTTGGTTAAGATAAATTGTGATTGATCTTTTTAAAAACTTTCTGTTCAGTTTGGTTGCAGTCAACTGAGTTTATCATAGGAAGAAACAACATTACCTGAGTTTTAGATTTTGGCCTTTATTTCCCCTTAAATACATTTTTTTAAATTTATACACTGGAACATAGAGGAAAAAACCTTTTATTTGCTTTTTTAATCTAATTTAGTATGAAAGGAGAGCACATATAAATAAAGGGGTACTTTTTGTTGTTGCTTTCAGAAGTGATATTTATTTTATGTAGGCGCCATTTTCATCTTACTGAATAGTGAAACAAATGCTTTGCATTTTTGGCATCCATGAGTCCATTAAACCCTGTTGGATCTTTTTTCTTTCCTGCCCCTCCCCACATCCCCTTATCATTCTCTTTGTTTCGCTTTTTAGCCTCTGATACTTCCTCATCTTCTCTCTCAAGAACAGAGTCTCCTCTCCAACTGTTTGTATCTTCTCATCTTCCTCATCCTCATCCTAAACCAGATACCTTTGTCTGGCCCCATGCAGCCTCTCCATACTGTGACCAAGTTCCTGAGCCCTGTTCACCTACTCGCTGTAAATTGGCTTTCTATTCCTGATGAGCGTGTTTGTGCGGTGTTTTTCTGATAATCTTCATAGCTGGTAAACCATGTTTAAATAGATTGTTTCAACAGTGTCAGTGAAATCTGGCCTTTCAGCTGCTTTTCATTAAATACTGCATGGGTTTTAAGAGTTTCATCAGAGAAGACTTTTATTCATCCCAAAAGATGTAATGCTCCAGACATATTTAATAATCTGTTCTCATAAGTGTTACAGAAAATTATAGATGTTCAGTGAAAGAGATTATTGGTCAAGGCTGCTTTGTAGCCTTTACTAATGTAAATTATTTGCAGTGCTGGCATCTTTTGCCTAACAAGACTGTCCCTGCCACAGAATCTCCTCTTATCTGGACAGTTTTTATTAGCTTAATTTCAGAAAGCCTTTAACTAATCACATACAAAACATTCCCTGAAAATGCACACGAAGGAAACCAGTGCCTAAATACCAGTGTGTATCATGATGCAGGTAGGGTATATTGGAATGATTTGGAGGAGGCATTAGAGCAGTGAAAATCAGTATTCTGCTGTTTCAAGTCAAGAGCCTTTCTGTTAATTGAAATGATGCCGATTTAAACCAGCTGTAAGATCAATTCCCACGCTGTTTGAATACAAACTGTACAGTAATGCTGCCGGAGTAGTTCAGGTATAATAGTTCAGGGTAAAATCAACATAGTTTTTCAGCCATTTCCTTTTAACTCCTTTTAATTTCTTTTAAATTGTCTTTCACTCATACCTTTATACATAGCACTGTTTTTGTCACTGTATTTACTACAATGTGATCTTAAGAAATTAATTTTGACACCTAGTCTTTAGACTGATTTCATGTCAAATGTATTAATTCCAAGCAAAATGTAGCAAAGAAATTGTTGCATATTAGCAAAATTCACTTAAAATAGCTGACATAAGACCAGGGTTTTGAAAACACTAGCTCGTATGTAAGCCTGTAATTGGAAGTGCCAGGAAATCTGTGTCCTACAGAAGTTGAAGTCTGACTTTCTTGAAGCATTTGAATAGCTGATTGGCTGCTATTACGGGTTTGGGTGTCATTGAGTTGAACTTCTTCAGACCTACACTATAAACAGTGCATCCCAGTTAACATTAAATTAGTTGTTCTTGTTCTTCATAAAACTGTCAGTTAGTAAGAACCTACTCAAGAATGAAGGCAAACTGAAAGAACGATGAAGCCAAAGCACATATTCCATTATGTGAAGCCCAAGTTTTCCATTTCCAAGCGACTGTATCCTCAGGGAAAGGAGCTTCTGCTATATGCATGAGAAGTAGCAGAACCATGAAAAAGAAAAAAAAAAAGATATTAGAGTCCTTTGCATAGTGTCAATAATTAATGAAAGTTAAAGCTGACTGAGTAAGGAGCAGTTTCCCTAGATGCCTATAGTATTTTAGTATAATTTCAGGGGCTGAAAATCTCATGTTCTATATCTTGCTCAGTTCAATTATTTTTCTAGTGAAAGAAGCCAAGAGTATTTTGTATTATTGACTTGACTTCCAATTTCTGTTAAACAGGAACACAATTTTAGAGATGTAGCATCTTATTTATTTTTTTATCTTTTGAAATCCTGTAAACCTGATTTACAGTTTGAAGATTATCAGAAATCCTTTGGCTTTCTTAGAATTTTTGGCTTATATATATATATTTTTTTTTTTTCCTTCTCACTTTGGATTTTAATTTGTGGTTTGATCTGTCCAAAGGCAATCCATCAGATGCTTACTTTCATGGGGTTTACTCCCTTTTTTCAGTTTGTAAGTAGTATTGACTGTGCAGTTCTATGAATTTCTGAAGGACTAAAATCACCTTTTCCTTTACCACAAAACGTACATGTTTTGTCCATCAGTAGTTGAAGCTTGATGGTGTATAAAGCAAGGCTGATGCTCTTTGCCCATTCAGTCACCCTAAGGGCTGTAATCTTACGAGACCTGAATGCACTCAACTAACACTTGCATTTAATAATTAAAGAGGCAGTATTCATTTCTAGAGGACTGCAAATAAAGATATATTAGGCAGGTCTTGTGTAACATAATGGCCAAGTGCCAGTACATTGTATTAGAGAAGGTATTACACCACTGCTGTTCCTAAAGAAGTACGCTGATCCAGAATACAGTATTGCAACTACTGTCATGATTCATAATAAGCTATTACTTTCTTTTGTGGTACAAGTTGTGCTTGTAAAATAAATGAAGAGTACACCTTGAAATAATGAAATTATGAGAGCAAGCTAAATAAGAAAGAATGAAGAATATAGATCAATAAAAACAACTGCTGTTTTAACAGGACATGCAATATTACTCTTTTTCTCTAACCAGTTACATTATAAAGCTGTGTTCATAGCATTCAGTATTAATTTTTTTTCATTGATTACTTTACCTTTCCATAGATTTTTATGGGGTAGTGCAGGAGATCAATTTGGTGAAGGATAGAAAAGTAAGAAGATAGATAAACCAACACGTTTGACAGTAACTAAGCACAGAAAATCTTTTTCGAAGAGCTGAGAGGATGCTTTGTGAATGATGCTATTCATACCTGACTGCTATAATCTCCATAAATAACTTTGTAGTAAAAGATAAGATAGCTTTGTGATTTGTGATTGTGAAAGGTATCTCAGATTCTTAATGAAGTTTAAAGGAAAAAAATAGTGAATTTTGGCTAAATCTGCCAATCTGTCTTATCAAATGCATCACTTTAGGGATGTATTAGTCCTGCAGAAGGTGCTGCCTCTTTGTTTTATGTAATTGCTTTTCTTAGAGTTCTCTGTGTGTCCCACCACTAATGTTCTTACTTCCAGCTGTTTGTGTGCATGTAAAGTTGAGTCATGGGGGTTTTCCTCTTTTCTCCTGCATGAGCATTGCAGTTAAAGCATTTTTTTCTTTATGTAAATGTTGAAATATTTAAAATGGGATGAATGTAAAACTGTTGAGTAATACTCTCTATGGTATAAAAAGAAACCCTGCCATAATGTTTTTGTGAGTTGATATGAACATGTTCCATGAAGGATGACAGTCCATTCTATTACTCATTTTCAGAAGGGAAATTGATGTACATAGCAAAGTGATTTTGTTTTTCTTCAAGCCTTCATGCCATCTAGGTCCTGATAGAGGCCATGTATTAGTTCATGTCCATTACACAGCAGAATTGAAGAATTTATGTGGAAATGACCAAGGACAGAAATGAAGAAGTCATAACATGCTCATTTACATAGGGCGTATGGTATTTATAAATTATATTTAATGGATGAGTTCATGTAGACTCTCCTGTAACTGTTAAGAAAAGCCTGAAGAGAATAAACGGAATACTTTATTCACAAAAGTTCACACAAGTAGGTATGACTTGGAAAAGAAAGGTTTCTGTGAGATGACTTAACTTCTTGGGTAAATTGTCTTTGTTCAAGGCTCTTGGTAGGTTTTCTAATTGTGATTGACTTGAAACACTGGATCTGCAACATGGTTGTTGCAGATAGAATGTTAGTATGACGAGCAGAAACTAGATTCTGGGCAAGTGCCATTATAGGAAACTTGAGTGGGAGGTTATACCTTTTTGGTTTAGGAACATTTCATCATGGTTAAGACCTTCTGCCACACTTTGCATTGTGCAATGTGATTGCAATACCAAATGTTAATCGATTTAAGTAGTGAATTCTAAGTCTTGCAAAGACAGTCCCTGTTTCACACTTGGCCTTTTTAGTACAAACAAGCTTCAGAACAAAGCTAAACAAATGAAAGTGAGTAGCCAGGGTCTATTTTGGTGATATATTAATTTTCCAGGCCTCATGATTTTCATTTCAAAATAAATACTCTTTGCTGCTTGTGGTATTTGGAGGGAATTTTTTCTTGAGTCTTAAGTGTCATGTTTTAACAGCAGGTTTAGAAGTTGTCTGGGAAGAGCAAGGGTATTTCTGTGCGTGTAAGATACAGTAAAATTATAAATGAGAAATTGCTGCAACTCCATCTGAGCATTTGCATGAAGCTACAAAAGAGTGAATTGTAATACTGAAAGTGAGGATATGTTTGTGTTCGGCTGTGGGTACTGACTTCAGACCAAAGAAAGCCAAGTGCAGATAAGACTGAGACCAGAGAGCAGAGCTGGTTACAAAACCAACAGGGAACCTCCAAATAAACTGGCTGCATAGGATCTGTAAAGCCTCAAGCAGAATTTAAGATGTACTCATTACCTTCAGTTTCTCACAAGCCACTTTGCATCTTTACCAGTTGTAGTTGAAATTACTGTATGTTTTAGAATTGTCATGTGATTATAAAGATCTGAACCTGTTAGGACATCCTGAGTTAGGACAAGGGTTCAGATAAGATAGTTCTAATATGAAAATACTTGAATAAAATTTGAAGGAAGGTAGGAAAAACTTTTTAGTATACAAGGTCTTTAAATTATTTTTAGTTGTCTGCAAAATGAAAGTTTACTAGATATGTTTTAACAGAAGGAGCCAGAAATGACAGCTAATTGTGGCAATACTAAAGAAGTATTTAGGGGTTTATGGGTTAGAGTATTAGCATGAGTGCAATGTCACTGAAAGGTGTCTGGTTGGCCATTGCTTTGTATATGTGTGTGTTTTCTTCAGAGAACTAATTGCTGCAATATGTTAAGGGATAGCTTTTTCCTAAAGAGGAAATATAAAGTATTTAAATAACACCACATCAAAGAAAAATTTTAGAAATACTTTTAAATGTTTTTTTCTTCTTTTTATGCCACTCTGTATAAAGTCCAAGGTAGGAAGCACTCAGTATTCACTCTATTTAATTTTAATACAGATGGCACAGAAACTCATAAGAATCTTATCACAGTATAGTTCTTTTTTAGAAATAAGTTGATGTAAAAAAGTTTTAATTATATATTATCATATGTGCTTTATGGTTAAGTACTGGAGGCTTAAAATCTAACAGCACACTTTCTATATGAAATTACTTGTGGCCTGGCTAGCAGCCAGAGTCCTTGCTTTAAATAATAGAAAATATAGGCCTTTTTTAATACTAAATTGCATACTTGCTTTTCTGAAGCAAGGGATTAGATGATCTCCTTTATGGCAGTGAATTGCACCTTTTTTTTACAAATTGTTCTGGAGAGAAGAAGGCGCTTTCACTGTTAGCCCCTGGAGGGCTAACAAGCGCCAGGCTGCAATGATGTGCTTTACAGAAATGGCTGTCAGGCAAGAAGAGAGTTACTCATGACTAGTGCTTATTTTTGGTACCCTTGCTAGTATTTTTCTTGTAATACACTGCATGTGCTTCTTGCTTAGACTTCCCTTTTAAATTTCTTCAGAATTTAAACTTTAAAATAAGAGACACAAAAACTTTAGTGAATGTTCAGCTGTGCAAGCTGGACTTTGAGTTGCTTCATCAGCCAGTAAAAAGGAAAGCAAACTCTACTGCCAGACACTGTTTCAGATCTTCAGGGCAATTCCTTGTTCATAATGACATGAAATGCTAATTATGTCCTGTGCTGCTTTTCCTTTGTTTCTGTCAATTAAGGGGACTATGATGCATACTTTCAGACAAACTTCTTCTTCCTACTGATCTGTGTATTAGGAATTTCCAGTGCTTTCTGGTTTGCTGATTTGTCTTGTCACACTTTAAAATGTATATTTCATGTGACAGTTTTCTTTTCCTTAAAATTCTTAAAAAACCTGTGATATTGAGAGTGAAGGTTTTGTTTATTTCTTAACTTGTAATGATGAGGACAAGCTTTTGGGGTGCAGTTCAACTTGTACAGGACTCAATACTTTTTTTGGAGTATCTGCCATTGTTGATCATTATGGATATGGTGATGGAATTAGACAATTTCTTATCTGATCCAGTATGGAATATTTTACTGCCTTTATTTTTTAATCAGGCCTAATCAGTATGAGATTTTGTAATTTGTAATTGTAAAACAAGTAGAGATATGCTGAGGCTTAGATGACAAGAAGGAGTGTAGTTTAAAATATTCATGGTCTTGATTTTAAAAAAAAGTCATGACTAATTATGCTGGCAGTAATTGACTATCCAAAGTACAGTTGACATTAGATATTCTCTAGTCATAGAAGCTTTTTTAATTCTAGTACTTTGAAAAGGGTATTATTTGCCAATGAGATTCTTATCTGACTTGGAAATGATACATTTGATGAGAATTATCCTTAGCATGCTCTGGGAATGTTTTTTATGCAAAAAAACTTTGTGGACTTTTTTGCCACAAGGTACTTTAACTAAGCCTTTTTGATTAGGCAAGTTTTACATTCAGTGCAGTTTAACGGTGTATTTGTGATAGTGTATGTTGTGATCACTGTGTGTATTTTAGTTCTCTCTTTTTGTTCTGTTACTAGTTGTAAAATAACCCTGTAGTTGCACTCTGTGGAAAGACATAGCTAATACTAACATTGAAGTGAATGCAGCAACCTGAAGACTACAGTGTATGATACCATCACAAACCTTTTTTGGATCGCACATTGCCAGAAAAGAGGTGTCAAGTTTAATAGAGTATTCTTAGTAGCAACCCAAAAAAAGTCAGGTACCGTTACCAAAGTTTAGTGTGTTTTTTATATTGACTTTCAGACCAATGTGAAAGCTTTCATAAGAAAATTAATCTGGCATTTAAAAAAAATTCTCCAAAATGGTAAATGTAAATTAAATATTGCGTTTGGGGTAAAGCCTCTTATGAAAAGGGTTGCAATTAAATGTTTTATGCAATGTATATGACCTTCATTCTTTCTGTGGTGGTAAATTCCTTGTATTACTTCTACAGGTTCAGTCCACGCCACATCAATAGCAGCTTCCAGAGTGGAGCAAGCATTGTCCGAGGTTGCTTCTTCTCTGCAAAGCAGTGCCCCTAAACAAGGTCCCCTGCATCCTTGGATGACTCTGGCTCAAATATGGCTTCATGCAGGTATTGTGATAGTAAAATTTATTTTTCTATGCTCTCTCCTTTCTTGCTAGCCGAAGGACTTGCCAAAATCTGTTTGTTTCATTCAGAATCTGTTGCCACTTATCAGATCATACTTTTTGCATGTGCGCGGCACTGAAACAAGCCAAGAAATAAAAAGCACACGACAGTTGCTCTGTGTGTAAGATTATTTATGAAAGATAAGGCAGTAGTTTTAGAATGTAGCTGTTACCAGTGGAGTCATATCTTCTGTAGAACAAATGCAGCACTGTCTCCCTTATCCCTGAAGAATTTCGTTTCTGAAGTACCTAGAGTATCTTAGTACTTGGAAATCTAGGTGTCCTTGCAGAATCACAGAATATTCTGATTTGGAAGGCACTCACAAGGATCATCAAGTCCAGCTCTTAAGTGAATGATCCATAAGTGGATGGAACCTGTGACCTTGGCGTTACTAGCACCATGCTTCCACCAAGTGAGCTAATCCCAGATCACTGATTCCATTGAATGGAAAAAAGATGTTTGTAAGATTTTTGAATAGAATTCCTCTAACCACAAAATTTTATAAGAGAAAATAAATAACTCGGCATATGCAGGGAAAGAAACAGTAGTAGTAGTATTGAGCAACCTGTCCCTTGCAGCTGTGATAATGAGCCTGAATTCAGTTCTTTTCCTTCTGGTTTCATTAATGTAAAAGACTCAGGATTGTTTGTCTGAATGTGGAGCCATCTTGAGTGGATTTAGTATTGTTATGATGCTTCAAGCCTCAAGCTAAATGCAATATCACAAGTGGCTGTTACATAGAATTTTAACCAGAAAATGATAATCCAGTGTATTTTTATACAGTTAAAAATGTATAACATGCAATCGTTTTTATTGATAGCTGGATCAGAAAGATGTAATTTAGAAATCAGCCAGCAGTTGTTATGCTTTGTTCTGCTTTCAAAGCATTTTTCAGTGACATAATTTTTTTTCTTTCACGTTTTCAACAAAACAGTGCTTTATTTCATAGGATTTTAATTCACCTATTTACATTTACAGTTTTATGGTGTGAAAGTCATTGCAGGGCAATGACTCCCAGTTATTAATGGTTTAGTGGTTTAGAGGAAAAGCCCAGAAGATTGGAGAGAAAGCAATTACAGTGATTAATAATAGTGATCTCATTTGGGATACTCAAAAGCAACACAGATTAGAACAGGGCAAGGTCCAACAGGGTGTAGTGTAGTCGCCTGTTCTGAATCGTGGCATCATTGACTTTAAATATTTATAAACTGTGACAGATGACCATCTACAGTAACTCTTAGTGCCTATAATGCTGATAATTTCTCAGCCTTCTGTGGCAACTTGTTCCACTACTTATTTTCTGTTTGGTGGGGGGTTTTTTTGGGTGTTTTTTGGTATTTTATAAAATTTTTGTGTATAATGTGCTGTTGCTGGTTATTCAATTCATGCAAGTAACTGCTACTGTTTTGCCCACAAAGGAGGAGTCTGGACACACTTTGCTGATTCCTTTTTAGTTCACAACTTAGTCAGATTTGCATGCACATTGGTAGTCTGCTGCTACAATCTGCTACACAGGCCACTTTCTACTCTTAAAAATATCTTTAAAATATTCTGACATGGGAAGAACACAGAGATGCTGCTTGCTGCTGTAGGGAAAAAATTCATACGGCCAATGCTCAGCTGGAATTGAAGATGCCAGAAATATGGAGGACAATAAAAAGAGTTTTTTCATGTATTAATGGCAGTAAGCAGTATAAAAATAACATCATCATGTTACAGGATGAGGATGGTCACCTCACAAATGGGGACCTGGACAAGGCAGAGGTGTTAAATGCATTCTTTGCCTCTATCTTCAACATGGGTCATACAGACCAAGGGAGTCTTAGAGCCCTGAGCTGGAGACCATGACTGAGAGAATGATCAACTCCCAGTTGACCCTGAAACTGTGCGGGATCTGTTGCTCCAGCTGGATCCCTACATCTATGGGGCCTCATGGGATTCATCCAAGAATCCTCAATGAGCTGGCTGATGTCATGACAACACCTCTTTCAATGATTTTTGAGTGGTCTTGGGAATCTGGAGTGGTCCCAGCTGACTGGAACCTGGTGAATGTTGTTCTGATTTTCAAGAAGGGCAAGAAGGAGGACCCTGAAAACTACAGGCCTGTCAGTCTCACTTCAGTGCCTGGTAAAGTTATGGAGAAGATTAGTCTGGGAGGTATTGAAAAACACCTGAAAGACAATGCAGTCACTGGTCACAGCCAGCACAGCTTCATGAAGGGAAAGTTCTGCTTCTCAAACCTGATTTCCTTTTATGACAAGGTAACGCACCCAGCTGATCAAGGGAAGCCAGTAGATGTAATTATTTTGGATTTCATAAAGCTTTTGATCCTGTCTCTCACAGTATCCTCCTGGACAAAATGTCCAGCACATAGCTGGATAAACACATCATGGGATGGGTGAGCAACTGGCCCACAGGTCAGGCACAAAGTTACAGTAAATGAGGGGACATCAGACTGGGGACCTGTCACTGGTGGGGTTCTACAGGACTCCGTCCTTGGCCCTGTGCTCTTCAACGTCTTCATAAATGACCTGGACACAGGACTGGAAGGGATACTGAGCAAGTTTGCAGACGATAAAAAACTGGGAGGAGCTGTTGACTCCCTTGAAGGCAGGGAGGCCCTGCAGAGAGACTTTGACAAATTAGAGGACTGGGCAATCACCAACCATAAGAAATTCAACAGGGAAAGTGCCAGATTCTGCACGTGGGATGGGGCAATCCTGGATGTACAGACAGACTTGGGAATGAGATGCTGGAAAGCAGTGCTATGGAAAGGGACCTGAGGGTCCTCTTAAGTTGAATATGAGTCAGCAGTGCCCTGGCAGCCAGGAGGGCCAAACCTGTCCTGGGGTGCAATCAGGCACGGCATCGCCAGCCGGATAAAGGAGGAGATTGTCCCGCTCTGCTCTGCACTGAGATGGCCTCACCTTGAATAATGTGTGCAGTTTTGAGCACCACAATATAAAAAAAGTATTAAGCTACTAGAGAGCATCTAGAGGAGGGCAGTGAAGATGGTGAAGTACTTTGAGGGGAAACCGTATGAGGAACAGGTAATTTGGTCTGTTCAGCCTGGAAAAGAGGAGACTGAGGGGAGAACCTATTGCAGTCTACAACTTGCTCTGAGGGGAAGAGGGCTAAAAAGTGTGACTGGATCTGCAATTTCATGTTTGTTCTTTGTGTGGATGAGACTTTTTCCATCAAATAACATTTCAGTATTTTCTAAATATATACTGCATTAATCAATACATCTACATAGACATATTATTTATGTTTGGTAGAATGTGTTCTGTGAAATCACCAAGGCAACTGAGGAGCAAAATAATGCTCCTCAGGTAGAAAAAGGTCTGTTCTCCCACCAATAGGACCAGGTCTTACAGGAAGAAAAGAATTTACTCCTGCAACCACATAAAAATAGGTTCAAAAAATAAAAAAAAGAGAAAGACCTTTAAATTACTAAACCTTTAAACTGAAAGTCCATGTTTTGTTAGTCATTGTTATAAATTGATGTTTATGAAAATAATTATGAATATTCATAGCAGGTATCATCTGTAAGTTATAATTTATGCACTCTGCTATACTGAATTTAAATAGAGACGCTGTTAAAGCTGTTGGATGCATTTTTTTGTAAGCAAGCTCCTTTAAAGGCACTCAAATATCAGTCTGGTTCAGTTTTAGGCATAATGCCAAATTCACTGCTGTAGTGGGAGCTCCTGATCTGAGAGCCTTTAAACCAAAAGATGGGTGGCCTGTACAGTACAGTGAGAAGCATGTCTTGAGCAGTGACAGATCACTTTGCTGTTTTGATGCATCAGCTTGATTTAAACCTTAATTTGTGAAACTTTGTTTGTACAGTGTGACACAAGAGAATGCAGTCATACAATTACTTTGAGACTCTATTTTTATTTGATCTGTACCAACGTAAAGGAAAAGATCACCCAACCCAGAACCCTAATAGCTTTTTCTTGCATTTAATATCTCTTTATTCCTCTCTTCTCCCACTCTTTCAGCAAGAGATTAGGATGAACCAGCAAGGTAGTGAAATAGCAGTGTTTAAGACTGTAAGAGTGTCATAAGAGCTACTGAAGGCAAATACTTCTGTTAGTTGTTAATTACTCACTGAATGAAAATTTTTCCCCCTATAGTCAATCTGATTTATATAAGTGTGTGTCAGGCTGCTCAACTGATTTAAAGAGTATTGGAATACTCACATGCTCACATCTTAAAAATAAAACTAAAACAAAAAAATCCAAGACTTCAGATAAAAATAGCAAACTATAAAGAGTATTCTGGAGTTTCAAACAGCGATTTAGAAGTTGTAACTCCTGATGCACTTAGAAAAGCAACTTTCCTGAAAGAATAATTAATTTAAAATAATTTAGGTAATAATTTCTCTTTTAAGATGCAAAATTTTTTTAGGAAAATAGCCTTTATCTAAAGTGAAACTATTTACAAATACAGCACATGTGACAACATCTAGTCATGGTATGATGAAGCAAGAATCATTAATTGGTCCTGACATTCCTTCCACAGCTGAAGTCTACATAGGAATTGGGAAGCCTGCAGAGGCTACAGCGTGTACCCAGGAAGCAGCTAATCTCTTTCCGATGTCACATTATGTTCTCTACATGAGGGGTCAGGTGGCTGAACTTCGTGGAAATATTGATGAAGCCAAACGCTGGTATGAAGAGGCCTTATCCATTAGTCCTACCCACGTGAAAAGCATGCAGAGGCTGGTAAGTCTTGAGCTCGTGTTCATAAGCAGTGTCATCCCAACTGGTGATACGGTATTGTGAAGTCTTGACTTGGTGTAGGTAACCCGTAACTTGGGAGTTTGGGATCTATATTCTTACTACAAAATGCTTTGGAAACATTCTTTCCTTGCGTTTATTCTGTCTTTTGTGCGTTGGGACATAAAAAGGATTTGCAGACCATAAGACTATTTCAATCCTAATAGAAAATGTAGAAGAAGAAGCAATTTGTGTCTGACTAATATTCATGCCATTGGGAAATGAAGGTGG
This sequence comes from Callaeas wilsoni, assembly GCA_013398955.1. NCBI lineage: Eukaryota > Metazoa > Chordata > Aves > Passeriformes > Callaeidae > Callaeas > Callaeas wilsoni. The sequence continues at coordinate 324,593 of VWPU01015881.1, read as the reverse complement.
CTTATGGCAAAAGAGAAGTCGGATACCATAGTTGGATACTGTACAGGAAAGACCAGTCATTTTGGTGTTCCAGAGTAAAAGTTGAATTCATAAAGTGATAGAATATTCTGAGTTGGAAGAGACCTACAAGGATCATCAAGCTCAACTCCTGGCCTTGCACAGGACACCCCAAGAGTCATACCATGTGTTCGAGAGCATTGTCCAAACTTCTTGAATTCTGTCAGGCTTGTGCTGTGACCACTTCCCTGGGGAGCCTGTTCCAGTGCCCAACCATTCTCTGGGCTTTCCTGATATCCAACCTAAACCCCCCTGACACACTTCAGGCCATTCCCTCAGTCCTGTCCCTGACCATCACAGAGAAGAGATCAGTGTCTGCCCCTCCTCTTCCCCTCACAGGAAGTTGTAACTGCAGTGGGGTCTCCCCTCAGTCTCCTCTTCTCCAGGCTGAACAGACCAAGAGACCTCAGCCACTCCTCACATGGCTTCCCCTCCAGGCCCTTCACCATCCTCATTGCCCTCCTTTGGTTTCCTTCCAGCACCTTTATATCCTCCTTACATTGTGGTGCCTAAAATTGCACACAGGACTTGAGGCCACACCAGTGCAGAGTAGAGCTGTTTTCTGCATTCTGCATGTTTATTGATTACCTTCATGCTGTGTGATTTCTTAGGTTTTTGAAAGGTAGAGAATCAATCTTGCCCTCAAATGAATGTGTAGCTTTAAGTCCAAGCATATGTTTGTTTATATACTTCATAGATACATACATGTATATATTGTGTGCTTACTATGTTAGGAAAATTACTTTCTTTTAATCCAATTTTTTTCCAGATAGAGCAGAATGGAACAGCTGAAATCAGCTTCTTACCCAATCTTTTTGTTCAGAAGTAGAAGCTGGTTCCTGCCTAGGTACTTATGAATTATTCAGAGTCATTTCTTGAGCATCCCTGAGGGAAACATATGAGACAAAAGATCAGATAGGAAGGCAGCACAGGGAAAGTTTTTTGTTTCACCTTTTCAGCATTTCAGGATATTTGAGCCTGCTGACAAATGCCAAAAGGTTCCCTTTTCTGAAGAAGCAGGCAGTCAATCTGAAGCACTGCAACTCAGTGAGAATGAAAGCTCATGTTTTGCTGGGTGTCTTTTTGCGCCTCCTCTGAATGCACCTTTCAATAAATAGTCTGTAAACACACAGTGCTCTTCAGAATGACTGAGAAATTAGCTGTCTAAGAGGCATGTGAGATGAAAATTACTGGGCTTCCAATCCAGGTTTCCTTTTTATGAGATTTTCTGTTTGAGTCCTAGCTTGAAGGTAACTGTTCATTTCATTGGATTGGACAGTCCTTTTTAAAGATTGTTATAATTTAAAATTTTGTTTCTAAGAGCTTTTTGTACTGTTCTACACCTTTTCTGCACTAGGATGTTGTTTTGAGTAGATACTGAGAGATTTATGCTGCTTAAATACAAATATTCTAGACATATGCCATAAAAATACTTGCCTATGTAATTTCATGCAGGAGAAAGTACAAGATTCTGTATCCTTCTTGACCTTTTGACTATTGCGAAAAGTATTTTAATGAGGAAGCTTGCAGTGTTTACTCTTGCCTGTGTGTGTAGATGAATATCTGTACATCACAACACTTTGTTTGTGTATATCTACTTATTTATTACAAAGAGATATGATCTTTGTGGCAGGGGAGCTATAGCAATAGCAATGTGGAGGTACCAGCCTCTATGGCAACAGCTGAAACATTAACTTCTAGTATTTGTATTCACAATTCTAAGCTGACAATTGGTTTATGAATGAAAGTTCTGTGCAAAAACCCCTTATTTTCTGTGATTAATTTCATATTTTAAAATTATTTGATATGAATTTCTAGCAATGCTTAGAAAGTAATCTAAAATGCAACTGTTTCCACATAAAAGTTACCTTAAAGCCTATATTTATTTAGTAAGTTTTGGTGAATTTCTTTTTGAGGGTCAAATACTGAGTACAGACCATAATAACTTTATGTATAAAATGCAACAAAAAGCAAGTAAGATTTAAGGATTGCCTGAGTTCTAGCATGTAGTATATGTATCCAGTCCTGCTTCTCCAAGTGAAATTACTTGAAATAGTTGACCCTGAAATCAGTTTGGAAGGACTTGTTTAGTTTTTATTAAAATTTTAGAGTAAGTGACATCTGACACTCAATAAAATTTCCTAATGCTAATGGTTTGGAGATCTGAATCTTTGATTTGAGAGAGTCTTTGTAGCTGTCCAGAGGGGAAAAAAAAAGCTGAATAAAATGTTTGTTTCAATTTTTATGAGCTACAATAGCATAATGGGAATAGGAGTTTTCTCCTTTTATAATCCATCCTTTTAATGATGTTACATCACTCTGGTAAGAAAGATGAAAAGTTAACTTTGAAAAATTTACTATTTTTCGTATAACATTTAATACAATATTTTGGCCATAGGTTTCTCTAATTATCTATTCCTGAATATGATCTACTATTTCTACACAGAAACAACCTTGTTAGTTTAAATTACTGGAGAAATGTGTGAGTAGAGACCAGAAAGGTTAGTTTTGTGGCTTCAGAAGTGTTGTACTTCTTCCTGTGAGTTACAGCATGTGCTGTGCTTTGGAGTTTCTGCAAAAATCCTCTTGCATTTGTCTCTCATGCAGACTCCACATTCTGTTAGTGTGATCATGAAGACTCTGCAGAAGTCTGGTGTATTATCTGAACGAAGTTACTTTTTATTGGCTGGCATCATCATTTTTGCAAAATTACGATTTTTTTAAAGAAACAGTTTCTTACTCATTTTGCTGCTGTCTCTAAGGTCTTCACTGCTTTATTCCTGTTGCATGAGATTTACTAAAACGAAAACTGAGAAGTCTTGATGATGGTATGAAAATTGGAGCAGTTAAGAGTGATGAAAGAGATCTGTTTGTCAACAAAATGATAATCATAAATGGGAGAGTTTAGGGGGAAGCCTTTTACCTTACTAACCAAATGCCTAAGACAATGTAACACCAAATGTTGGGGACTTGATCCATGAGTAAATGAAAAGTGGTTTAGATATATTCTGCTTACCTAAAGTTGAGAAATGGAACTGCTTGGGTCATACTGTTGCGTTACCTAAGATGGGAGCTATTCCAACAGAGAGCTGGCTGCAGGGGCAGTGTGCTCGTGGTCATGCTCACTGCTATTTCTGCCCCTTCTAAGATGTTGAGGGGCTTATTAATTAAATCAGCCAAACAACAAAACTAGTTTTTTTCAAAGAGAAATGCTGTTTAAATTCTCTGCGGTTCCTTGTGGAACTAAATTATTCCCTGTACAGTTAATGTTTTAATTCATACATTCAATCACTTTATTTTGTTGAGCAATGCTCATTTTAAGCTCTGCCTTGTTCTCAGGTACTATTTTTTACTGTTTGTCACTAACTGAAATTTTCTCCAAGCCAAAGGTTATACCAGCTTGCTATTTGGCTAACTCTGACTGTTCACAAGATGTCAAGAGGGAAGCAATAATATGTCAGTATTAATTAGATGTACTTTGCAGAATGCAGCAGCAATGGTTTTGAACGAATGCAGTGTCCTTTCTTCTTTTTAAGGTTTGTACAGTGCACTCAGATAAAACAACGTGAACTTGTGTTCTGAAGGTTTGAAATGCTTTGGTTTGTTTTCTGTATTTCAAATAATTTTTTCTCACATCTAATGAAATTTAAAATTTTCTTTAATTACTTAATTTTAAAATGATGATTCACACTTCAGTGTCATATACCTATGGTTATCACCTGCCTGATTTTGGCCAGAATGGATTTATTTGAAAAACTTTCTCCATTCTCCCTACCCTTTATCATCACCTCCAGATTTCTGCATTACTGCTGCCTTCCTGCTTTTGTCATTGTTTTCCTCCCTTGTGAAAAAAAGAATAAACATTCTTTTATCTCCTGCAGTCAGAGTGGTGTTGTGGAAAGTAGCCCTTACTGCTGACGTCTGAAAAGTCCTGAAACAGGCCATCATTCAGTAATGCCTGAAATGGCAATGAATATTTCAATCCATTGTCCAGGAAACAAATCTATGTATTCTCTTTCAGGCTGAAAATTTGCTACTTAAATGTAGCTTTGAAATGAAGTAGGTATCCAGCATTTGTATGTTGTTATAATCCCAGAAGACTGTAGTATTTTCTGAATATCAAGTAATTCATCATAGCACTTCCCAGTTAATGCTATTAGTAGCTTAGGTTCTAAGAACAGAAAACTAAAACAGAAAGGAAGAAATTACTTAAACAGTTTACTCATGTAGAAATTAGTTTTCAAAAAGCAGTATCTTAGGGAGTTACATTCCCTACTTCACACTGTTAGATACCTGTTAGTTTCCTGTAATTATGCATAGCTAAATCAGATCTCTTAAGGCTTAGATTAACTATGTGTGTTTTATCTCTCAGTTATAAATATACTGGTATTTATTTCTTAGTATACTATACTGACTTCTTATATATTTTTTCAACCCAAAGACACTGCCAGAAAGAAGTCTGGCAGTATGTATGGGTAGTGCGTGCTTATGAGCCTGTCACGGATGTTGAGTTGACTGAAAGAAAGGAAAAACAGAGAAGACTTTAGAAACATGAATTCAGACCCTGTTTGAAGGGGTCATGGGAGTTAAGGAAGAGAAACTCTAAACACAGTCACCCAACTAACTTTTTTCTTTCAGTGAGTCAGTGTTCTCATCTGGAGAACATTCAGTAACTCATTTGATTTTCATCCTCAGGCCCCTGCACAGTAAAATTGTTGGTTTAGGCTGCATAGGTTTGTCCTGAGCACATTGTGCTGGTTCTCGTGGGTAGTTTGGGTTGTAACCGATTACCACAGAGCTAAATGCTGATGCCAAATCTCAGTGCTCATTTGACTCACTCTCTAAGTGCATCCTTACGCACAGAGTGGTTGAAGAAGAATGGAGAAATAAAGGTCATTGGTTTTGTTAGATTTGTTAGTAAAATATTGGAGGTTTGCCCTTCAGTAGCGTCAAGATCATTTCACAAAAAGTAGAGAAAGCGAAATCTTTGTTTGGCCAAAAGCTCACTGCTCCTTACAGAAGACATTTTACTGTGATTTGACTACATCTAAACATCTAAATGTTTCAAGTGATTGCATTCTGTACTCTGAAAAAAACAATGGCCATTCTGCTTGCATTTTAACCTGGAAACCATTGAGTTCAAGTGACTCAAGGACCATTTTGAGACATTTTAAATACTTCATCTGCTGTGAGGCACTCACAGGCTATATTCTTTTCTGTCATGAAAATATTGTTTCCCCTTCTAGCCTTACAAGAGAAAACCATCAGTGCTTGGTGCAGTAAAAAATTGCATAAAATCAACTTGCATGGTCATTAGTTTTTGAAGTATAATACAGTGGAAATCAAGGTGAAAAATTAGGGAAGTTTTTTCCCTGTTTGTTTCAAAGTTACCTTCTTTTATTTTTAATGTTGTTGAGATCAAATACAGCAGTTAACCACTTCATACTGACTTGGAGAAAGATTAGTAGAATTTCTTAATTCCTAAATGCTTTATCTGAATTTTACAGTACTCTTTTAAAGCAGATCTCTATTTGTTCAGTATTTGACAACAATAACTGCTGCAAATTTGAGTTTATACTAGAACCTAACAACAGAAACAGAAAGTGATTGTAGGAATTTGCAGCACTAATTTTGTTTATAGCTTGAAGCCGTGAGCTCCCATTTAGTCAGGCAAGACTCTGTTGATTCCCTGAGAACTGTTGTTCTGTAAGTGGAATTATGGGGCTCATGGTATTATAGGTCCTGCTTCGTAACAGACTTTCTTTTCACATTACTCTGTATTTACTCCAAATGGCTTAAAACAGCTGTGACAGGAGCAGATCTTTCAACAAGAAAATACCTCCATTCTTGGATGCTTTTCGCCCTGTGAGAGCAAGCTCTCTAAGGTCTCTTCAGCTCGTTGGTGCTGTCCTCAGCTGTCAGCCATTACAAGAGGAATTCTGCAGCTCGCTTAAATGGTTGTTTGGTTTAGACGACCTGAATGGCGGAAGATGCAATGGCAGTCTGATTTTGTGCAGCATTCACAGTGGCTGCATTGAATAGAACTGGACTGACATGGAGAAACGAAGCTGTTGAGGTGTACTATTTATTGAGAATCTAGTAGCAATGGTTAAGGCAGCTTTCTGAATGCAGAGAGAAACTCTTTCAAATGGAAATCCTAGGAAAGTTAATTTAAAAGTAGATAAAAAACCCCAAAACACTTAAAGGTTCAGAAAGCTGCGGTGTTGGGGTTTTTTTTAACTTTGGGAGGTGTTTGTTTGGGATTTTTTGGTTTTTTTGATTGTTGGGGTTTTTTAACATAAGGATTTTTGCCTGTGATCTCAGCTTTAAATTTCTGTTTTCATGTTATCTGTGTGATAGATTTTTCCACAGTTTATGTATTCAGGCACAGCTTGCCAGAAACCATTTTATCACTTCTGTTTGTTCCCATTTTAAAAAGTGGAAAATTAATTAGTGGCAGATGCTGGCAGAAGGAAGGGATGCTTTGGCTAGAGTTACTGCTCTTTATTTGGCAGGTCACAAATCATTCCACTGTTTTTATTGTATTGTGTGGAACTGATAAAATTCCACCCATCAGATAATTCATGACAATTCACTGTTGAAGCAGGTCAGTTTGCAACGTGCAGTATTACTCTAAAGTTGCTTCTCTTTGCTCGGAGGAGTTTAAGAACCTTTGTTTTCAGTTTTTGAAATACAAGTAGTGTTCATCTCAAGCTTTGATTCACATTTTATAGGATAAAGTCTTCGAATTGAGTTCTGTTATCAAAACGGAACTATTATATATGGATCAAATATTATAATTTGGGAAGTAGCAACCAAGTATAGTTTCAAGTTCATGGAAAAAATCCAAGGATCAAAAAGGCCAGTTTGGAACAGGGCTTTGGTTTTGCTAGATATCATAACAAAGCGTCTGAGAAGGGATTCCTTGCCCTACACTGTTTCAAGTAATTGCCAGGAACAGGAGCATGATGAGCTAGCATTTGTGTAATGGTAACAGTATTTCAGATGCACATGTAAGATACATCCACTTGACAAAGAGTTTGTGGGGGTCTCACATCCTTGGAGATACTCAAAATCTGACAGCCCTTGACAACCCACTTGTTGTGGGTTGGACGCTGGCCAAACGCCAGTGCACTCACGAAAAACCATTTATTTATTTTCCTCTACTATATTTGAGCAGAGGAGGGGAAAGAACAATTAAAAACCTCATGGGGTGAAATAAGGATTAGGACAAAACACTTTAAGGGCAAAACAGGCTCAAAACTTTAAAAGGTATAAAGAAAAAAATTTATTAACAATTAAAAAGAGGATAATGAGAACTAAAATAAACCTTTAGAACACCTTCTCCCCCCACCATGCCCAACCTTTCCTTAGTTCCCACCGACAGCACGAGGAGACAGAACATGGGGATTTTAGTCAGTTTGTCACTTTAAAAAAAAAAATCTTTCTTTAGTTTGTTTAGGGAGAGGAGTCTTTGCTATGCCATGGGATCTTTCCCACAGGAGACAGGTCTTTGTGAACTTTTCTAATGTGGTTCTAAGTTTCATGAGAGCAGTTCCACCTGAAAACCTGCCGCAATGTGAGACCCTCCCATGAGCAAAGCAGTCTTCCTACAACTGCTTTTCTTGTGGGCCATTAGTTCATGGGGTGTGATTTTTAAGGATGAGCTGTTTTAGTATAAAAGCAAAGGTCTTCTTTTTCTATCTCTCAAAGCAAGAGTTCTCTCTTTCTCTGTTCAAGCCTCTCCCCAGATCACAGCTTCTCAGCATCCACACGCCCCAGCACGAGTACCTTTTTCTCATGGGCTGCAGGTGAATTCTGCATCCCCCCATGCACTTCATTAATTACTGGGAAACGGTTTATTGTATTATAGTCCTCACCATGACTTGCAGAAGAATCTCAGCTCCGATGCTCGGAGGATCTTCTCCTCCCCCATCTCTCCTCTGCACCGACCTTGGTGTTGCCATGCTGTTCTCCTCACGTGTCTTCACCTTTTCTTTTTCTCTGACTCGGGAGAGACTTGATGTTCGTAGGTTCATTTGTTCTCAAGTTCTACCAATTGAAAAGTTTTTGTAGAGTTCTGCAGCGCTGAAAGGTAGAACTTGTCCGGGTTCCGCATCAGGGAATTGCTCGCCATGCCTCTCGCTGCCTGTCACTTGGTCCATGCCGGCACGACGCGGGCCACGCTGGCCACCGCAGCGTTGGCTCCATGTAGTGCCTCTCTTCATGCGGGGCACCGAGGAAAAAAAAGAAGCTGCTGCTGCTGCTTCTGTCCCTCTGCTTGCGGTGTGGCAGGTTAGAAGTGGCCAGGCAGGCAAAGTCCATCGCTGGCTGTGCCAAGATGGCAGTGGTTGCGTGGCCACCCCGGCCGCTCCCAGGCATGGGCCAGGGGGACACTCTCAGCACCAGCCGTGGGACCGCTTGTGGCACTGGGATGGCCACCCCCCGGTGACATGACTCTGGTGGCCACACTGGGAAGGGCCCCGTCCGCCCCAGCAGAAAGGGGCCCAGCCACCCTGTCACCCACAGGAGGACAGTGTTTTGGTTTGGACACCCCAAGACAGGCAGGAAGAAAGAGAATGGCGCACCTTTTATCGCTTCTTAAATATGTCATCACAGAGGCGTTGCAAACTTCTCTAATTGGGCCAGCCAATAGGTCAGTCATCAGAGCCGTTAGGGATTGGCTCTGCTGGACATAGTAGAAATTTCAAGGAGCTTCTGTCTCAGAAGCAGCCTCTTTGGCTTCTTCTGCCCCCACTCAAAGTTAAGATTGTGTTAACCTAACACACCACTGTAGGTAACTCTACTTCAAGTTTGGCTGTAGAGAATCTTAAGTTCCCTTCCTACTTCTGTCATCCTGCGATTCTAGGAATGCAAGCAAGACAAGCTTTGTAGATAGAGGTAACGATTTGTGTTAGAAAACATGATGGGAACACTTGTCTGTGAACAGTCTTGTTACATTTTCCTTTCTTTATTTTTACCAGTGGCAAAATTTTATAAAGCACAGATTTTGTTCTTTCTTCTCTTGTTTCTATGGTACATTACCCATGGAAGGAAAGTGCAAGAGATTAATACCTTTCTCAACTGTCGTCACTCAACTATGTGCCTATAAAGTATGCACATATATGTATGTATACATATATATCTGCTATAATATTTTGGATACATCTTACTGTCTTTGCATACAGAAGTGTCAGTAGCAAAACAGTGCAACTGAAAAGCCTCATTTGGGATCTCCAGGAATTAAGTTTTTGGGCTTCTGTCTCTCTTGATGGTTTTCTTGAAGGTTCAGGTATACCTTAATGATCTGCATTGAGGCTTCTATAGACAGAGATGTGTCTAATAGTATTTAAAGGAAACAAAATATTTATGACTCTTTACCGTTGTTTATATGGGAAGTATCTCTTTCATAGTACTAAGTAGAGATGATGAAGAGCCAGCAAGATTGTAAAAGCATCTGATCACAGCATAATGAAAAATATCCTTTTTTAGGCTTTTTTTTTTTTTTTGGTAGGTTTTAGAAAGGGTAATTCTTATTAAAAGTCTTTGCAGAGTCTTTCCCTCTTCTTATGCCTTTTACCCTCTAAAGGGCCAACTACATTAAAGTCATTGACAGATGGGTTTTGTTGACATCCCTTTTCCTCTGTGCCTTTTTCTGGGTAACTGGCCACCTAAAATAGGATGTAAACCATACAGATTTATACTAATAAAAAAAATATTAACAAGGATGACTAATTTAACAGAAGGAAAATGTCAGTAGTCTTAGTAGTCTCAGTAATTCAGGAAGTGGCCAGGAGGCCTTGTGTCAGTAAAGTGCGAATAGTTGTTCTTGATATTTAACTTCTCCTTATTTTCAAAAAAAGAACAAAAAGAAAAAGAGAGAAGGCATGGAAAAAATTGAAAATGTGTGCTCTTTCCTGCTATCCTCTGTAGTCTCTTACATCCCTTTTCATGGATACTTGCTGGTGCTTTTTTGCATGGATCTCAAAAGTTCTATTTTTATTTTGCTCTGTGTAATTGCCTTTCAATATGAGAATTGCTTTGCAAAACACTTTTTAAATTAGGTCATTCTGCTGAAGTATGCACTGAGCTAATTATGATTATTTTGCTTCCCTGGGCATTTTTGTGCTCATTGAATTTATTAAAGTATTTCTTTATATCTGGAGCTGAGAACTTACACAGCAATAAAAGCTATGTAGCACCTGGTATGCTTTTGCTTGTAGGTAACATCTGGCATCTAATCACTTATAATTGAATTTCATATAATTAATAAAGAAATATTTTTAAGGATTGGGGAGGGTAAATATAAAGAATGTGAAAAAAGCTTTGAGAGAGCAGCCATCCTAAACTTTAAATGAACAAGAGAGATTTTATTTTCCTTCTCTTGAGAAAGGTTCTGTTGTAGAACTGTGTAGGTGAGAACTCTCTAACTACAGGATGTTTGAAGCTTGCAGTCATCTACACATGTTGTCTCTTTGTTTTTCTTTTCTTTTCTTGTGCTGCGTAACTTGGCAAACTGGTGAAATATAACTAAGTGCTACCATCAACAGCAATCTGAATGAGATAAACCATTCCATGTGGCTTAGTTGAGGTGGTGAGTAAATGTGTGTGAGAAACTTGCAGCACTATCGCCAGGTGTCTGAGCCCTGACTCTTTCTCAGTCTGTCTTAGGAGAACGTATTATTATAAAATGGTGCATGAGTTATCAGTGCATGTATTTTGCTATAAATCTCATGCAGTTTTCTGGTGCATTTCTAATGCACTGGTGAAATGATCTTTTGCTTTTTGCTTTGTATTTGTCACAGGGGAGCTTTACTTGCTTTGGCAGAAGCTATTTCCTGAGAAAACAGACTGCTCTTGAGAGGACCAGAAGTTACTTAATGAATTACAATTATTTTTTTCCGACTAGGAGCTATAAACAACTTGTTCTTGAAAATTGTGCTTTATCTTATCCTTATCAAGCAGAAAGTAGCCTACCTTAATGCAAAACTAGAGATCTGGAAGCAACTGTCCCCCAGGAAATAATTTTAATGCTCTCTTTTGCAGGGTTATGTCAAGCAGCTGTATTCCCCAGATAAGTTGTCTACTCTGGTTCAGAGTTTTTCCTGCAAATCCCCAGTCTGGAGAAGTCTTCTTATGTCTCTCTCTCCCTCTTCAGCTCATCTCATTTTAAATTTTATTTGAAGACCTTCCATTTGCTGAAGCTTAGCTTCTCTGCTAGCCAGTTTTATACTTAGCAGTAATTCCCCTGCTCATGAGTCTACAGTTTAAAGATGAGTCGCACCTTGCACTTTGGAAGAATTCAACCAACTTACTATGTGTGAATAGCATAATATATTTTCTCCAAGATTAGTTTTCTTTAAACATAGACTGTGTTTTCTGGTAGCAGACTTGTGTTAGATGGAGTTAGAGAATTAGCCTTCAAGGTTAGTGGTGGGCTATTTTTTATGTCAAGGGTTTTTTTTTAAATCTAGATGAACAAATTAATAACAGAGAAAGCAACTATTTCAGTGCACTTTAATTTGTGGGAAAATCTGAAGTGGGTTTTGTGCATCTGTGAAAACTGTTCATTTTGAAGGTATGATGGTTAATTTTCCATTATTATTCCTATTAGACCATATTCTCTTCAACAAGTAGCAACAAATGGCATGAAGAAAATTATGTGGTGATACTGTTCAGAAAGCTGCCATCTCTTGATTTCTCAGTAGGGGAGAGGAGACATGCTATCTGGCCACTTTGTGTACTTCATCTCACTGGAAAAGGGCAGTGTTTTCTCTGAATAAAACTGACTGCAGATTTAGAGTTGTTAAGGCTTTTAATGCTACTTCTATCATGGTAAACAACCTGGTTAAGCTGAGATGGGTGGAAAAATACATCATGAAGGAGACTAAGTAATGATAAACTTGAAAACAGAAAGCTGGTTTGGGCTTTTATCACTTCTTCAGTCAGCAGTACAGTGTTGATCTGCACCTTTTAAATCTTGATACTAATATGTGTGGACTTTACAGAAAGCCAAGAGGTAAGAGCTTTTTAGTTTCACCAGTCAATCATTACTCTAGTCTGTATGTTTTGTTAAAACACTAGCTTTGCAAACAAGTCTTGGCATTTGAAAAAAAATACCATTAGTTATAGTTATTATATTTTCAGGCATGAATATTTAAGCATCTGAGGAAATTTGGGAGAATAAAAAGTAACTAGCTAAGCTGAATATCTGCAAGTGTTATGGCATCTAAGAGTTGGTATGTCAGAGAGCAAGACAATAACTCAAATCTTATTTACTCTTTCTCTAAATCAAAAATTTAGATATTTTTAAAATATTATAATAATTTTTTGGTAATAATTTTGAGTGCTCAGTATTCTAAGTTTCAAATATGTTTGGCCTTTAAGCATGTATTCCCAGTTAAGAAAAGGGGAAACAGAAGAGTAGGTGCTGTGACATACTTAGCTTTAAATACAGTACAAGCCTCCTGATTTCTCATTCTGAGCATCACATCCATGGGCCTCACATTTTATTCCTGCGATTATTTTTTCCAGTGCCTTTGCACTGTGAAGAAAATAATTTTCCCCACAGGTATCTCCAATGTCAATCTTGTTAGGGCAGCAGTATCAGTATTCCCACTGCCTGCTGAAAGGAGCCTGTGGAGCGTCTTTTGTGGGTTTTGACTTGCAAATGATTGGCAGACTTTAGGAGAACTTTCCCTTATGATATTTAAATTTAGTACTGTCACTGATGGACCTCCTATTAAAATGTACATTATGAAATCAGTTCCATCATTTATCAGTGAAAATTACATATTTGATAGTTCTTTCCTTTGGATGCAGTTTAAGTGAAGGGATCTGTGGCAGCTCCTTGATAGTCATGCAGCTCAGCCATGTAAAATGAGGGCCTTGTATCATTCACTTTCAATACTCTTAAATAATATATCACTTCACTTACCTACATCTCTTTTTCTCCCAGTTCCCTTCCTTTTTGGAGGATTTGTCAATGTTGCCTTGGATTTGCTCAATGAATATATTATTTCCCAAGTCATTGCAGCTGAGATGCTTGGTGAAGGAGATTTCTGTTTGGATAGCCGACTGGTTCAGAAGTACCTGAGGCATAAGTACATTGTTTCTGTGATTACTTTTTGCTCTGGTTTTGAGAACTCAGTTAAACATTGCACTGTTTTTTAGTAACATACTTTTATAGGTGATAAAGGTAAACTACTTCCATAAATCTTTGTTTCTTATCTTACATTTTTACTTGGTAGTAAGATAAAATTCAAGAGAAGGTAACTTCAAACCAGAACTAAATATGAAGTACGTGGATATAGAAATATAAAGGAAAAAGGATTGCTGCTTTTATTATACAATGAGTGGTTAGTTTTTCTTAGATATTCAGTTCAGGTCTATGCTTTGATACATCTTCCTACAAATGAGATTCATACCTGGGTTTGAACAAAAAAGAATTAAGTCTTGTTTTATGTCCTTGGGGAAATGGAAGACTGTTATAGTCCCTAACTTGAATAGGTGAACACAGATGTAACTCTGGACTGTTTATTTGTGTGTAACCAGAGTCAGGTTTGAAGAACTAATGTCATAAATCTTCTTTCGCTGTCAGTTGTTTGTGTGCTTATGTAATTACCATTATATGCAATAAATACAGTTTTGAGTAAGACTTCTCAGGCCAGCTTTTCCCTGAGGAGGGATAATACCTTCTGGAGAAGATCAGTTTGGTCAGAAATGGCAAACCATAACTCTGTGTTCCTGTTCTGTGGTTGATGGGAGGTGAACAAAAGAGGGCTGCTTAATACCTTAAGGTGTGTCACAATGGTTGTAAGCATATATTACTGTCCAGATGTTGAGGCTGAATGTAGTTTTGTACTAAGATACACTTATCGGAGTCTTGGGAAATTGAGAAAACTTTCTGCATTACAGCTTCTTTCTGCTAATCTCTGATGTGTAGCTTATACGTGTGGCTTTTTCACACTATGAGAAATCTTGTGTTGTGGTAGATGCTGGTGTGATGCTTCAAGGAAGCTGGCTTTCAAGAAATAGCCCTTAAATTAGATTTGAAGTTGATTTTAGGAACAGCTTTTCTTTCTTAAGATCTGGTATAGAATTGAAGGAAAAAGAAATATTAGCAAAACACTGAGTTAAAATGCTGTGCTCATATTCAAGAGCCACATATCTATACATAAAGCATTTGACCTGGAAGAAATCTTCAGTCTTTTAGTACTGCTCAGATGAACAAAGCGAAGCAATTCATTAGCAAAGCACTTACTTGGCAGAAATATGAAAACATGAACATTGTTCGTACTGTTAAAAGCGAAGCCCTGCAAGGAAAGACACTACCCAAAACCACTTGAGCAATATAGCGTGCTTTAGTAGGTCCATTAGGATGCAGACATTTGATTCTTGCTATTTCTTTTTCTAAATACTTTGATGAAAAATCCCTAAGTTTTTAAAGCTTTCCTGTTATTCCAGGAATTAAACTTTGTAAGTGAATTTACAAATGCTTCTTTTATGGATGTATCTGAAATGAACATGTGAGTTCAATTTTTTTTCTGGGTTCTAATTAATTAGTCTTTAATCAGTGATGCTGGTGAAATGATTTGTTGCAACTCAGTGTGTTCAATCTTCCTCAGCCACTACTAGTACACTGTTTACATCTCACACATTGAACCTACTATCTGAGACCAATATCCTTAGGAAATCAGGCATACAAAATCATTCTTTAATACCTTTGTTTCATCTGGACAGTAGAGGGAATGATGAAAAAAAAAGAAAGGCTTGTGCAAATATTACAAAAATAGAGGCAGGAGGAAAGACTACCGAGGCTCTTTCATTATTTCAGATTTTTATTAGGTATCAGCAAACACACAAGAGTGAGCATTTGTAAATTCTCCACTGCAGCAGTGTAAGACACAGTCATTAGAAAACCAAACCAAGCTTCACTGCAGTCAGTGCTGTTAAAAGTTGACTTTAAAATTATTCTAGAACATAACGTAGTGTATTGTGCTGCATTAGCTTAGTTAGCTATATTCCTGGATAGCATTATATGTTTAGATGAAATAGTGAATCGTGAGTGATATAAAGACCTTATCTGTAAAGGGCTGTAGAAATAACAAAAAAAATCATGTGGATTCAACATCTCTTCTGTACAGTGTGAAAATGGTTTCAAAGCTGTAAATCTACATGGACAAATGTGGTGGTAGGTAGCACTTTGGAAGAATACTTGCCATCTAAGAATACTTGCCATCTATCAGAAGTGATTTGACCTACTAAAAGAAAGAATTTTGCCTTGGCTTCTGAATTAAATGTCCCTGATGGTAAGTGGGTTTTGCTACCTTAAAATAAGTATTTTAAAATAAAGACATAGTTTTAAAAGTACATTCTCTCATTTAAAAACAAATCCCCTTATTTTCTAAATGGATACAAGTAGTAAATTAAGGCAGGTATTGTCATGTGTTTACAAATGTTCAAAAGATCAGCAGGTGAACCTCTATCAGCTGCACATCCATTTCAATTTCCATTTTTCCATGGTCCTTGTTACAGTTTGTCCTGACAGCTGACAACAGCTTCTTCAGGATTCTGTCTGGTTTTTAATTTATGACCAGTTGAAGAAGTGATAGCCACGCTAGCGTTGGAACAGATGGTATTGTGAGGGTCACAGACCCAAAGATTTACCAGAGGGCTATGAAATGCTATGACACAAATGCAGTCTGTGGTGATGCTTTGTCGTATTAATTGAATGCCTAGCCACAAGTTGGTAGGTTACAGTTGTCAGAAATAACTGGATTTGATATAAAGTATAAAACAGTATGAAATGCTGTCAGATCTATTAAAGTAATTGTCACGTCAAACTTAATGTTCTTTAAAATTGTGATAGTATGAACAGCTGGTGATCTCTGGAAAATAAATGAGGTAGCTTTAGCTTGGCCATCCAAACTCACCTCATTTGCTGCAGAATCAAAGCCTAAGCTTCAAAAATTTAAGGATGTGCTATGAGTAGGTGTGGTCTTTCTGCCATGTGGATTACATTCAATTTAATATAAGATTTATATCTGAATATTTTTGTGATGATAAATCCATGGATGTTTAACACAATAGCTGGTAGGAAATGTTTGTATCTCACCTCAGACTCAGCAGCTCACTTAAGTTCCAGAATTCCCACCTTCCCCATCAAACCCATGCTGTTGCTGCAGTTCTTATGCCATGAAAATCCCTTCCTTGAAAAGTGGAAGCTGCTACTCTGCATTTCATCTCTTTACTCAGAGAGCATTAACTTCCCAGTTTGCTTACTCTGATCAAATCCTAGCTTTGTGGAGGAGTGCCTTTTCTGTCATTCTTGTTCTTCCTGCCAACTGTGCTCCAGTGAACTAGAAAAGTGACTCAAATGGACAAGGCTCTTACACTCTGGGAAGCAGGGCTCGAATTTATTCCAGCTGCCTGTCAGCTGACCATAGTAAACCAAAGGAGAGAACTGAGGGAGAAACAGCATTTGGAATTACACTTTCTCTGCAGATTCCAACCTTGTGCACTAATTTATTATACAGTTTGAAAAATGTATTTCAAGAGCCATAAACCAACCACAGAATATGATTTAACATGCAGTGTCAATCAGAGCAGTGATGGATATCCAGTTACAAAAAGTCCATAACTGCAAGTCATATTTTGCCTCAATCTTCAACAGGAATGTGATATTCATCATGGATGGCAAAGGTAAAATTAGCAGTGGAAATGAAAGTATGGAAATGATGGCAAGTACTTGCTAGTGGGAGAGTATGGAGGAGTTGACCAGAATTTTGGAAGAACTAGCTGAAAAAATTGAGGCTTCACTAAATATTACTGGATTTGTTAACAGAAAATTTTAGACTAGTTCATGCAGTACCTCTACTCAGTGAGAAGGGTTGCATGACAAAGGCAAAGTTTGATTAAAAGTGAGACTTGGAGACCCTTCAGTGAAAGAAATAAAATAATTTTCAGAAATACAAAATGCAAGAGCAAGTGGAAATGACTGGGGAGGACAAAGAGCTGGGGTACTACTTGATCAGAGCTGCATCTGCATTGTGCATGAGTTGGGCAGGCACAACATGAGACATCATCTTGTCCCCGTTGTCGGTGTCATCATCTTGTCAAGAGTGTAGTCTCACCTTTACTTTTGTAATCCTACAGATTCTCCTTCCCTTGTGGAACGGAGGTGTTCGTGCTCCACTTGTTGCTTTATGTCCCCAAAACAGAGGCTGCCATGCCGAGTGAAACCATCTGGGGGTGGTCAACAGGGCAAGTGAAGGCTCAGTGTGCACTCAGGCAGAGATTTCACTTGGGGTTCCTCACGGGCTGGGGCTGTGATTGTCTCGTAATCCCGAGCAATGTGGCCGGAGGCAAACCTGGCCTGTGGCTTGCCCTACACCCAGACAGTGCCAAGGTGACTGCACTGCAGCATGGCACTGGAAATCCCTGCAGCGTTTCCTGGGAGCGGTAGGAAACATTAATAATAATATGTGATCTCTGTGAACATGAGAAGAATATGCATAGTCCAAATAAGGCTAAGTGGCATTGGCAGTGGAGCAAATGAAAACAAACTAGCTAGGGAAAAATTTGGGAAGATGATGTGAAGAGGATTCCCAGCACTTACAGGCTAAACACTGTGGAGCAAGAAATGTTGTTGTACGGTTGTGTGTAATAACAGGTGATAGAAACGAGTGACCTAAGAGAACTCTTCTGATCTGATGTTGATTAAATGGAAAATACCTTACTTTTGCAAGTTTTAGATAAAAAATTGGCAATTAACAAGTAATCTACAAAAAAACAGTTGAGAGAAAATGTGATAGGCTTATATGGAATTTAATTATAAAACTTAGGTGATGCTTCTGTTATATTAATCTGTTTGCTTCCAGATCAGTACTAGCAAAAGCTGATTTGTTGAGGTACACTGATGTTATTCTTAGCTCTTTAATAATTTTTTCCCCAAAATACTGCTGTTTGGGCTTCTCTCTAGTTGTCAGAAGATTTTTTCTGTAGTTTTCAGTATGTTCAACTTCTTCCAGTTTGATGCAGGGTAAGTCAGTATATAGGGAAGTGTTTTTATTTTTCTGAAAGTGCTAGAAGCCCTTTCTTAGCCAATGGTTAGGCTCTGGCTCTTCTGACCTGTGCCTCATGGTGCACAGATGGGAGAGTGTGGGCCCTCCCTTCACACTGAAAATAGCTGTCCCTTAAAGAAGAATCTGCTGGCAGCTGTCCTGGCAGACTGGCAGGTTAACAGCTACCTACAGCTTCTGCCTTGCCTTTCAGAATCCGGGGAGAGAGGGGGTGCGTTCCCTCCCCTGTGGGGAGGTTTTGTGCGCTGCCATGAGGATGGCCCTTCCAGTGCAGTGTGCTGAGCCTGAGCAGCAGATGGCAGTTCACATCTGCTTTGCAAGGGAGGAAGTGGTCTGTTTCCTGGGGATGCTATAAAAAAATATATTTATTAATGCTGTATTAAAAATAACCTCTTTTTCTTAGAGGTTACTGCAGTGCCAGTGTAGTAAGTGCTGCTGTGGTGTCATAACACTTTTGAAACAGTGACATTAGTCATAGCTATAACATATGTATATACATATTTTTATATGCAGAAGTCTCTTTGGCTAAGGGCAAAAGGAATAAAAATGTGAATAATGTGCTTTAATCTATGAGTTTCTGTTTTATTTTAGTAATGAAAAGATTGGTCATCTTTTATCTAATACCACAGTTCCAACTTTGAATATTTAATACAGCATTTTTCAGAATATTTGAGAGAAATGCACATGCATAAATGCAAAAAGGTACTTCAGAAGAATATCATTCACTTCTGATTACGTTTCCATAGTCTCAAAAGTTCAGACAAGTAAATGCTAGTTTCTGTAGTATTGAGTGTGTACAAGCATGGGCTACAAGTGCTAGCAATCTAGCTAAAGATCTCCAAAGCTCGATTTGAACTCTGACAGTTCTATTAATTATGGATTTTACTCACAGAGCCTAGTACTGGATCTGCAACTCTGGTTTTCCTTTGATACACAGACTATTCCCCTGACTTCAGATTGATTTCTTTATTAAAACATTTCATCAATTTTTCTAATTACTATTTCAAGAAGCCACATACAGCTAGTATGTTCAATGTGGTTGTATAGAAGAACTGTCATTAATGAAAAACAGCTTCCTAAAAGGTCACTGCTTGCTATTTCTAATTATTTATTCTTTAATTCTATCCGTAACTCACTGATGGACAGAAAAACATTAATTTCTTGACATTATAATAGTTTTGCATGGAGCATAAGCTTTCAAAACCAGGAACCTTCAGGTGTTCTAAACTGGAACGTAGTTTTAAGCAGTGGAGTAAGGACCCTAAATTCCTGGTATCCTCAATTCTTCTGAAAAATCCAGATTTTGCTCAAATAATTGAATATTGACTCAGTGGGCTGACTTTGAGGCTCCTCATTTCAAAAATCTTGGTCTGAGGTTTTCTGTTTATCCTGTTTGGCACTTGTATCATTTTGGAGGATTTGGGGGTTTTTTCCTCTTTTGGATATTGAAACTTCTATGGTACTCCTAGGTTTTGAATAACAGAAATACAGTTTGCTATAATTCTGACCCTTTGACTCAATACTGGAAAAATAATGGCATCAATAACAAACACTGCTCCGGAGTCTCTGTGCGGAGCACAATGATCCAGTGGTAAACTTGGCCTTGCTTTGAACCCAGGCGGTGTTGAAATACAGCTACAGATTAGACTGATAAAGTGGCAGGATTTCTGTAGGGAATGCACTGTGATGTGTTTGTATCTATAAACTGTCTACATAGGGGAAAGGGTGAGGGTATGAATCGCAAAAGACAAGAAAATACCAAATTACAGAAATTACTATGGGCCCATTTCATAAACAGCAGTGTGTGAAGCTGTGATCTCCTGCATCAGTTTTCATCGCAGGTGTATGTATTTTATACATCTGGGAAATCCTCATTTCTGGTTTGTGGGAAAGGTGAGAAGACAATGATGTGGCTTCAGTGCTGGGAGGAGGAGGGGAAGATGCAGTGCTGCCAAGCTTCCAGAAGGAGGGAAGTGATCGAGAGACCTACATGCACTTCAGTGTCACCTCACGGTGTCACACCTGGGATGAAATGTAAAACGTTTGCACCAGATGACGAGTACTCCAAGTTTAGGAGTGGCCATAATCTGAGAACTAAGGCTATACTTAGTTATTCCCTGATGCCAGTGGTGATGCAGTACTAGCCAGAGCTGCAGCCATCTGACTTCTGAAGGGAGAGCCGTTGTGGTGTTACTGTGTTGGTAGCCACAGCGTATAAAATAAGACCTTCAATATAATTTTCAGATGGAGATAAAAAGTTAAATGAGCTCTGGAGTCGCTAGCTGCTTCACTTTATCATAAGGTGTTTTATTTGTTTCCAGTGTGCTTGCTATAGTCAAATTAGTTCTTGCAATGTAGTCTGGTAGTCGTGCTACTTTTTTAAAAGCTGATAAGATGTTCACATAAGGTGTAAATCAAAATTACAGCAGATTATTGCAAGAACATGTTGTCTTAACAGGAAAAGAAGTCCCCCAGGAGCTTCCATCTCAGTGGAAGGCTGTGATCAGCAGTTTTTAACAACAACTTTCAATTTTGAACCTTTCTGCCTTCTGGGCTGTGAGCAGTAAGGAACTAAAAGGCAAGCACATCCTTGTGGGAAGGGGTCGGTCATTTCCAAGGGAGCTATGAGTACACAGACGCACTCCCGACCACATGGGTTCATTATTTCATGCTGGTGATGTGAAGTTCAGTGAGTAACAAAGCCAAAGTTGTTGTTTTAAAAATCTGTTGCCAAGCAGTAGGTTTTCTCCTAGCAACAAGTGTTTTGCAGCAGGGGAAGCAATTGGATACCTTAGGGGGTATGTTAGCACTGGGGGAAGGGCAGAGAAATAACAAACCGGGGCTCCAGGGGGGCCACAGAGCACACAGAGGGTGTGCTGGCCATGGAGGAAGGCGAGGGAGGGGACGCGGCAGAGAGGGACGCGTGGCACAGGTGATGATCCGGGATAGGCTCTGAACAAAAGTGTTGGCTCCAGGCACAGGTTCATATTTGTTCATCAGCTGCTTTGTTTGGTTTAGTGAGTGATCGACTGTAGTATTACTAGCTGATTGTTCTAATTTAAAAAAGAAAATCCTTACTGAGCTGCTAAGAAGTTTTATTTAGACCATATTTGAAGAAATACACTTTTTATTTTTCAAAAGAATTGCCTTGTTAGAGAAAATAAGATAAGTAGTTTTTATTCTGCATTTTGGAAAACAAATTAAATATATGTTGCAGTTTCTTTTCCAATTTAAAAAAACCAATGTATTTATTATCACCTTTACTTGTAAAGTAAGTGTATTGTGGTCAATCCAGTTGGTTTTAAACCTTATAATGTGGCCACCCTTCAAAATCCCTGCATTAAAATGCAACCTATGCCTGCAGATACAGAACTATGTTTATTCATGATTTTTCTCATGGAATGGCTTATTTCTAACTGATGTGCTATGTCACATTCTTTTCATACTTGCAGAAAATAGTTACGTACAATGACTCAACATGCATGTGCCTTTGAAAGGAGTTTATAAATGATTTCTTATGCAAAGTCATACTTTGACTAGATGGACATGTTTCAGCACAAAGTCATCAGCTAAAATGAAAATAGGAGTGCATAGTATATAAATAATGTTCTATTTCACTCTATGTAAGTGTAAAATATTGATTATAGACTACATTTAAAATGTGTATTTTTATCACAGAGGTTGGAAAGTATCAGCTGTAGAATTTTGCTTATTTTTCCGTGTATCATGACAAATTCTTCTCATTTTGCCTCACTAACAGTTCTGTTTCATTATTATAGCAGAACACTGTCAAGTCTCTGGTAAACCTTCAAGTTTGATAGATTTGTTTAAAAATAGCAGCCGCCTTAACACTTGAAAAATAGGCTGAAAAAGCAGCATGTAACAAGGGGCAGTTTTGTGATGCTAAAATTACACTGCATATGGATTTGCAATGCATACATTGCACACTGAGTTTTGTAACTATTTATGGTCATAATCCCTGATTTTTAAGTTTTTGGATAGGATGAGGATGTTTCTACCATGTCCTTCTGATATCACAGCTTAAAGTTGATTATCTCTTAGGCTGGGACCTGCTTAAAAACAGTAAGATGGTGAACTGGGAAGTTGCATGTAGTGAGTTCTTTAAGTCTTTTGTAGCTTTTAGAAATCATTGTTTCCCACATCTGAATAGCTCTGTGTCTGCTTATACATTATCTGCTGTTAGCTTATTGGGCTTCAGCACATCATCAGCAAAACAGGCCACTGTTATTCTGTCTCCCTGCTCTTATCATTAAAAGCAAAATCAGTCCATTTTCTATTTTCATATGCTTATAATGTTTTCTTATAGCTGTTGTTTTTGCAAGGCAAACTTTTAGCTCTGAGTACTATTTTTTAGCAAAATAAGATCTGTTTCATACAAATTTATAAGCTTTTTAGCAAACAAGTCATGTCATAGACCTGCCAGGAATAAATTAATATGAATATAGTATCTGGTACTACTCAAATCTCCATAGTTCAGTCTTCTATAGGTCAACAGGCTGCATTTCTTAAACATGGTGAGAATCTCTGGCAGTTTTTTGCATGTTAAGTCAGCCACATTTCTTGTTCTTGTTCTGTCTATTTCTCCCAGTTCCTAGGTTCCTTCTCTGCAGAGAGAGTTCAGCACCCTCCCTGAAAAAGGCAAGAGTGCAAATGGACTCATGGTCACAGTTCCCCTTTTTTTTCACTTTTAAATAAATTTCATTGTTTTTGAGAACATCTCCCGCCTCTAATCTATATTTTTCTCAGAGAAAATGAAAATGTTCCTCTGGATATCAAGTGAATAAAGGTAAAAATCTCAAGTGGGGCTTCTGTTGAGACCGAGAACTGTTTCTTTTCAGGCACAGTGGAGAAGTAGTCAGACAGTTAAACCTTAAAAAAACCTCCAGCTCTCTTGAGACAAAATTTTTAGTTAGACTGAAGAAACCACAGTGATCTTTGTAGTGTTCCCTTTTTGCTCCTTTTTTTTTTTTTTCCAGTTAATGCAAATATAGTTTAGCACTTTATGATAAAGCTCTGGTTTGATGAGATGTGTGATGGGCAGTAATTATGACTATAATTTTTTCAAAGTTAGTTCCATGGAAAAAAATTGAATGTTAGCTTCTCATTTGCCTAGAAGCAAATTAAAAAGTGACCTTACTAGACTGCTCTAAATGGCTGGTGTTAATAATTTTTTAAATAGTTGTTTTTCAAAATGAAAAATTAGTTATTTACAGAGTTTTAGCCCTATGTTTATTTGTCTAGATATGTATTTTGCATTGACTGTTTGGTTAATCATTATGACAGGTTAATTTACAAAGAGAGAAAGCCTGTCTGCAGAAAAGATACCTTTGCAGTGAAGACTACACTACATGCTTATTTAAGCAATTACGGCTTTATACAAATGCTTATTATATCATGTTGTTCAGGTTCTGAGTGATGATATTTTAGTAATAAATAATAGTGCATTTTCTAACTGGAAATTTTTCTTTGAAGACTGTAATGCTCCATTTGGAAATCCAAATTAATTGGAATGTTTTCCTTTTAAAAAATGCTTACATTTGTCTAATGAACAAATGGGCCCTGTTTGACTGAGCATTGTAGAAAACAGTCCTTGGAGAGATGTTTGGGTGAAATAAGCAAAGAATAGCAGTTTTGTATGTGGGGCAATGTAAAATGAAGTGTAAAGGGAATGATTGAGGGAGGAAACACATGTAAAATCATTGCCGAACAAGAGGGAGACTTTGTGACTCCAGACTGGGTGAGGAGAAAATCGGCAAGATCTTGAAAATAACCTGTGGCAGAAGCTGGAAGCACTTTCCCCCCATTTTGATTAATTCCGAGAGGGTTTTGTTCTGTTAGGATGTGGAGTTTGTGTAGAACCTTGTCTGTAGTGACAACAGTACCTTCTTGTCGAAGGCAGCACACAGTGTTACACAGTGTTACTCTTTTTGAAAGCCCCTTTGGAGAGCCCCTGGAGGCTCTCGGAATTGCAAAATCCCTTTTACTCTCAGCTCTGGCTGGGCACTGTAAAGGGCCGTTGACCTTTCCTTGAGCAGAGAGCATCTGAACTCCACAGATCTTTGAGTACTGTTGATTATTCAAAGTGACTGGTATAAATATCAGCGGACCGGAGATGTGAAGCACTGGTTTCATGGGTTGTGATGATGGCACAAAAAAGTCTCTTTGTTTCTTCAGAGATTCCCTTCACTTTCTGCCTGTGCCGTTTCTCATTAGAGTTCTCTCTTGGAGTTTTCTGAGTTACAAAATCAACCCCTACGATGTAGAACTAGCTAAAAGAAAAATAAGATTTGCTTAGAGAGTTTGCAGCATACAGACATCCTAACCAGAGAGAAAGTGAAAGCCTTAACACACTTAGGGGAGATCAGTGATTTGACAGGAAAAAAAATCAGTCTCAAAAGAACCCCAAAATTCTTGGCAAACCAAACATGGATACGCAAATAAGATTTACAGATAAGTAATAAGCAACATTTGTACTGAGCTGCAAAATGAAGAAGTTTGCACACATTAGAGGCTTTTATAACTGTTAGAAGCAAATGTCATATATTTATTGTTCTTTTGTGTGAAAGAGGTGCAATAGCAGGAAAGATCCTGCTTTCTTCTGCAGATGCCAACAGTTGTCTTAAACACCTCTATCAAGTACTGCAGGATTCTAAAATGTACAAAGAACAAAAAGGTTGCCTTAGATTTCTGTAATTCCTTCGCAACTTACTGGTTTTATTATATTTTGTCAAATGGATGGTTTCCTACAGTTCTTATTATTTACATAAATTATTATATAGCACTTTTTCTAATTGATTCAGGTTCCAAAATCCCTCTCACATTTTATCTTTTTAAAGATTTATAGAGAGGATATACAGAAAAAGCATTCTGCTTAGGTTTTAAAGTAACATGCCAAGTCTGAAGGTGTGAACCATATGTCACTTAGGTACCCCTCTGTGTTTCTGCAGAGCTGATGTGTTGTTCAGGCCCACCTCCAGCCATAAAGCAAGAGACTTCACATTATTCTGCAGATAAATATTGTCTGTACATCTGCTGCTAAATAGGTGAAGGCCAGAACCGGTAGCTTCGAAATTTTGTTTCCGGTTAGAAAGCAGAGGAAAATACGCAGTGAAGGACTGGGATAATTTGTACTGATTTCTGGGAAGTCTTAGAGGAGTTTTGGTTTGGGAAGGGAGTTAGTTGGATGGGTTTTGGTGGTGGTGGTGGTTTTAGTGGTTTAGGTTTTTTTCCTGAAGAGTTAATACAGAAAGCAAGCATATGCTGACAGCTGGTAAACTGAAGTTAGTTTTCTTGGATGAGTGTGCGAGGTCACCAAAGGATATTGCTGCGTGATAGACATGCCTGCTCCTTCTGCTTGTGATGTGTTGGTGTGTAATGCTTAATAGAGCAAAGTCAGGCAAGGACTGCAAATAATTTGAAATGTTCTGTCCCTCAGGATTTTAGTGAAGTCATCCAGGAACGGGATTTACAAACTGGACACTTAGAGTGCATGACATCTGACCGTCATTCTGGGAGAGTTAATGAATCAGAGGGTATTTTGCATTCTTTCTCTAGATCACTTGTTTGAGTTCAGCCCACAGCTACAGTGATCAAATATCACTGTCCTTTTAATGCTCTGCATGAAACAAGTCTGATTTTCTATTGGTTCTTTGGAGGCAAAGCTTGTTGTCCCAGGGCTGCCACCTGAGGCAGGAGTCTTCATAACATCCCAGGCTGAGACACCAGGGAATGACTTGACTTTCAGGAGACACTCCCTTGAGAAAGCTGTGTCCCCAAAACATGAGGGTACAGGATGTGACCTCATTGCCCACGCGAGAGTGGTTCCTTCACTACTGCTAAATGCTAATTTCAACACTAATGCTTGTATTCTTAGGAAAGTATAACAGCAGGCAAAACGCCAGTATTTGCTCTAGTTCTATCACCTGGAAAATCTCAGCTATCCTTTTTGCAATACAGAATAGGGCAGATGTGACGTAATATGTGTCTCTTCCTATGAACAGGCTTATATCTGCAAAATTTGGTTTTTCTTTTTTGGTTTTTCTTAGTCTTGAAAAGAACAGCTTGTACCCTTAGCTAGCAGGGAAAATGGTCTGGCATATTTAAGAAAAAAGGTATTACCAATATTCAAATAATTCACATGTTTAATTAGTATAAAGTATACATATCTGCACCCAAAAAAGCAAGGCTTTTGAAAATAGAGAATCTTATCTTGAAAAATAAGAACATTTAAATTTTATTAAGGTTAGGTGCATTGCAGCAACACCTACTTCGTGTATTCCATCTCCTTGCTTCATTTTTTGTAGTTTCACATCTGATACTTACCAGTCATTGACAATCACTTCACTGCAGAGAAAAAAAGCACTGACCCTGAGAGTTATCCAGTTTTTGTATTGGAAGTACTGTTTACTTGCTCTGAAAATGCTGAGTCAATTGACAGCTCAAAAAAAGCCCAAACCCAGAAAAGTCCTCTAGCACCTTTATGTGAGAACATCTGCCAGGCTGATAGAAATTAGCCTGCATTGCATTTATTTATTCACTTGCCAATACTGTACAGCACTCTTTACATTGTTCTACAGAGCAGGGTGTGCTCAGTTGTTCTGTGGAATGGAGTTAGCAGTCTTCCCAAGCTGAAAGTCAGCCAGGTGGGCACAATTCCAGAAATGTATGGTGGATAATTCTGGGGCTGCATAGAATGTCAGTACTTCCTAATCATCGGTGCTTAGGTTAATAAGGATTTGAGGGACAGATGTACAGAGAGATAAAAGAAATTGTGGTCCAAGGAGTGGGGGCTGAGAGGGCAGAAGTCACAAGGCCTCTGTAAGCATGTAATTGGGACGCCTCTCTGCAAAACAAAGATTTGTGGTCCATATGTGTTTTGCAATACAGAATCACAATGTAAAAATGCATAATATCTTTAGGATTATTATAATCCCAGAATAAAGCTCTCTTACTGGGTCATTCCATGACTTTTCTGGCACAGTAACATAGCTGAATGTGATGGGTGGAGATTTCCATGGCCTCATTCAGCCCATATCCTAGTGGGTTTGGATGTGCTCTGGATCGTGTAGTGTTGAATTGGATCCCCTCTTGCAGAGGAAGATGGAGAATCTGTGACAAGGGTGCTCATGAGGAAGTTCTGTGCCTGCTGGTCCCTTGTGCATTACTGGGTCAATATCAGTCCCTGTTGCTGTTCCACAGATTAAATCAAGCCCCGTGGTTGTTGAACTCAGTCTTGTTACCGCCATCCCTGAGTGCCAGGTGCTACAGGGCACGAGCTGAGTGCTGAGATGCACAGGGGGGATATGAAAACTTCAGGGCACACACCTTAGGACTTCAGATAACAGGAGCTTGTGCAAAAGCCCAGGTACTTCCTGCTTCTTGGCAAATGGGTGGAGTTTTTGTTACTTAGTCTTAGCTTCCTGTCCAAAGCCACTTGACTCATTGTTGGTGTGGAGCAGCTTGCTCCAGTCCTGCATCAGGTCATTTCTTTTCTTAAATTTAAAAAAAAAAAATAAAAAATTATGTAGTCTAACACTTTGAGCCCAAGAGCCGCCTACCCTTATTTCACTGCAGTGACCTTGTTTGAGCTTCAGGAAAGCCCTACCGGCCAATCTCAGCCATTTTCCCTTTGTTTTCTTGCAGGCTCTGATACTTCACCAGCTTGGGCGCTATAGCTTGGCAGAGAAGATTCTCAGAGATGCTGTCCAGGTGAACTCCACAGCCCACGAGGTCTGGAACAGCCTGGGAGAGGTGCTGCAGGCTCAAGGCAACGATGACGCCGCCACTGAATGCTTCCTGACGGCACTGGAGCTTGAAGCCAGCAGTCCCGTGGTCCCTTTTACCATCATTCCCAGAGTCCTGTGAGAGGGCATCTCAATCAACCGATTTTTGGTCTGACTTCTGGGTGAGGACACCCGGTGTATGAGACTGCCTGGTAACTGGTTAGTTTGAGAAACTTTAGAGCTACAGGTAACAAACTCCACTCTTCTGCAGAAAAGTGGCCAAAGCAGGGAGGCGCCACCATATGTTAATGTCAGACTGAGAGGACAGAGTGGTGAGCCAGAGCCAAATCACTCATATCGCCTGCAGTTTTGCCCTGGTAGTTTTAAAACATCGTTATATTGTTCATGGATGATGTGCCATATTTTGTTAGTGAAACTTGAGTGTTACATAAAATTATAATGGAATCAACTACCAATTGTAGAATAAGTTAAGATTCAGTGGCAGAGCAGACTATTTTTAACAAGGCTGTTAATAAAACTGTTCTCTTCCTGCCTCTCAACCTCTTTTGGCCCAAAGTCAAAATGTGAATTTTCTGTTTCCATCTCTATTTTAGTCCAGGCCAGAAAATCAGTTGAGTTCTTGTTTTTAGTTGTTAATAACTGTGATGTGTGGCTAACTGTTATCTAGAGCAAAGGCTGAGTACAAGAATATTTATATTTTACCAATGTATGCCTGTTACAAAAAATATATTAGTTATTTAAGTTTAACTTTTTTATGTGAATTCAGAGTTTATTTATCAATGGAAATATGTAAAAAGAAGCCTCAAATGGAATATTTACCGACATTCCTTATACATGAACCCACACTTGGCTAAATGGGAAGATTATGTTAATAATAAAATGATTTTTAAATGGAACCTTTCCTGTGTCCTAGTTAAGAATCTGTGGGAAATAGATGGCTTATGAACACATTTTAATGAGGTGGCTGGCTGGCCTTGAAGATGAACAACACCAAAATTAAATATTCTGAGGCCAGTCTAGAGAAAAGAAGCTGCTGTACTCTCTGACAATGGTAGTGTTACCTTAGATTTCAGGTTTCCTTAAATCTTCACGACTCCCTTTTTATTCCTTCCACTTCAGCTCTTGATGAAGCCAGATTACACTGCCTCTACATAATTCATGGCCATTTACATACACCTTGGTGTTCTTGGGAAAGGCATGTTAAATATTTATACAATATTCTTTGGGATTTTTTTACTGTCTTCATAGTTCTTTCTCAAGATCTCCTGCACTTTGCGTCCCTTGAAAGAAAAGTTGGATGGTTTAGTAGACAAATACTTGCCAGAGATTCTTTGGATGTGTGGAGAAGAGTCATTGTTGCAATGACTATTCAGGGTGCGTGAGCTGGGGTGGTAGTGTCCGCTCGTTTACAGCATTGGGCACATTTGGAGCCTGGGAAGAGTTCCAGGTTCCCCATTACACTGGGTGCTCCTTGGTACTTGGCTGATTTGTCACAAGAAGTGGTTTTAAAGTGCTTAGCACAGGACAGCAGATGATTCAGGAAAATAACAGCAAATGTTCTTTGTCGCTCACCAGAGCTTATGCGCCTCAAACGTGTGGAGGATCCTCACTGCGGCAGTGTGGGGCTCCACTGAGCATCTTCAAATGGCAGAAGACTTAAACCTGGGGAGCTCTTCAGTTTTCCCTCTGGCATTTCAAATGCCTGTTCAGCTGAGGCTACTTTGAAATTGTATCTGCTTGGTATTTGGACCATATGTTCTCTGTGAAATGGACCAAAACCCTGTAATAGGTGGTGTTTTCAAATCTATTTTAAAGGCAGTGGAAATTGTGTCATCTTGCTCACTGCGAAAAACATCAGTTTTGTTTCCCCATTTAAAGTCCCTGTTTGGCATTTTTTCTTCCTACTGTCCTTGGCTTTCGTTTTCTCTTTTATATTTGCCAACTGTTCTCTTTTCTAGTCCCAGTTTGTAATTTGTGTTCTGGCCCTGCTGTCTTTTGGCACCCATTACATGATACCAAAAAATAGTGCAAAATCTTTATTTGTTTAATTCAGTTCCTCTTGAGCACTCCTCCTCTCCCAGTTCCATTAGTTAAATTGCGATACCTTTCACAGGTGTGCTCCTTCACAGTATTGACTCACCTTTTACTATAATATCAACGCTTTTCTATCAAGGCAATTTCACCTAGATCTAAGGCAGGTGGTCTTTCTCAACAGAGCTTCAGACAAAAGTAGAGAATAGGAGAATTCTGTAACAGAATTCAGTTCCGATTCGTCTCATTCCATTTCAAGTCCTGACCTCTTTTGATAAACTCCCAATGTGGAAAGGTTAGCAATCTAATTGTGTCATGTCTTTTATTAGTGGTGAAGTTGTCACTGGTGTTGTGCATATCAGGTGAACCTGAATATCTATTTCCTTTTTCTTGCACTGGAATCAGTTTCACTGTAAATCCACAAGCTTCTACCTCTTGGGAATAGCCTCAGCTACCTATTTTTAAAAATGGATTATCTCTGTAAGGCTGTACATTTAGGAATTTCCAGGCAGAAGTGGAAACCCTTGCAGCATATCAATTAAACAGCACTGCTTGTTTAAACATAGTTTTCAAGTTAAAACAACAAGTTTCTTGGTTTTACAGCTGCATTCTTTTTTCTTTTTTTAAAATCGAGTAAGAAGGCCAAGATATTTTTATATCTGTTTTAGTTGCTATACAGAGAGATCTGCCTTTTGCAATCTGGTCTCAGACCACCACAGCTTTTCAGTCACTGGAGTGAAGGAAACAATGCCCATGTGCACAGCCAGTCCCGGGGAAGTGTTCCCTTGGTGCCTGTGGGTTGGCGTCATCCTCATGAGGGCTGCTCCCGGACTTTGTGGCTGGCAAAATCTCCATGTGGACACACAATCTGTGTGTGCTCTTGCTCCCCCAGACTGTGGCAGGAAAAAGCTGTTCAAATGATCGGTGAGGTAAGTCAGGGGCTGAAAACCCTTGCTCCCTTGTCTCAAGATTTTACTGATCCTTGGGTGGGAGCCAAGTAAAGCCTTCAGGTAGATCTTCTATCTGAATTACTGCACCAGGAGTAACATTAACCTGCAGCGGAGAAAGGCAGGACAGCCCCTGCTTAGACCAGTTTAAAATGGTTATTAAAGTGCATTGTCGAGCACTTATATCAATACAGGGACAAGTTACACAAGCCTGAGGTCTCCAGCCTTTCAACAGGGATTACATACACTTCTCTTAAATCCATAAGACTGGAATAGTGGGTTTCAGAGGAGACTCCCCTTATTCTGCAGTGTGCTTGTGCTACTCAAAATGATTAACATTTGGTTTACTAAGCATATGCTAAAGTGTAGCAGCAATCTCTGTTGCACTTGATAAAAGGTCTGACTTTGCAGTGCCTGCAATAAGAAAACTTATCATTCAAGTAATTGGTAAAAATTCGTCTCTAATTTTGGTGCAGATAACCATTTTTACTCAGCGATTTATTTCATTTCTACTTTTGCTTTCATGATTGATAGAGAATCACAGGAACAAGAGAAACAATCCAAGCAGAACTAATCCAGCTGTATCTTTGAAAACTTTTGTCATTAATTATATGCATTTTAAACATCAAAGCTATTTTTGAAATTGCTTTAATTTTCCTTGAAAATCTGTTTTTTCCTGAGTAGACTGTTCTACTCTGGAATGATAGCAGAAGCTTGGATATATTGGAGTTCCAGATTTACCTTGCTAATTCTTTGTTTGTTCAGTTGTCAGTTATAATGGTATTTTTCTCACAATCATCCTTTCCTCTAGCATCAAGTTAAAAAGCTTATATGCTAAAATATGCTTTGAGCAAATACACTTCTCCAGCATTTCATCTATTTAACCTCATCACTTCCAAACTACCTTTTCTGATCTCACTGATGGGCTGTGCTGGACTGTGTTACACTTCCACATGCATCCACATTATCACAAAGACTAGCTGGTAAGGATTCTACTCATGGACAACAGGAAAGACAGAGAATATTCAGCTTATGTCTTGTGTGGCTGTCATCGCTGATTGCGTGAAATTTGCTGGGAGTCTCTCAGACTTACAAAGCCAGCAAGTGGGCTCAAAGAAATGGGACAGTGAAGTTAAACCTGAGGAAAATCAGAAAGCTTTTTTGGAAAGAGGAATGTGTGTGGGGTGGGTGTTGGTCAGACTTTGCTCTTCCCCGTTGCAGAGACACACAGTACTGATATGCTGGTTTGTCACCACCTTGGTCACCTGGCCTTTCCAGTTCTCCATTTAAAGCACCTTTGTAGCCCAGGTGTGTTATCTCCTCAGTTACTATTTCAAAAAGAGAAAACTGTACCTATGAATTTCTAAGTACTTTGAAAAGATGTAACTGCTTCTCTCTGGCTTCTGTTCCATGCCCAGTAATGGGACAGACAAGCACCAGGCACCACTGCCCTGGCACCGCTTTGGACATTTCCAGAGTTCAGCAGCTGCCAGGTGTGCTCTTTTGGATCTTTTTCTAAAGCACGGCAGGAGCACACAGCAAAGCTCTGGAAGGCTGGAGGGAGAGGACTTTGGCCTTTCTAAATATGCCTTCACTTAGAAAACTTCTTTGGAGGGACTGAGTGTACCTATTTTAGACATTAAGGGGTTGATGAAATGTGTCGCTGCTGTGCTGAATTGTTTTCCTTTGTGTCCTTACATGAGGCAGGGATCTCTGTAGGAGACATGACCCTTGTCTGCTTCACCCAGGTATAAATCTCTGCAGCCTGCTCCCCCATCCTCACTGGGAGTAGCATGACTGGCTCTTGGCTCGGTCTCTGCTTCTAGAATTGCCTCCCCGAGCACGTGACACTCTTCAATATGAAATTACTGAAGGCGCCCTGTCTATATGGCTTGAAAAAATTAATCAATAGACAATTAAATAAGGTAATTTCTTGGTTACTACCACTGTGACACGGCTTTAAAAACATGCAGGGTTAGTGTTTTTCTGTTTGTTTCTATAGCTGAGCCCCTTCCTCTGTGAGGACAGTAAAGCTGAGAGCCCCTCTGGTGGGTACAGCTGAGGAACAGACATCTGATCATCACATGGGCCCCTGGGTTGGCTCCCAAAGAGAAAAATGGACCACCAATTTTTAAGTGGATGCTTTTTCTACACACATGCATGCACATGCTCAGAGAGCCACGTCACAGGTGCATCTTACAACTGTGGCAGAGTTTTGAGAGGAAGTTCCTGTACAAGTCCACTTTGGCTCCTGTAAAGCTGTCTCCTCTATAAACAGGCTTTGCTTTTTTTGACAGATAGTTGGTTGTGCCAGAAAAGGAAATTCTGGCCCCAATTTTTACTTCCAGTGCATGTCAGATGTATATCAAATGACGAGCCTGAGACATTGTTATTATTAGTGCAGGCTTTCCCAGGATTGTTGTTTTCCAAACAGCACCAACTACTAATGTAGGACTGGAGGGGGCAACAGAGGCCATAAAACATGCCAAGTTGCTTTCCTTTCGACTGTCTTGCAAAAATAGATCTTTATGGGAAGTAAAACAGCAATCTTCTCAATGACAAAATATTTGTTAAGATCCCTTCAAAAATGGAGTTTTGTTTTTCTTCTATTTAATATTGCAAGCTTTTAGGATAACTAACTCCTGTGAGCTGGAATGAGAACCCTGCAACGTTCAGGGCAGGTCCTGTGGCCAAAGGACCCAGCAAGTGCCTTCATTGACACAGGCCTACATGCTCTTAGGCTAAAATCACTTCTTCCCAGACGTGTCCTTCAGGAATGAGTCCCGCTTGCTTGATGACCCCATTGCCCCACTTCTGCAGTGGTTGCCCGCGCTGGTGACCAGACTGCAGGAAGCCCCGTTTCTAGGGCAGGTGCTCCTGGCCTCTGCCCTGCCTCACTTCACAGGGGTGCATGGGCTGGCATCACCACTTGGAGAGGAAATCACAACACGCTGGGTTGGGAGCAATTGTTTCATGGTGTGTGCTGAATCAGCCACACTGCCATCTGAGAGATTAAAAATAAAAAATAAAAGAAGTAGGCACAAACTCCTCTGGCTTATGAAAAGCCCCCAAGAGGGCCCACCAGCAGATGCAAACAAACCTTTGTACAACTCCCATCTTGTGCTCGTTAGAGAACTCTGGTGTGTTCTTCATTGTTTGTTTTGGGTTAGAGGCTTCATGTGGAGGACCACATACTGCAAGGCTGAGCTTCAGCAGCAGCAAGGGTTAACCAAAACATGTTTTAGATGCCAGGTTATGGTGCAACTTCATCTCATGCCTGACCCAAACCAAGCAGCTGCTGTTGAACAGGAGACCTCGTCCCTGTGTTTGCTTTGCTCCTGTTATGTCTGGTTAGTGTGAGGCTGCAGGGTGAGCCAGACCAGCTCACCGTGCTCATGGCCTTTACTTTTGGGGTTGTTTTTTCACTGCAGAGAAGGCAGTGGAAGTGGGGAGGTGATGTGAGCCCGTTTCAGAAATAGATAGAAGTTAAATGGGTTGCATTATGCTTATTGAGAACCTGCACTGTTGTTTCCCTCACTGTTTTCATCAAAACAAAGGCTGAAGTAGGGTGGCAGTTCCCAGCTGGGTCTCATCCACATGTAAAGTAGTTTTCCCATCCTGGCCACAGAGCACCACACTTGCCCTAAAAAATACAATAGGAAAGAGCATGGGAGGTTTCTGTTCCCAGCAGAGATGCCTCTGCTGTGAGTAGTAGCCTGAGGTATTATGTTAATGATGTCTCTTGTTACATTACAGTTTGAAAAATAGGGACTGGGTGATATTAGAGATACTCAGGAAAGTTAAAATCCATTCATTACAACTGTGATGCTAATAATCTGTAAGATAAAAATATACTACATGCTTATGTGAATGTTTCTTGTTCAGAAGTAATGTGGACTTTGCTCACTGTAGCTTACAAATGCACTATGAGAATTTATAAATCAGTGTCTAACAGTAGCCTAGACTCATAGCTCCCAGCCTTGCCAGAAGGGACAGAGGAAAGGAAGCACAAATCATATAGGTCACAACTGAGAAGACTCAAAACTCTCATGGCCAACATACCTCAAGGCATATCAGCCACACCCTGTGCTTCTTATCTAGGATTCTTATCAGACCTTGATTCCCTCTCTGTAGAGGATTTGAATGGGAAGTGATGCTATTGCACAACTATTTCCTTTCCTGGCCCCAAAATGGACTTAAGTTGTAATTCTTGGCCATTATCACCACCAAACATTCAGTGCTGTGCCTAGTGGGTTGCAGTTTTTGAATCACTCTCTTGCCATAGGCCCAAATTAGGCCAACGTTAACACAGGGCTCTGGCACACGATGGAGGGACTGTCCCATCAGTCTGGCTGTGCTTGTGAGACAGCTGTCATCACCCAGCCTTCACAGACATTTCTAAACAGGATTTTCACTGGGAGTGATATTCTGTGATACTGGGGATTCAGCCTTAGCTACATTTTACTTCCCAGTATGCTGATAATTGATGCTCTTCTCATGTTCTGATGCTTCAGCCTCCTTTCTGTGCAAAGCCCACTGTGGGTCACTGACAAGGGCTGCCTCCATCCTGCTCTCTGTCCTCGATTTCCCATCTCACTGGGACATACTGAACAATACACTCCAACGGCTTTTGTGTCCTGATTCCTAGAAGAAAGCATCCTCTCGAGAGCAGCTCACTCGGCCTGAGACGCTCAGGCACAGTGACAGCTGCAGCCTACATGAAGCAGGGGTGGTATAAATAGCTTGCAAGAAGAGAGGCAGAAAAATTACATGGTATGGCACTACGGCCAGAGCTGCAGTATTCGGGTTCAGCCTGGCTCTGCGATAAGCTTTGCTTGAGCCAGCATCAGAGTTATACTGGAGGGGAACTAAAATTTCCAGTTTTCCTCATTTGGTAAAACCCATGTTTTTAAGTAGTTTGCAGAAATTTTACTGCGGTACCAGTGACTGTGAGTGTTTGAGCTTTATCTTAGTGACTGACATAGAAAAAGAAAAAAGCCTATGTATTCTGCAAGTCAGGAGCCCTGGGCTTGCCCAGCCTCACCCATTAGACTCTGGCAACGGCCTTACTCCATATGCCATGCAGATTTTGGGAACCCTGTCTTCCTCTTTGGAGGACAGCTTCAAGAAGAGGGTGTTTTCTCCCCAGCTCCCCTCCTTACCCTGCTGATTGAGTGACTGTCTTTGTGCTGAGGGAGCTGTAAGTACAAACACTCCCAGCCCAGAAGAGACAAGACCTGAACTATCTTGTCAACTGGGTGGAGGCTGTAATTTCTGGGCCTTTGTATCTTAGCTGGCATGACCTGGGCACATTTGCACACCAGCCCTGAGGGGACTGCAGCAAAATAGTGCTGAAGTTTTCGGGGCAGGAATCAGGTGTCTAACGGACCCAAACTGAGCATCTCCAGCTGTATGTGGTGCTTGGTTTATAGGACACACAAACTCCCCTACTGACCAGGAGATGGTCAGTGATTTTTAGTGCTTCAAGCCTGATAACCCCCTGGAAGTGCAGGTTGCACTCATGAACAGTCACCTACATTTGCTGGGTTTTTCTGGTGGATTCAGCTGGGTGCCACTGATGCCTGCAGACTACCATCTAGGAGAGATGAAGAAGATTAGTTAACTAAACCCTAAACCTTGGGCAGGGAGTGGAAGTGGCACTGAATTTCACAGCTTGCATGAAACAAAACCACAGGCTGACAGACTTGAGAGGTTTCATAAATTGATATTTGGATGTGGACAATAGTACCCCTCACCGATGACCTCAGTGTAGAAATGGCAGCAAATGCTTGGCTGAGGCCTCCCTTGTGCCCCCAACGGGAGGTACCTGCCAAGCTGAGCCACCTCACTCACCACCACCAGCTCACTGCTCCACAGCCAGAGGCAGACAAGCTGCTGTAGGGTTGCAACCCACTGCTAGCCACAGCTGGTGACGACTTGTGCCTGTCACTGCTCTGCACAGATCACTGTGTCAGACACGCAGCTTTTGCAGCCAAAACTCATGCTGAGGCCATCCCTTAGCAACAAAGCTCTCATAGTGCTTTTACTACTGCAATGGCTGGAGATTGGGCACCTTCTCTACCACCAGAGCTGCAAAGTGGTGCATACCAGAGCTGTCCCACAGAGGGTACCTGCAGCAAGGCACTGCACTGGGAATGCTGCTGAATGTGAGCTGACCCCGCTGTTGTCAAAGACTTTTCTGGATGTCACTCTGTACATACACTTATCCTTGAATAATGTTCTACAAGACACATCTATGTCCTTCTTGGCTGGCATGGCTTGGCTTGGCTTCTGCCTGACTGCTGCCTTGGAAATACAAGCTTGGTAATCTTAAGAAGCACAATAAATAGCATCCTACGGAAACCTGTGTGACACAGCGAAGCCCATCCACCAACTAGACCTGAGGAATTAAATACCCATGAATGAATATAATCTCAGGCAAGAATAAACAGCTCAGCTATCGCCCAGGTCTTAGCTGAAAGCCCCAGCAACACTGGCAAACTGTTGTTATGATGGTGAAGGCCATGTTATGATGGTTCCAGTAACTGTCTTCTGATATTCTCAGATGTGCTCAAGTCTGGAGCACCCTGAAAGAATACCACCACAATGATTCCAGTTATTACATGGCATGGCACAATGGTCAGAACTCCTGAGAGGAGCAGGACTGAGAAAGTCTTCACCCATGAGATGCCACCAGCATCTAGATTTATATACTGACAAGATACATACTCCAGGTTGCTTAGCACCATTTACTCCAATATCACAGGTCTCCATCACATGGTGAAATACAAGCCAGGAAGCCTGAAGAAAATTTTAAAATTACAAACATCGTATTTCAACTATATCACCTATTCCTTGCACACACACAAAGTCCTGTTTCACTGCTATTAGCAGAGCACTTAGGCCTTTATATGCTCAGTATTTACAGTTTTCATGGCTCTAACTAGAAGCTTTATAGGATAAGATGGAAGACACTAACAACCACCTTTGATCACCTTTGACCACATTTGTATATCCATGGACAACTACCTGAGGGAGCTAATGCACAATATCCAAGCTAATACCCCCATGTGCTCGCTGCAGCATGCTGCCTGTGGATGGAGGATTACCTGGAATCACTGAACACAGAACATGCAAGAAGTGCATTAAGTCACCTTCTAGAAAAAAATTTCATTAGCCATGTAGGGTGCAAGTATGCCACACCTGGTTCACTGTAAACTCTCCATCTAGCTTGGTAGTGAAAAGCGTCTTTGAGTGGGGATCAAAGCCATCAGCCCACCTAATAAATGGAGTGAGATTCCATAGGGCTGCAAGGGAGTTTCCCACTGGCACAGCATGTGCTGAGGTGCATTACCATCCCTGCCCAGCATTTCAAACAGCTCTTTCTGCAATGGCTGTCATTACAGGAGGCCCTTAACAGCATATTGCCCTCTCTGCTGACAGCTGAGTATCCGAAGTAGTGAAATGCAGAATATCTGCCAAGGAGCAAGCCCTCCTGAATAAATTAACATCCACCTGGGATATGAGCTTGGACTCCTTCACTGGCTGAGATCAGCTAAGGGACTAGCAAGAGTACACAGGATCATCCACACCTTGCTTCGCAAGTCTACAGAAGGCTGGTGAAACTCAAAACACTAAGGAAATGAACGAAGGAAGGAAGGAAGGAAGGACGGAAGGTAGGAAGGAAGGAAAGAAGGAAGGAAGGAAGGAAGGACGGAAGGTAGGAAGGAAGGAAAGAAGGAAGGAAGGAAGGAAGGACGGAAGGTAGGAAGGAAGGAAAGAAGGAAGGAAGGAAGGAAGGACGGAAGGTAGGAAGGAAGGAAAGAAGGAAGGAAGGAAGGAAGGCTGCGTAGTGGTTTCCATTACCCTAGGCTGGAAAACAATTCCTCCTGCACACCAAGGAAAGCCCACAGGTATTAGTGGCCGTGCTGCTGGAAGCAGCCTCTCCTCATGCCCTCACATGCAGATGCCACACTCTTCTGCATCACTGGAGGATGGGAATAACAGAGAAACAAGCACCCCTTGTCTGCTGAAGAGCTGAGCAACTCCTTCTGGCCTCACAGGTGATCAGCAGTAGCATTTGTGCACACAGTGAATGCATTTCAGGAGAGTGCAGGCTGGATCAGCAGAGACATAGCTGCCTCTTTCTCAACCTGTCCTCTCTTGAAGTTGGGAGTCTGCTGCTGGGAGAGACCTCGGGGTATCGCATCCCTTTTGTCCATTGTGGGGCAGCACTGCCTTTTCCTTGCTGAAATGATGCAGCAAGGTCCTCTGAGAAACAAGCTCTGCAAACCTTTCAAGGAAAACAGTCCTACCCACAGGTTTGCATCTTCCTTTGCAGAATTCATTGCTCAGGCTATGGTTCAGATCATGGCCACGGCTGGTGGCTGCCTCCACTGGCTCGGTGGGAATGCTCACTGCCAGGGAGAGGAGGGAGCTCGCTGAATTTTAATCACATTTTGGCTGCCAGTGCCATGTCCAGGAAAATACTTGTTTATGTGATTAGAAACAAAACGTGTTACATATACGTGGTCTCGTCAGCAATTAGTACCTGAGTATTGCAGACAATAACCTCCTGGATGAACACAACACAAATCTCTTGGTTATGATCTCCTGGAGTGTCTATACCTCTAGGATCCTGATGTTCCCAGAGCTTGCAGGAGGGAATGGCACCTCAGCCCGGTTCCTGATGTACTGGGGAGCTTACAAGCCCTTGGCAGTAAATGCAGCTGTGAGGAAGAGGGAGCCTGTGTGCACCAGGAATAGCTGTGTTTGGTGAGGGAGAGTTTTGTGCATTTGTCATGAGCAACTCAGTGGGAGTCAGCAAGCCACAGTGGTTCACAGGAAAGCAAAAGGGAGTTCTTTGTGTCTGTGCAATAAGTCAGAGAAAAGGGATGCAAGACGGCCACAAGCTGGGGCTAAATCACTGTTCCACTTCAAGGATGCCAGACCTCAAACGAAGGTGGGAGCTCAGTGAAAGCTTCAGGATTGCTCTCTGAGGAGCTCAGACTGCAGCTCTTTGATGGGTGAGGCCAGAGTGGCGCTTAACGGGGTGAGGAAAGGAGCTGGTCCTGGGCAATATTTTTACCTGTAACACAGTAAAAACTGCCTGTAACAAGGGCAAACCCTCGGTGGCCAGACTCCTGCTGCCAAATCCCCACCAGATCAGTGGGGATCTTTGCAAAGCATACCGTGCAACCTCCCTCTTATGGGAGAGTTTGGAAATGCAAAACACCTATATGGCTGTGGCCCAATTCAGTAATTTCTGAGCAGCTACACAACCTGTGACCCCATCTGCAGAACCACGTGTTGGGCCTGTGTCCTGCTCTCTATGTGTCTCTTTAACACTAGGGAGCTTTTACTAGACAAATCTTTAATGCAGCCATTTAAAACCAGCCTCCCTTAACGACCTCGCCTATTTAAGTATCTTTTGCAGCTCATCATCTGTCACAGGAGATGCAGTACATTTGGGTTTTTCTACTGCAAGAACTGGCAACACACTCTGCTTCCTAAATCTTCCAAAATAAGTTGCATGCATTCCAGATAACTTGCAGAAAAGCTAAAAATAGGAAAAGCTAACCTCTGAATTTAATTTTTTGCTTTTCGTTTTTCTTCTTGGATGTGCTCCCTGTTTTTAGCAGTTGTACTTCCTGTAAGATCAGGCACTAGATGATAGTTTTCCAAGAGCCTGGAGATTAGAGAAACTCATAAAACAATTCCACATCCAGCAGCACAGAACTGCTGGCACTCACTGAAAGGTCTGCCCTGGAAGCGGCCTGGGTTGTCTCTCTCCTGTCTGCCTTCTTTACACTGATATTTCTCTTCCAAAAAAATCTTCCAAGCTGTCTGCTTTTATCTGCTCCTGCTACTTACTGAGCCTCCCCGGTTTTCTCAGGCTGCGCATCCCTCAGTGTCTTGCTCCCACTCACTGCTGAGATTAATGCTGCATAATATTCCAGAGCTATCACATTCTGGTACTTGGAGCTCATTTCATTCTTTCTCAAATTCAAATTTAACTTAAAATTAAAAAGCCCCACACAATTGAAAGCCTGTGTATCTAAGTGGATACACAGATCTAGGAGCAAGTAGTGGTTGGGGGTGATGAAGGGGAGGCCATGTCAGATAAAATGAGTGGTCTTTCTGATGCGAAGAAGGTTCTTCACTTTATTTAGGTGTAGGTATGCAACTTGTGTGAGTCAACACTCCCTAGCATGCAGTGAAAAGTCTGCCTAATTTGGAGCACCCAGGAGCTTTGGATTGTCCTCTGCAGGTTTCCTGACCGGGTCAGCAACAAGGCAGGCACTACACCAGCCCAGAGTCTGAAGGATGTTAGGAGGCGGAGTGAAGGAGCCATCCTGCTTCACGGACTTCATGTTGGCAACGAGTGATCAGCTGAGGGCAAGCCTGGCTGCAGGACAGTGCTGCTGTGATTCACCCCCTCGGGCTGGGAGCCAGCTAGGAAACAGTCAGGAAATCAGATTTTCACACTTCTCAGGACACAGGCAGGAGGTGGGTGAGAAACCGGGCAAATCTCAGCAGTACGGAGTCAACTGCAGAGTCTCTTGACCCATCTGTCTCCAGCACCGGCAGAACCATGCTGGAAAATGGGCACCTTGCTCATGGCTGTTTGCAAAGGGGCTGCATCTGCCCTTCCCGTGCCCCACAAATGAACTGGAGGATTCGCCTCCCTCTGCCCAAGCCAAGGGCCAGCTTCAGAGCACAGCAGCTGACTTCACCATGGACAGGAGAGGCACTTTCTACCCACACTTGCACTTGCCTTTGAAACTGATGTTGCTTCTTTGCCTTTCAGTGGAATAAATGCCATGAAGCACTACAATGGTAGTTTAAAATGTACTCACATACTACGTCATGGAAGAGTGGGCTAATAAGGTAATGATGACTAACTCCAGTGTTTCAAACTGAGGGAACTGAGTTCCCTGAAAAAGTAAATGAGGTGGCCAGTTGCTATTGAAAGTTCCTACATCAGCCCGCTTGGGTCCAT
This sequence comes from Callaeas wilsoni, assembly GCA_013398955.1. NCBI lineage: Eukaryota > Metazoa > Chordata > Aves > Passeriformes > Callaeidae > Callaeas > Callaeas wilsoni. The sequence continues at coordinate 282,709 of VWPU01015881.1, read as the reverse complement.
GGCAGACAGGTCTCCTGACCTACAGACAGAAGTGCAGATTTATGTGGTGCAGGATGATGTTTTTCCTCCTAGGAACAGCAGTGTGAGCTGAAGCTGATGAAATCTGCTCTGCTTCACACCTTTTGTGGGCTGTGCTTGCCTGGACAAAGCCTCACTTCTGTGCCTTTCTGGAAAAGGAATTAGCCACCTTATTCCTGCATGTATTGAACTCAGCTGCCAGCTGCTTTCAGTTTGTTGCAATAAACTCTGGCTGGAGTAAAGTCCAACAGCAACAAGGTCAAAAAGGAGAGAAGCATTCTGCGCCTTGAAGAGAGCTGGGATATTTGCCAAGATAGCATAGTTTTTTCTCTAGCCAGTCAAGGGACACAGAAGCTTTTCCAGATGCTGTTGTCCAATTCAGAGTAGTCTGGACAAAAGCTATATTCTGGAGGAATCCACTCTGGGCTGAATTTGGACATTATTTTTAGACAAACATTGTGTCCTTCTTTACAAGGAGAAAAACACCATACAATCTATGTTCAGGCACCCACAAATCCAGTGCTTTGAGACATACTGCAGTATGAGCAACCCCATTCTCCTTCATACTGGAGTACAGTCATGGTGCCTTTCATCGACTTGATGGTGTCCGGGCCATTCCAGGGTACAGAAACATCAATGTCCTGTCAGGGGGCTCACTCCACAGAGTTCCTTCCCCAATCCTGGCTACTGCAGGAGGTCTTTGCTGTACCACCAGGGCTTTGGGTCAAGGGGAGGCAGCAACAAACAGCGTGCCTTGTGCTTTGCTGTCATGGTGCAGATGCCCAGCCTGGACCATCAGCTCCAGACTTCTCCGCAGAAACACCTCCTGCTTGTTGTGGTGAGCAGTTTTGCGGTAAGGCCCCACCACTCATTACACACTGCAAGAATTTCTGCTGCATGCTTCTGATTAACTTCTCCATAGTGGTGAAAACAATGAAAGGCTCAGAGAAACAGTAAGAGGAAACCAGGAACTCTTCTCAGTTTTCTAGGAGAAGTCTTCTGCGTCATGTCACATCAGCCTAATAAAGTCTACAAACCCAGGACACCTTGGTGGCCAAGGATTTACAGCAATGAAACAACACATCCTGGCACTGATCCTGCTCCGTTTCCACTTGCAGCCACAAATTCCATCCTTCTCCTTCCTCCCTGCTGCCCTCGGTGCCCTGCTCAAGACACTGTTAGGAAAATCATCTGCTAGCTGACAGCACTGCCTGGCTGCCCAAGGCTGTCCTGAAAGACTGGTGTGTTAGGCCATCTCAGTGTCATTTGGCAACATAATGAGGTCTCCTCAGAAATGCATTTCAAAAGATTACCTGGGCTCGCAGATGAGCTGCCCTCTGGTCACAAACTAATCCTGCTTAGAGGAAATTGGGCACAACAGCAGCAAGAAGGGATATTTCTGATTAAAACTATAGTAAAACCTGGTCTGAGAATTCTGTCTCTTACACCTTTTCTAGATACTAGCTTGTTAATTGCTTACTGATTATAGAAGATCCTATCAAGTATAGACAACCTAGAGAATGACAAACATTTTGTAATCCCCTTGCAGAGACATCCAGCTGCCAGAGGCAGAGTAGCCATTGCCTGCACTCAGTGATGCTCATTGGCAGCTCTCTGTGCCCATTACTCTGAGACACTGTGTCCCACTTGGTAGATCAGACCACATAGTAATGAAAAAAAAAAAAGGCTTCAGAGGAAGGACTGCAAGTGTCCCCTGTATTTTTTGCCCAAAACCTGGGTTACACCCAATCCCTCAGAGTGCAAAAGAGATATAGTTGATAATAATTTTAATTTTCCTTCAAAATAAAAATTTAGAGCCTCCTCTCCTAATAATACATTCACCACAAATATAGACACTTGCAGACAATAATAGTGTTTCTACTTTTCTTTTGCAATGCGGTAGAATAATAAAAAGGTTTAACTAGGAGGAGACTTGACTTCTCCATGTAAAAGCTGTCACAGTGAAAATAAAAATGAATCCAGCAAACAGCACAACTAAACAAACCCACACTGCCTCCGTTGCTGTGGGTTGAGTTGCTTCACTGTGGTGACACTTGGGCACCAGTGCCTCTGTGCAGGCAAACTGTTGGGAGCAGTCACAATGAGCCCAGAGGATGCGCTGCTGCCATGTGCACAGCAAGGGGCTGCCAGCATTTGCCCAGAACCACCCTACTTTCCAAAGCTGTCTGTTGTCCATGCTGTGCCTGAGAGGCTGGAGCACCAGTGCTGTCAGCTCACCACGTGTGGGGCTCAGCAGGACAGGAGGCACAAAGCCACCTATAACAAAGTAAGAATGAAGATTTGCAGCTAGTGTTATCAAAGCACCCTGCTAGCCTTGGGTAAATGTGTCCTGCAAATACAAGAAGGAAAATCCAGTTTTGTTCACTTTCCATGTCAGTATAGAGAAACAGTGGTGTTTCAATGTGTAAAAAATTAACATGCTTTAAATTATTTATAGATATAGTTATAGATATAGATGTATATAAAATCATACGAAACTCATTCCTCATTATCTACATACTTCTGGAAGGCACCAGTTCACCAGTTTAGTCAAGGACTGCAGACAGCTTTGGGAACCTTGTATGAAGAGTAACATACCAGGAATTGAGTCTGACAACCAAAAAGCTCAGTCAGGGGCACTGCCACACTCAAGGCAATGAAGACACGTGTTTACAAAGTGGAGTATGCAGGTCTCCTCTAAATCAACCAGAAAGCTCCACCTCCTGTCTTTCCACCCCACCTTGACTGGGTAGTGCAGGTCCAGCAGTGGCTTTGTTGTTACCGTGGCAGCTAAGCCCTTTCTCCTTGTTCAGGGTCTCTCCTTAGCCAGACACAACATCCAAGCTGCAAGGCCCTCTCTCTGCTGGCTCAGTGGCAATCACCACTGGAAACTCCCTTGGCACAGCTCCTGGCCTCACTCTGGTGACACACGTGGAGTCACATCCTCCCTGTGGCTCGTAAGCCAGCACTGCCTTCCACCCTATGTTAACACCACGGAGTTTCCTTCCTCCACGTGCTGAAGAGAGGAAGCACTGCCTCCAGTGCTGTTTATGAAGGATGCACGCATCCAGCTGTGCTAGGATGAATGTATCCTTAGCCTTTTCCTCCTTGGTAACCTAGAGTTAGCCCATTTCTTTGCCACAACCCTCCTGTAAGTGGTGTCACTTACAGGAACATGCCTAAACTTTCCCCATTTGCAAAATGGAATTGCATCATAGTTCCATGTGTTATACATCAATTTGTTAAGCAGTAAACACTCAACTTGCAGCAAACCAAATATTAATTAAAGGCGGTGAAGTGGCCGTTTGTCAGGCGTGGTGGCCCAGTAGAAAGAGGTGCTAATGGCAGGGCAGAGCTGTGGACAACTCCACACCACTCTCTGGGCCCTCAGCCCAGCCTCCCACAGCTGGGGGCACTTTATTTCTCACCTCTCCAGGAGCCATGAGGCACAGAGTAAGGGATGGGATGAGGCTGAGTATCCAAGATTTCACAAAAAATCTTAGTGATACCCCGTAGCTTTACCAAAAAATGCAGCTAGTGGGGTTTGGGAGGGGCCATTTTAGGGAGTGTTTCACAGGTTCCCACAGGAGCCCAGGGCAAGTTTCAGTCCCCAGGGCAGCTCGGTGACAGAAAGACTGGAGAAGAGGATTACTGAACTCTTCTGGAAAGAGGCAGGAAGGAAGTGGGAGTGCAACTTCCTACTCAGGACAGTGAGACTTGACCCCTGCTCAATTTTCCTATGACTCAAATGGTATTTCTTAAAGCAGCCCTCCTTACAATGACTTAAAAATAGCAACTGCTGAAGCAGGGGAGACTGCTGACTAATGCTATACTAGAAGATATATCTTACTCTGGAGAATAAGTTGGTACAAGCACCAGTTTTTGGATGAGCTAGGCAGGACTGCCAGGGTTACCCTGTGACAGCTGACCTACAGTTCCCGTGCATACTATCTTCTAAAATATAGACGAGATGACTAAACAGGTCAACTTCAATAAAGCAACTTCAGTAACAACTGTATAACCATCTGCATAAATGACATTTCTAAGGGATCTACATTTTCAGTGGCAAAAATTTATGGCATTCTCAGATGAAAAGGACATGAAAACTACCACTAGAGACCAGAGGCCTTCCTCAAATCAACTCCAACTGAACACGGGCACAGCATTTGGAAAAACACCCTATTGTGCTGCTGTGTGCCCAGTGACCACAGCCTTTGGCAAGTCATGGCAAGGAGAGGTTCTCCTGACCGTGAAAAACCTGGACTTTATTTCTAGGCTGAATTTGTTGAGATGGACCTTCCTTGCTTTTGCTGTTCCTGTGCTCTCACCTGTCAGACTGAGGAGCCCTAGCGTGTTCCTGATGGGAGCACCTGCGAGAGAAAGCTTGATGTGACCAGGGACAAGGCTCCCAGCAGCTCCCACAGTGGGCTAGGGCTTTCAGAACATTCACCAAGCAGATGTTTCCTGTTGTGCCCATCCTACCAAGCAGTCTTAGATGCACTGTATCAGTAAGAAAATATCCTCCTTCTTCACCAGGCTCCAATTTATATATTGCCTGATCAGCACAGGGGTCATGTTGGTGCCCTTCAGACTATTGATAAAAGCCATTAAAGATATGGGATCAAGGAACAGCCCCTGTAGACAGATGCAAACCCACCAGAAAAAGAGATATATACGCATACATACACACACACACACAAAAGCACACAGATACAGAGCACATGCCGGAATTAATGCAGGAGACGAGGCAAGATTCCTCCTCCTACAGATGACCCAACTGGAAACAGGCCTGCCGAAACAACAATTCCCTAGTTACGATTACACAGGAGCTCTGTGAGTCACTTTCCAACCCACTGAACATGCTCCACTTTGAATTATGTATCATTTTGGGTTTTTTAATCAAAACATTGTGTTTTCTCAAAGAAAATGCCTGGCTCAAAACTAAATTTAAACACACAAGTATTTTTACCTTTAACCACCAAACATTATCTCAGCAAAGAAAGGGACTCCAGTTCCTTTGACAATGTTTGGCATTTATTAAACCCCTCTTCCTTAATTTTTAATAAATAATTCCATTCAACTGTTCCATTACTTTGCCTGGACCCAAAGGTCATGAAAGGAGATCTCATTTATATGTTTAAAATATTAATACATCACCTTTCCTCCACTTTTCTGTCCCATCCCTAGTGCTCCTAGCAACACAGCAAATCAACATCTTCAGTAATCTCTGCTCAAAAGGCTTTTGAGTGATTTTTACACAAAACCCCCCCCCATTTCCTTGTTGTCATGCAACATTTACATCTTCATCTAGCTTTCTCTACAGTCCTTGCCCTGATTATTGGGCTAGTACCAGTGATGTCTTGAAAAATGCTTTTTTAAAAAACATGCCTTATTTTTCTCTACTTGGGTCTTACAGAATCACAGAATAATTTCAGTTGGAAAAGATCCTTAAGGCCATTGAGTCCAACAGTTAACCTAACACTATCAAGTCCACCAAAAAATCATGTCCCTAAGTGCCACACCTTCACCTCTTTTAAATACCTCCAGGGATGGCAACTCTACCACTTTCCTGGGCAGCCTGTTTCAGTGCTTGGCAACCCTTTCTGTGAAGCAATTTTTCCTAATATCCAATGTAAACTTCCTCTGGCACAACTTGAGGCCATTTCCTCTTGTCCTATCTCTTGTTACTTGGGAGAAGAGACCAACTCCCACCTCACCACAACCTCCTTTCAGGTAGTTGTAGAGAGCAATAAGGTGTCCCCTCAGCATCCTTTTCTCCAGACTAATAGATTAAGAGAATTATGGTTCAGACTATTTTCTCTCTTTTGAGTTTTCTTACTTGCCACCATGCTGCTGTTACAGGATACATCTATTTGTCATATTTCAGGTGTTGCAGGAAACTCCTATGTGCCATCCATGCATTGGTTTCTTTCCCAAACACTGCCCACCCAGCACTTCAGAGATCAACAGGCAAGGGGATGTCTGCACTGACATCTTGCCAGGAAAGGGAGAAGCCCAGGGTAAGATAGAGTCAGGCTGAGTCAGCATCCCTCTGTGGAAAAACACTCTTCTGGTTAAAAAGAAGCAGATCTCCCTAGGGAGAGCAAATTAGCAACCCGTATCTGACACTGTTTGTCTTTCTCCTGATGGATGAGGCATTTTTTCTTCTCTTTCAGAGTAATACTTGGCTGTACTTTCCTCTTAATGAGCTTTTGGACCACAGCCCAAAATGGATCAAAGCCACTGGAGGGAGAGGCGGGGAAACACATGACCCAAACCTTTGCCTTTTCTCTCTTTTTCTTTACAAACAGAAGTTGCACCTTTCACTATTGAGATTAATGTCAACAAAGGGGGTTGGTGCTTTGGTTCTGGAGCAGCGAGTGATCCATCTGCCAGTTTACCACTGATGGACATCAAGCAGGAGGCTGTTGCTGCATCCCCATGGGGAGAGCCCTCCAGAAAGGGGCAGAGAGAGGATGTTCACTGCCAATAGCCAGCCCTTGCCTTTCTAAGCAAATGCATCCCTGCCTGAGCAAACACAGCAGCTCCTGGGGGAAAAACAGAAGGAGGATTAATGGATGATTTTCTACTTCTTGTGTGACATAAGGGCTCTAGTCTCAAGGTGGTGAGAAATTGCAGCTGTTGGGAGAGACAGGAGCAAGGCAGGGCAGGCAGGAGATCATGTCACGTCTCTCTTCTTCCTTCCCCGTGTCCCTGGAGTGCGATTAGTGAGAGTTTATGACTCTCAGCAGGCAACTTTGAGATCACTGGGTGGAAAGCACCCCGAATGCCAGGAGCTGTTCCTGCTCTGACAGCCCAATAAAGAGCCTAAAAATGGGAGACAAATAGTCCTGCATGGTTACAGCCTTCAGGGCTTGGCTGCACTTTTTGAGCCATTTTCTCCCTTTTCTAATAGAGAGCTTTTCCAGGAGTCGGGAAATTTGCACATGCCTACATGTGCCTGCCATAAAAGAGAGCTGAGCGCAATTAGGATGCTGATGAAGCTAGAAAGGACAGGGGAGACAAAATCCACATCACCCAGCAGAAGCAGAAACAGCAATAGCTGTAAAGAGCCCACATATGACCCCTAGCCCCCACCAAAAGCCTTGTGGCTGCTGAAGAGTGGGGGAGCAATGTGGGCCCCCTGATGCTTGGATGGGGGGCCATGGCCCCCCAGTTCCACAGAGGTGGGGGAACACCATGGGGCTCTCCAGATGAGCTGCTGGGGCTCCGCCAGGGGCCCTGGGCCAGCACACAGGGTGACAAGGGATGCCAGGATGCCGCTGTCTGAAATGAGCAGTTGACAGAGACTGTGTGTGATGGGGAGCAATGTGCAGCGTGGGGTGGGTAACAGGGCCCCTGGCTGCTACACGGCCTTTGCCTGGCCTTCATTCCTAGCACCGTGGGCACCAAGCATCCTCTCACTGGATTTCAGCATTTTTTGCTTCTTGTTGATATTTCTCCTGCTCTCTGAAGCGCTCCCAGGCTGTGGGCCATCCCACTCCGGAGCAGTGTGCTGTGGGCCATCCCACTCTCAAACTCTGTGAGGGAAATACTGCTGATACGTCAGGCTTTTATTTCCAGGAGACCTCTCCAAAGGGGCGGTTGCCCTTCACTGGGTACATTTTGTGTGTTAGGCTACAAGTGTGACTGAGCAAGAACAGCCCATGACTGCTGGCAGGCCCTGGGTGCGCTGTCTGGCTTGTCGCAGGCTTGCAACACCTCTGCTAGGCAGACCTGCCGGTGGCATGCTCCAGATGGCAACTCAGGACGCGGGGATTAGCTGTATGGAGCACACTCCTACAGACAATGAAGACACTGCCAGGCTTATTTGTTGGTGACTGTGTGCAGAACTCTGGAACATGCACCCTTTGCCCTCCCTGTTTCCTACCTTTGCAATGCCTCTTCCCAGAGGAAGACAACCACTGTGCCTTGCTTATTTTCAGTGCTCCTGTTGGAGGGACCAGGGAGCCGCACAGACTCATGTACATAATTCTCTTCCTCTTCATTTAGTTTTCTTTTTCTTAGGGCAAAATAAGAGCCATTTGAGCTGGAAGCATAGAGCTGCTTCTCATTTGCAAATCTCCCTCCCTCTACCCCAAAATACAGCAATGTAAGGAATTTTTAAAAATGTTAAAACCTTGCATCTGTCCTCCTCAAATATTAGTTATGTAGAGCATCTAAGTAGAAAAGAAATATAATGATGTTCCATAGGATTCAGAGTGTGAAGCACACCCAAGAGAAGCCCATCGCACACTAATGGGCATTCCCCAGAGTTTCTGACTCATGAACGTGTTCGGCACTGTTTCTGTAGGGCAAGCAGCAAGAAGGGGAAGACAGCCACTAGCAGAGGTGTCTGCAAGCTGACTGCAGAAGTCAGTAATGCCAGAAGACTGGAGAGTGGCTAATGAAGCATCTCATTTCAGAAATGACAAGGGGAGACTTCAGGGAAGTGCAGTAGTGACCTACATAGAGCAAAAGGATACAATAGAAAGGCCTGGAGAGGTGAGGACAGCCAGGAGGAGGCAGAGGAATTGTCAGGGCAACGCAGGAAGACTGTATAAAATAGGATGTAATGAAGCAAAGGAAAGTATTGTTTCTACTGTGAAATAAACAGGCAAGATGCACTGTCAGATGTGCTAATAACTGATGTTTTGATTCTTTCATATAAAAAAATTAATAAAACTGAATCTATGTTGAGAATTCAGGTCAATCACAATCAAATAACACAGACATTTTGTGCAACCCAAAATGTGGAGGAATTTTTTTTATCAATTCAAAGAAGCAGAAAAATGACCCAGAATGTTTTTCTTGAGCCTCCAAAACAGTAAGGAAATTTCTAAATAAAATATTGCTGCTAATTAAAAGAATATTTGAAGGCATCTCAACAAAATACTTTTATGATTTAAAGGGCTTTTTCAGGATTCCTGCTCACAGAAGAAATTTAGTAAAATTGAGATTCAGTTACAAAATGTGCTGCTTTACCTTACTCTACATATTCCAGAGGAGAGGAGAATGAAAAAAATTAATTCAGCTGCAGCCAACAGCTGTTTCTAGAGTTGACATTGCCTGTTGTAGCTCCCTAAGCAAAACAAACATATCTTGTCTCTATTGAGTTAATTATAGTGAAAAACAAAACCAAAAAAGTCATTTATTTTTCAGCAAAGACCACATCTGCATATGTGGTAGTTTTCTCATGAACACAGAAAATGGAAGGGAGGTCTCGTGGCAGACTAAGCACTTGTTCCGTGGCAGGGACAGAAGGAATGGCCCTGTGTCACTGTGACCCTGTCTCAACTTTCGGTGCTGGCTTAAGCTGATGAGGGGAACGAGGAGCAAGTCAGTTAAGGTGGGAGCAAGTACTTCTCGTCCACTAAGAAATAGCAAGTCTCAAAAAAGAGGGAGCTGCAGATGGTAAAGTCTTAAATTGCCATGGCAAGCTTTGCTGGGGAGTGCCTCTAGTCCCCTCAGATGGAGCCCATCTGCAGCTGATCCACAGCAGGTCACAGCTTGTCCTGCCCAGCTCCTGAGCCTACTCATTGAGTCAGCACGGCTGACAGGGGTGAAAGAGAGGAGCTGGTTGAAAACATTTGATATGGCTCTAGACAGGCAGACTGATTTGCAAACTCAAAGCACAGGAAAGACTGAGAGCTATTGCAATGGATTACAAATGAGCTTGGAAACACAGGCGTGAGGCACGAGGAGGGAATGTGGCTGGAGCTGAGTGGGTGAATACCCTGACGAGTTTTCCAACTGTCTCTGCCCCTTTGCCCTACCTTTCCCTTTGCCAAGCAGATCTCTCCTTTCTGAAAACCATATTTACTTGGCATGAATGGAGCTGGGGAAGCCAGGGGCTGAGAGAACTCCTGAAGGAGAGGTCCCAACTGTTACAAAAAACAGTAAAGGGAAGCGTGGGTTGATAGGCCAGCAGCAAAAGGGAATGCAAGAAAACTATCTTTTCACTGTTTGGAAATCCTTGCAATACTGTTACAAAACACAGCAGTATAGAGAGAAATCACTATGAAATGTGACCCACATGGTTCAGCTGTGACGCTGTGCAGAAAACACAGCACAATCTTTGTTACAGTGGCAAAATACGAATCACATGCATGTTTGGCTTCAGACTTCATGGTGTTGTTGCCATGAATTTCTGTCCAGGCTATCATGACGGTAACACCTATAAGCATGCTTAACATCGTGGGTGGTAAACCCAACAGATAGCTATAGATAGGGTCTGACTGTAGGTCTACCTACAACCTATCCCTTACAGGCTCCAGCAGCTGTCAAGAGAGGATGCTCAGGAAGGAGCAAAATGAGGTGTGGACAGAACGATCCCTTTGCAGCAACAGCCTCCAGTTGGGGAGCAGGTTGGGAACTTTTTGAGCTTCAGGCTGCTGCCAGGGTTTGATATCTGATTGACCCTGACAGACCCACCCTTCCTGAAGTTGTCTTATCACTTTCTGAACTTTTGCCCTCCACAACTGTTCACAGCAATGAGTCTCATGGTTTTAATATTGGAACTCTTGTGTGGGGGAAACAGACTTTATGTTGTTTGATTTATATTGGCCAATAGTTAACATCATTAGCTAACTTGTATTGCAAGGGCTAGTGAATAATCATTTCCCACTCACTTTCTCCAAAACACCTGTGACCATATTAAATCTGTCAACTCTACCCCAGTCATCTCTGTTGTAAAACAGCAAACCAGAGGCTGAGTCTCTGTGCAAAGAGCTGTTTCTTGTGTATCATCACCCCAGTTACCCTTGTTAGTGTGCCTGTGGATCCCATCATTCCCCTTGCCAGGTTGAAGGACCACAGCTGTAAGTAGATGCTACTCCAGACATCAGCACCTATGAATTTACGCAAAGACTACTGAGATGCAATTTTAAGAGAAATAATAAGTGTGACCCAAAGATCCTTTTATGTGTCCTAACTCCATATCAAAATATAGCTTAGGCTGATGGCTGAAAGGCATCACTGTTGGTTGTGAAATTAGTTGCTATTTTCAGTCCACTTCAAAACTCCCGTTAGTCCAGCTAAGACACGTGCCAAAGTCCTCGAAAAACCAAGAATTGAACTGGCAGGGAGAAGAAATTTTCCTTGCTATGCTAAGATTAAACCTCTGAATAAAAGAACCTTGAGGATGGGAGACTGCATGCATGCTGCATCTGCTTTCTTTGTGGCTAATGGGACAACACCCTCTAATTCCTACACCTTTTCACAGGTGACTTATCCACCAAAACCCATGAAGAGTAGAGTTGAGGTCCCTGAGTACCATACAGTTGCTCTTAAATCCCAGTAACCCTTTTTTTTTTACAAAGACATGGGCCACTTCAAAAATTAAGTTTTTTCTTTGAAAAATCAATCCATCATCTTCCTAGGTATTAATACTAAGCTCACATTTTCCTCTCAGCTTCTGTCCCAGCGGGAATAACATAATCTTCATTGGTTTGCAAATTGCAAACAGCTCTCCTGCACCTACTCGAGCTTCTCAGCTCTGTTTTTCATACTGAAACTCTTCTGGGGAAGGGATGGCAGTGGGGGCTTGTTTCCCTTGAAGAAAAATAAGAAAATGTTTGCATGATAAAACTGATGCCTGTTGCCTGGTGGTTTAAACAAAAGAACCCTACTGTGAACATTTTCTTCTGTAGTGCAGAGCAGTTTGGAAAGCTGTATAATGTGTCTTGACAGCAGTACAAATCACTAAAGGTCAAGGGCTTGGGGATTAACCACATCCCCATATAATAGGCTGATATAGAAAGGGCAAGACCATAAGGGTTCAGATTTAGAATGAAAGGTTTTGAATACAGCTGAGGAAAAAAGGTTTGTGGAAAGGGGGGTCTACTCAGACCCTTCCAGCACTCATGCATGCTAATAAGATCACAGTGTGGAGGCAAATATGGTGCTGTCCCCCTTCTTTATTAATGCAGTCAACATCTGGCTATGGGCACCTCAGTGCTGAGATATCTTTTCCTTTCTCCTCAAATTTTCTTTAGCTGCAGGTGCCCATCAGTCCAACCACTCTGCTCAAGATGGGTCAGCTACTGTAGGTTGTTCAGGACTGCATGCATTGGAGTTTTGAGTATCTCCACAGATGCGCGACCCACAACCTCTCTGAGCAACCTGTGCCAGTGCTTGACCACCCTCACAGTAAAAAAAACTGTTTTCTTGTGGTTTGAACATCTTATGTGTTTCCATTTGTGCCCATTGCCTCTTGAACTGTCAGTGGGCACTACTGAAGAGAGTCTTCATTCCCTTGCATCAGGTATCTATCTATACATACTGGTAGGATTCCCATAAGCCTTCTTTAAGGCTAAACATGACTTTAAGGAAGTCCTTATATTTTAAAATCTGATTTAAGATAAGCTGTTGGACTGGAAAACTCGTCGCTTCAGATACTGGATCTGAGAGGTATCCGAAATAGTGCTTCCATAGTCACATTAATATTTAGGAGGGTTTTGAAAGGAAGCTTTTTCAGCTCTTTTACATCAGCTTTGTGATTGTGACATGTGTCAACTGCATCGTCTGAGTTTTCTCTGGTGTGCGTGCAGACTGGTCCCAATACACCACAGTTCAAGCCTTTCCACTTCTACATGAAGAGAAAATATCAGAGATTGTCTCCTGTCTTAGAGATCAACTGAGAAGAGTTTGCACCAGAAAAGCCTATTGAAATTACTGTTCCCCCTCCCACTGACAGAAGTATTTTTCCCTGGAATCAGCAGTGATGACATTATTGAGCATCATCGGAGCGTGGAAAGGACAACGAAGCTTTCAGAGGACACTCTTTTTAAAGCTGTACTCACTGGATAATGAATAAGTTAGGATTCTTTGCCAAAGGGCAGAGCAATTTTTGCAGCTCTCATTTCAGTAATTCTGCTATGACACTTGTACTCTTAAAAAAAAAAAAGAAAAAAAGCAAGACAAGTAAAAATACTGTAGGCTACATAAGCCTGATGAGAAAAAATGACAGGAAAGATGTCACTGAATGCCACTATTTATTAACAGCATGGCTCCATGGAAGAATTATTGTGTAGTATTTTTGTTCACTAATTATGTGCTAAATTACATTAAATTATCACAGTAGTGCCTCGTAATTACAGTTATTATGACAAACACCAAACAAATGAGTAAAGGAGTGACCTCTTTCGTTTGAAAACAGCAACAGAAGTCTCTCACAAATGCCAGCTTTCTGAATATGCAGCATTAGTGTCAATTTTCATTTGTGATTTGCAATTGGAAGGACTTTTTGATCAGCTTTTTAAAGCCCACTGCTCAGTGAAGGTCTCCCCTGTTTAGCTTAGACAGGAATGGATAAAACTGTTCCCACTTGCTGTCCATCGTTTTTCCCTCTACCTTCCAAGGCCTCCTCCTGCCAATAAAGTCCAAGGTGCAGCATTCCACAAGCATCCTGGAGACACCTCTCAGAATTTGAAATGTAAAATTCATATTAAAGTTTATATTATACACACACACACACACACACACACACACTCTTTTAAATATTTATTTATATTTGATATTAAGTATAAACAAAATACTAAATTGTGTCCAAAATGTAAAGCTAGGACAATTCTGGATTTTTTTATTAAATTCATACTTGAATTTTGATGCCAATAACTTACTACTGCAAATCCAGATTAGAATTAAACTCCCATTTTCTTACAGTGCCTTTCTGCCCCCTTCACCTCTATACAAACTGCCCGATACATGTGTTTGTCAAAAGTAAGACGGTATCTTACAAGGACTGAAATTATAATCTGTTTTGGCAATTTTCAAGTTCCTCTCTTCCTTCAAAACCTATCAACAAGGTTCTCTCATTCCATACCTCGTTCACAGAAGAGTTGACAAGTCATACATAAAAAATCAAGGAGGAACTGATCATCACTTCTGTGCAACTCCCAACATGGGCTTGCCGGACACACACAAAGTACTTTCCATTTCCATTCCATTGAATGACTGTTACTAACGCAAAGCACAGTTTACAGGCAGATTTATTTCAGGGAGTTGTGAAATTCCAGTGAATAGAATAAGCATTTGTTATTTCCAACACCCAAACAAATACACTGAAATGGCAGTTCTTATATATTCATTCTGTGCAGGCACAAAATTGCTATTGTTTGATTGACCATTATTAACAAACACTTTCAACTTCAGCTATCCAGAATCACTGACTGACTAATAATATAACCTGGAGAAACAGACTCAGCACATGCTAACAAAGAGGTGACCTAAACTCATCAGATGACATTTCTTAGGAAAGATTTTGCAGAAAGAATCAACTAGATGAAAATCTAACCAGATTGAGTGATATACTTGGAAATAATATATACCATACATGGCAGGTCTATTTTGTTTATCAGCTGGGGTTTTTTTGAGAATCAAAAATGGGATATACTGTTATGGCTCCTTTGGGATTTTGAAATCACCAGGTAGGTGATACTTTTCCTAGAACGGAAGTTTTAGTATCTACTATTTATTAGTCTGTCTCAACTATTTATTTTAGCTGTATATTTTATCACCCTCGCTCAATCCCAGTTGCTACATGTTAAAGATACATTCCTATGGCAAAAAGGTATTTTGCCCTTTTAAGGGCAAAGGCAAGGGAATCAGACTTGTAAATAACAGCTCAATCCAAGAGCACCTTTCACAGGTCTATTGTAAGGTAGTGCACATTACTTCTTAGGTACCTGCACATAGTTTATCAGTTTATGGGTAGTGCCTCAACACTCTGAACTTGGCACACCAAACCACTTCTCCTTCCAGAGATAGTCACTGTAATTTCCTATTCAGGGTAATACATTTAAAGAGATGTTATTCTTATAATGAAAGATGCTACTGCAAACACACCTGGTATTTCATTATCATAATCATGTTATGACCCAGTCATAACCCCTCTAAACTCCACATGACTCATCACTTCAGTAATTGGTTTCATCTAGTCCAATGCTATTATCAACAACATTTTATGAAGCATGGGTCAGAGTTGCCATGTCTCTCAACACTGTACTGCTACAGTATCCTGATCTGAACATGAATAGGTTCATCCTTCATGGCCTCATCAATCTATGTGGTTATTTTCAGGTCATAATCAGATCACTCCAACGTGCTGTATTGCATAACTTCTTCCAGACTGGAGTCCTGGGTAACTATTCTGCTAATAGTCACCTGGAACAGCTTTATACAGGGCTTGTTCTCAAGGATTTATAATTTGCACTTTCAGGTTAGTAGAACATTATGAATTGGAAAAATGTCCCCAACCTGTATTTTTTCAGCTTGCTGCTGCCTACATCAATTTATCTGCTCAACTTGTGGAAGTAAAAAGCCCAAAAACTTTTTGGGCAGTTGCTTTTCTACATCCTCCGGATTTTTTTTCTGGTAGTCTGCCTTAGTCCATCCTGTTCACTATCAGATAGTTTCTAATTTCCTTTTGGCCTCATGCTTCGGTCACAGGTGAGGATAGCATTTTTTGTCCACATGTAGTAACTTGTCAAATTATACTGTAATATTGTCAAGTATTTATTTACTAATAATTTCCCATCACTATTATCATAAAGAAAGTGGTTTGCTGTTTGAAACACGGCCAGGAATGTATTTTTGATAATCCACTTTGCGAAGCCCCCAGAAGACACAACAGCAGCCAAGAGGCAGATCCACTGGTATTTGGCAGCTGCAGAAACTTCACAAGGGGAAACCAGCTGTCTCATGCAGCAGAAGCAACGCCACAAAGTGACCCAAGAGGCTGTGCAACACCCACTGATGAGGTAACCTGGAAGTACCACGAGGCAGGTTTGCTAACACTGTCAAGGTCTGACCGTGCTGCAACGCTCTGGCTGCAGCTCAAGCCCAGAGATTGTTCACTGCAGGCAAGAGCTGACACATGCCCCAGAGATGAACAGGGGAAACTCACAGGTGTCTTTCTGCCCTGCACTGCTGCTGGTACACAGCCTCTTTCTGCCACTTGCTAGCTTTCAGAAGAGTTGCCTGCTCTTGTTTCTTAGCCATTAGCCATGCTGGCAGATATTTTAGGATAAAAGAACTCATTTCAGCTTACTGGAGAAAGACAAACTTCTGTGCACCAGGAACCCTCAAAGCAAATGATGCAGAATAGAGATAGTCCATTTTCAGTGATTTTTTTGAGAAACATGTAAGTACTAATATATACATATGACTTTTACACATAACTGTGCAGTCAAGGCCAACTGGAAGCTCAAAAAGCAAAAAGTGAGGGCATTGTCGGAAAGTAGTGCACTAACAGCTTGTCAGCTGAAGCATGCTAATGTGTCTGTACTTGTGGACTGACTGATGTTTTCATAGCAGAAATGACTGGCAGGGCTTGTCCACAGCTTCAGGCCTCCCAGCTGCAGCATCTATTCCAATAGGTTAACTAGGCTGTTAAAATCCCTCTCTCTGTTTCATTGAGGGAGACACTGATATGCATTTAGCTAGAAGGTTTTAGGCTACTGTTATGCTATATTCAGGGTTGTTCGGGCTTTTTAAAATCAATAATCCAAAATTCGATGGCTTGGAAATTTTCTTGTCATTCTTATAAATAATGTCAATGCATGAAGTAAGAAAACATCATTAAAAAAAAAAAAGAATTAAAAAACCCTTGAGAACTAGACTGTTGGAAAGACATTTAATTTCCACTTTCCTGCTAAAAGTCCAAAGCAAGCTGAAGATAATATCCCTACCCATAGACAAATGGTAGGTGAATTACACAGTAATAGATGTATTTAAGGTTTGGAGACCATTGGTTCTGGAACATCTCTGTGGACAGTGAAAACCACAGAAAATTACTGTTACAGTTTAGGGTAGGCAATTATAATAAAGAAAAAAGCTTCCTTCCAATTAAAACTGGTAAGGAGGGTAGTCAGGAAACAAAATGAAACCACTCTCAAATTGTCTGGGACACGAGGCCTATGGATTTTGTAGCTGTGAACATGCAAAGTCAGAACCTTATCAGGTACAAGCAGTCATCCCTCTGTGCATGTGTGTGTGTGTGTGTGCACTCAGCATTTTAAGTATCACAGCCCAAAGACAGCAGACTCCTACAGTACGAGGCCCTACACACTCCGTACGCTACATTGGTGTAGGGCAAGCTCAAAGCATGGCTGCTAAGGATTTAAACATTGTCCTTCTTTCTTCCAGCCCTGTTCTCACATGCCCCTCTGCCTTTCCCCTTGGATTTTCATTTGTAATTGTGCAAACAGGAGGTTAAAAGCTCTCAAACTCTGCAGGAGAGATTTATATTCCTTCACAGTGTAAGTGGCAGCAGGGGGCTAAGCAAAGGAACTGGCAGCTCAGGTGGCCATGAACAGGTCAGCTGGTGAATTAGAAGCACGCTGCCTCGCTGAGGGCTGAGGGCTTGGGGAGGGAGAGGCTTGCTTCAGCAGGAGGAGATTTGGACTCATTTTGTGCAGTTGCCACCTATTTCATTTCTTCTTAGAAAGATCAATTCACTTTTGGTCTTGCACAGAATGCCAGGGCAGACATAGAGCAATGTAAAGGACAAAGAAGGACACCCAGCCCTCACACATCCTTACTGGCCTGTGGAGGAAGCATGGGTTTTGACATGAGGGACAGGGGACTACTCCTCATGTATTAATGGTTAGTATTTCTCACTAGTTCTTGTCCCTTCATTCTGCAGGTCTTTTTCCTCACCTGTTCTGTAGCTTATTCTCACTCTGTTGGACTGATTCCCAAGGAGTGGCCTTTCTGCAGAGTTGTTACAGCTCTGAAATGTTTGTCACCATTTTATCAGTGTTAAAATGTTCTCAAGACAATCCTTTTAAGAGAACTGTCACTCAACACACTCTCTAGTAATTCTCTCTGTTGCAACAAGTCAGAAGAATAAATAAGACCTTCCATTCATGTTACTTATCTCACCTTGTTCTGTACCCAGGCCTGGAGTGAGTCTGAGGGAGCATGCCCCAATTGTAAGGTGTTTGTGTTTACATTGCATAGATCAGTAAATCTGTTCAACTTCCTGCAAGAGACACCTTTGTTTGTGGTTCTTATACAACTCACTGAATAATGCTCAAAGCACTCTGCAGAGACATATTTGAAAGATTCCGTTCTGATTTAACTGATGCCATTGTAAATCAAGAATAGCTCCACTAAGTTGTTTTTATGTAAGAACTACATCACATTTGCATGCAGTAGTGATAGGAGCCTTATGAGTACTTAGAGAGAGGAATACAGACACATGAAAAGTCCTGTACAAATATGATAATTAATTTATTGGAGATGCTGATGCCAAAGCTATTTTGACTAAACTTAGTAGTCCAGATTAGATTCTAGCCCCTTGAAATCTCTACAGATACTGCCATCAACACAACCAACTCAGGATTTCACAGCATATATATTTACTAGGGATTGCTTGCTAAGAGAATTCACATGTGTTTTAAATCATTCTGCAGTGGTGAATAATTAATATACAGAAAAGGTTCAGTATTTCTTTCTACAAGGAGGCTGTCAGAAGCCTACTGGATTTGAAGATGCTGCTCAAATATGAATAATCTCCTGTTGCAGCAGCATTTCCTACACCAGCAACAGCAGAATCCACACTCCCTCTTCCCTTCCTTGCTTCTGTGGTATCCTTACTGTGGAAAAGAGTTTATACTCAATAATGCCACTAACAATGGGAGTTGCAGATATCGTATCTGTCTCTACCAGAGGCTGCTGCTGTCAGAGTGGAAGGGGGAGACAAAAGGGAGGTGACGAGATCCTGCACTGCCCCACAGAATTTAGATGCCAAGAGGGAATTTTTATCTGGGACAGTTCTTCAAAGAGAGAGGCATGGGAAATGAGAAAGGCAAAGAATAGCAACACTTGTGAGAGACAGGAGAATACATTAAATTCAAGCCAAATCTCCAGTAAATACTTTGCACTTATAACTGTTTTTACACATATCTGCTTTGTCTGTCCTAGAGATACGGTGTGAGTGAGACGAGAGTTAAACTGCATGACTGTGAGCAGAGGCAAGCCATAATACTGCCAGTTCAGATGAGCTTTGTCTTCTGAAGCTGAGTAGGGAACCCTTCCTTCAATGTGGAATCTTTTTAATTAGCCCCTCTCTTTTACACCGCTGGCAGCTTAGCTTCAATTCTTCAGGTTCAGAAGTAATGTCTAAAGCTTCATGTTGCTCTGCAAAGTTAAACGCACACTGAAAACATCGTAAAAATTTCAGTAGAAGAGTAAAGGTCATGGACTGACTTTTCATAGGACCGGAGAGTGCATTTGGAGAGAGCCAATATGTGATCCGAGGAGACTGCCATGCTGTCTTTTAACTGAGGGATGCCTCACCAGGGTCTTATCCTGTAATGAAGCAGCTTTTAATTGATATCTGTGTCTTGTTCAAGGCATTGCCTTTCTGATATGCTGTACAATACACAGCAACGTGATAGTCTTTTTGGAACAGTTCACTGATTTGAAGTACATGCTTTCAAGATATCCAGTAGTTTTGCTTCCACTTGTGGCTCAAACAGAACACCAACTTGAATATTTCTAAAAAGCAAACATTTTATGTTTGTGTTTAATGGCATGGGAAACTAATTACATGTGAGAAGACAGAAATGACAGCCTGTCATGGGAATCTCTTTACTACTATTGAAAACAGCAGTGCAGCACAAAATATTAGTAAACTTTCAGTGGGACAGTTCAATAGTGGATAAATGGTCATGAATGTGCCAAAGCTGGCTCACCCTGACAAACTAGACTGTTTGGATACTGAGTTAGGTGAGTGACTGAGGTATGTGCTTGTGGGAGGGAAGATTTCCAGTTGCAGCAAGAACATAAACCGGTTTGAATAGCAGCAAGAAAAATAGTGAATGAAGTCATCTATTATTTTAATGGGATATTGTGAATATAAAAGTACCAAAATATTTTTGCCTGTCACACCACAAGATATCAGACTATTAAAATGGAATATACATATTTGTTCACACAGAGGTGTCATATATTGTCCTTTAAATACCCTAGATCACAATCACTAGATTTAAATATCTAATTTACTTCAAATGCTTTTAGATCATAAATTCCACAGGACACAGGTTTGCATATGTTTTATAGTTACCTTAACAAAATTAGCTATATATATTGCTTGCCTGCTTGCTTTAATCTGTTTTTGTTATGCCTAAACCACAAAACTAGACTGCTCACTTTCCTCTTCCTTGTTCTCGTTTGTTCCCGTGCAGTCATTGTTCAAGCTGACAATACTCCAGACATTAAAAAAGCCATAAAACAAGATTTGATAATTGTCCATCTAGATGGAAACTGGGGACAGCCTGAAGCATTTGATACCACCCAAGCCCCTCTCACCCTGTATGCCTTATCTTACCTTTGCAGGTCCAGGACAGTTTGCTGAGACAACAAGGCTTTGGGACACAGTGAGCTGCCCTCTTAGTGCTACAAGCAGTCTGACTGGCAATGCACAAGTCTTCAAGCAAGGAAATCTTCATTTGGTTTGCAACTTAAATATTCTTAATAAAATCTGAACTATTAAAACATTCCCGCCCTCCCTATGGTACATATTTTACAATTTAAAAAACTGTATCAAAGCAAAATTGGAAACCTAGAAAAGAAAGAGGCGAAGAGAATCTATGAAGGAATTTAGTTTATGTGCTCCACAGCATTAAACTAAAGTTAAAACTCTGCAGGGAACAGTAACTAACAGAACTATATTTTTTAATTATTAGATGCACTGACATACTGACTTCATGAGTCTCAAGTGTACTCAGCTTGCCCTGGCTGTTTGGAGTTCACTGGTACCTAACTTGCAGATTCAGTGAGAAAAATGAGGTGTTTCTTTCTGAAGCAGGTGATAAAGCTCTAGTAAATTTAGATCTTTCTGTACATAAGGTGAGAGCAAACTCTAAGAAAAAAGGAGCAAAGTATAATGTTAAATTTGGCCAAGCTCTGCAATGGGAACTCAGCACAATGATAGAGAAGTATATTTTGCCCCAGGTAAATAACAGTCAGTGGTTAAAAAATTTAAAAGTCATGATTCAGACTCAAGTAATGACTGCCTCCAAAATCACTACAGTTATGCCGGTTCTATGTGACTGCATTTTGGGCAGGATTTGTCTTCTGAATGCTTTGCCTAGACCCCTCGTGCCCTTAACTATCTATCAGTCAAGTAATTTAGCAGGTATCAACCTCCAACCCTGCAAATCCCTCAGATCCCGAGCCATCCCTGCCCAGACCTCAGCTCTTGTCCTGTTCCCCTCTCTGCCTCTCCAGCCCTGAAGAAGCCCTGAGGGCTTTTTCACTGTGTTGTCCAAACAAGTAAGGGCTCACTCTGCACACACATCCACAGCATCCTTCCCTAGCAAGGGGGATATATGGCACCAGGAACTCGGAATCACAGAAATACCTGTCAAACAATTCAAGCATTTGGGGTGATGCACTGCTAAAAAGGCAGTGCTATGCATGCTGAGGTTCACTGCTCAAGCTTATCAGACAAAGATCACTTCAGAGGCAGCACTAATCCCCCTTGGGAAAACGGAGCAGAGGATGAAAGAGGACACACATTGTCCTATTTCTTGGCAATTCTTCATAGAAGCCAAATCCTCACCTGATCCTACATAGAAACAGGTCAGAGAGTGGAGTGAAAAATGCTCCTCAGATAGCTGGAAAAAATAACTGATGACTAGTGCAAATGATCACAAGGGCATGCAAAAGGAATTTTAGCAGTAATTTAAATATGAACTGACATATTTGCATGGTGTTTCAGACACTCCCACAGAAGTGACTCTGACAATTACAATGCTAAGAAAGCATCCATGATAGAGTGAAACCAAGGATGTTCAAATATAACGCCAAGCCAGTAGGGTCTTAGTGCCCCAAATTTAATTTGCTCTAAAGGGGATTCCATGTACACAGTATCTCCTACTGTTCAGAGATACCAGCAACATCTGCGAAGCATAATGCAGTGAGTTAGGCCAAAGTAATTCCTTTTTTTCTTTAATTTCCTTTTTGTCTTAATTTGCTAAATTCTTCACTTATTTTGCCACATGACTTTGCTGAAATTTTGGCTAAATTCCTGTTGAGGAATTCTCTTTTGTGTTTCTGATTTCTTCTTCTAGAAACTGAAACAGCTGCAGATTTCTACTAGGTAAGAAACCTACAGTACTAAGAATGTATCTCAGAGGTGTGTTGTAAGAAAATTACATTTGTAAAGAAGACAAACATCAGGGGAAAAAATTCACAATGTATACAATTTCTCTTTTCTTAAGCTTAAATGTATCTCGCTTTTGTGGTCTTGATTACTGTTGTCATAAGACCAGCTACTTTCTTTCCTACATTATGGTGTGATTTTAGTGGCTTTCAAACCTACAAGTAGTCCATAATCCTATGTTAGTTTACTTGGAACTGGTCTACTGAGACATATTAAATGACAAAAAATGATGACCTACGTCAAAGGTGAATGTTATCAAATAGAAATTTCAAGGGTTGGTATTGATTTTGGGGCCAGAAAGTCTGGAGACTTTTGTCTCAGTAAAACTCTGGCAGGTTCAACAGGATGCTCTTGATTTATGCTGGAATAAATAGAAAATTAATCACATCTCCAATTTATCACCTGAACAAAGGCAAAATAAACCATCTTAGAATTCACAATTCAGTATATTCTGGATCAGAGAAATCCTTGGAGTAATCCAGTCTACAGCAAAGCTGAACAGGACAGCATTACAAAAGGGAAAATATCACTACACTGCAGACCAGATATTACTCCAGGGTCTCCTTCCTGCTGAAGCACAACTTGCTTTGTTATTGCAGGGTCACTTGTATATGTGACTGCTGATATATAGAGATCTTTCAGGAAAGGAATTAACAAGAAAAACGACAAGATCTCACTACATTAATTCTTCAAAAGCAAGTTAAAGGGATGCATAGTTTATATGCAGTTGCCTGTAGCCAATGTGTTGGAGAAAGTCACTGTTGGTGCTTCGACCTCACTGTGGTGAGATGTATCTCCTTTTGACAGCTGAAAGCTCCCTGGTTCTAGGAGCATTGCAAGGCCAAGCACAAGGGCTGTGGGATCACTGGCATGCCAAGATGTCCTGCATTTCACCTAAAGAGTCCCTCTTGTTTGTAGAGGGTCCTTTCCTGCACACGGCTAAGGAGCTGCTGGGAGCTCCATGGGGACCCTTTCAGCCTGGGGCTGCCTTCCCACCATCGCTGCAGTGCTGGGCATCGGGATTCTTCCATGCTTGTTGCACAGCTGGCAGCAGTGGAAAGAACTAAATGCTGCCTTGTATTGCATGGTGAACGTTGGAGTGGGTGTTTTTTTCCAAAATTAGGATTTCCCCGACATAAGCTGCCTTCTTGATTTTCTGGTTCATATCAATCGTTAACTTACTTCCTCAAACAGGTTCTGTAAGGGCTTTCTAGCAAAAAAAAAAAGTGTGTATATATGTATTTATATATACACACATATATATATATATATACATATACACGATTATAGTGAGAGTGTGTGGAGTAGGGCTGACATTCACCCACGCATTGGCCGCTCCCTTCAGACACTGCTGCCAAGAGCCTGAAATTGTGCCTGCTTCCCCATCACCATGGCAACCTTGAGTGGGAAGCAGCATTTCCTACAACGCATTGCATTGAACCTCTGTGAGATGCGGCCAGGCTGCGGGCGACCCGGGACCAGGAGCAGTGCCCACCATGTGCTAGCAGCACCCCTCAGCCTCCCACAGCTGTCCCGCTTGCCAGCCACTGCCATGACCTCTCCCGGAGCCTCGTGGGCTCCAGCACTTGCAGATGCCCCAGGCCTGCCCCTGGCGTGGGGCTGGTGGAAAGCGTGGCAGCTGCCTGTGAAGGCTGCTGGGGATGGAGGGGCTGCAGGGAGGGACTCCAAGCAGCTGTCTTGCTGCCTCCTACCTGCACTGCCTTCACCCTGACCCACCTCTAGGGGCTTTATGGCATGGGGAACAGTTTACTTGAAAAAATCTCCATGTATATAAAATCTCAAACCATGCCAGGCTTTTGACCCCACATTCCCAAGCTGAGCAAGACCAGACTTTCTCTGAAATAATTGGTTTCCTTGCTGCAACTCTGGCAGGTAAGACTAGCTAATTTAAGGGTAAGCCGTACCTGACCTTTCTGGTGGCCTTCTATGATGGAGTGACTTCAACAGCCAATAAGGGAAGACTGACCCATGTCATCAACTCCATCTTCTGTAAGGTCTTTGAAACCTTCCCACATGACATCCTTATCTCCTAACTGGAGAGATATGGATTGGATGGCTGGAGTATTCAGCGGATAAGGAATTGGTAGGACGGATGAAGACAGAGTTGTGGTCGATGGCTCTATGTCCAAGTGGAGGCTGATGATGAGTGGTGTCTCTCGGGGCTCTGTCTTGGGACTGGTGCTCTAATATCTTTATCAATATCATAGACAGCAAGATTGAGCGCACCCTTATCAAGTTTGCAGATGACATGAAGTTGAGCAGTGTGGATGACACAACAGGAGAATGGCATGCCATCCAGGAGGACCTGGATAATTCTCAAATAATCCTGGGCCCAGAAGAACCTCAGTCTATAAGTCTGTAAGTTCAATAAGTCTTAGTGCAAGATGCACCTGGTCAGGGAAATCCCAGATATAAGCACAGACTGGGAGATGAACTCATGGAGAGCAGTCCTGCGGAAAAGATTTTGGGGGTCCTGGGGGACGAAAAGCTGGACACAACCCAGAAATGTGCGTTTCCAGTTGAGAAAATCAACCACATCCTGGACTGCATCAAAAGCAGCCTGACCAGCAGGCCAAGGGAGGTGATTCTGCTCCTCTACTCTGCTTTTGTGAGAACCCACCTGGAGTGCTGCATCCAGCCCTGGGCTCCTCAAGATAAGAAGGGTGTGGACTTGTTGAAGTGAGTCTCTAGGAGGGACACAAGGATGATCAGAGGGCTTGCTCAGCCTGCAGAAAAGAAGGCTCTGGAGAGACCTTGAAGCACCTTCCAGCACCTAAATGGGATCTATAAGAAAGCTGGAGAAGGACTTTTTACACAGGTAGATAATGATAGGACAAGGGGGAATGGTTTTAAACCAAGGAGGGGAGATTTACACTAGGTGTTAGGAGGAAATTCTTTAGTCTGTAAGGGTGGTGAGGCCCTGGCACAGGTTGCCCAGAGAAGTTGTGGATGCCCCATCCTCGAAGTGTTCAAGGCCATTTGGGATGGGGCCCTGGGCAACCTGGTCTAGTGGAAGGCATTCTTGCCCATGGCAGGGGAATTGGAACTAGATGATCCTTAAGGTCCCTTCTCCAATAAAATAACTCTATGACTGTGTGATGCTATGACAATGTATTTTAAACAGTATGTAGGTTCACTGAAGTTATTTTTTACTTCCTCCTCTTACTTCTGATTAACATCTAACCACAGTAATGGAAATTTAAACTCTTATATTTGCTTTGAAGCACGTGCACAAGTCTAAAATCTGGGTAAACAATTAATAAAACCTCATCCACTCTCTATTATACCAACTCACATCTGTAGTCTTGAGCGTCTGATGATTACTGTAACTGCATAAGTTTGAAAATCAATGTGACTACGTAAAAATACATTTTTAAAAATTTAGATATTTCTTTCTTGTGTGACTGTCTCTGTGTGTATGATCTAGTATTAGTGGGCAAAATGAGTGGTGAAGTGAGAAAATGTATTCTCACTGCTACCTTAGGCACCATTGTAGAGAGAGCCTGCATAATGTAAATTGTGGTCTGCAGAAAAATGTCCAAGCCATCCAGTGACTAAACATAAAATAACTGCTCAAAGCAAACCAACACCAGTGCGCTACCTGTTCCTATCAATCCCCTTCTAAACCTTGTTAGTTTTCCCACAGAGGAGTGCTGAAACTGAAGCTCAGCCCTTACTCAGACACAGTGAATCCACCCAGGAAAGAGATGCTGTGAATTCCCAGCTGCCGGAAAAAAAATGTTGGTTATCAGGTTGTACTGGAAAATTTGGTACGAGGGAATTCAGCTGCAGAACACAGCTTGAAAGGATTTCTATTAACTCTGTCACTGGGCAGAATATTTTGTTTCTTTCCTTGGGCCTCTATATTTATTCCTTATTTTATTAAAGTGACCACCTCAATTTCTTGCATCTCCTTCTCCATACTCTCCCATCTCTTTTTGCAAGGTCCTTCAGTAGGGTCCTGACACCCCTGCACACCAGGCTCTCATCTCCCCTGGGGTTCTTGCCAGTGGAACATCATGCTCTATTTACACTAGCAATTAACTCTCTCCTCAAACACAACTTTGCAAACATTATCTGGAACAACTCCTTAGTTAGAGGAGAACACTACTGCAATCTTTGCTTTACTACTCAAAACTAAGAGGAATTCTAGAACACAAAAACTAAGGAAACAATTTCCTAGGAATTTGTGACTTATGGCTGATGTAAGTCCTGCCTAATAGGCACAAATTCTGAACAAAGCTGGCTCCAATTGCAGGAAATTCATGGTTGCTTTTTCCTGTGTGAATTCTCTGGTGTATAAAATTGTGGGTTTCACAACACATTCCTTCTTCTGAGTGGAGACGTTACCAGTGTCTCTCCCCCCTACTTGTATGACAAATCACATAAAGAATTCATTATATTTAAATTCAATGTCAACCATGTCATACTGACTGCAGTTGGATATGGATTAAAAAGCTAGACAAGGTGAATAAAAGACAGACACCTACCTGTCTCAACCTTCTTTTAGTTAGGAAATCCAGCTGATATCTAAATTTGTCAGCTTGCCTAATGCGCCCTATAAAAGCAAAATCAAAACTTACTGGAGGTTGATGAAGGGCTTGGAGTAATGGCGCTTGTGTTAAATTTCACTGATGCCAGAGTTGTTAACCTCCCACTAAAACTTAAGCCATATTGTCCCCAACTATTATGATATTCCTTAGAAAAAGATACAAAAGTGTGGTTTGCAATAGCATTAAGGGCACCAAAATCATCACAATAATTTTCTGCTCAAAATGATCAACATTCATGCTATATTTTTATTGGGTTTGCATGGCCAGCTTTGGGTAGCAGGCAGGGCTACAGGGGTGGCTTCTATATTTTCTTTCCTCTGTTAGTTACTTTTTGCTAGATCTCTAGCCAGGCCAAGCCAATGTAGCTTTGCTGGTTTGGGCTACTTGAGGATGTAACCCTCAGTCAACAAAAATGAAGTCCCTTAGCTGCAGGACAGTGTATACCTGTAAGTATGCACAACAAGCAAACGAAATTATAAATGCACCAAACTTCATTATCTGGGGTGGCGGAGAGCGAAAGGAGAGATTTTGGCCGGTATCCAGTCCGACCAGGGTCCGCAGCAGGGTAGGCACTGCAGAAGCATTTCTGTCTCTGCAGGAACCCACCGTGGGCTCTGCAGGGCTTGCAGCTCTGGCTCGGGCACCGCAGCCCCTGAGCCGGGTGCCACCTCCCAGCCTGCACAGACACCGAAGGAAAAAAATGTTAACTTCGAAGGGGTAGAGAGGAGCTAATCATGAATTGGGCTCGCAATTTGCCCAAAAATTCTGAAATTCAAAAAATAATACCAGTATTTTTATGTTACTTCCTGGGTTCTGAAACTTCAGCTTTTAGCCTTTTTTTTTTTTTTCATTTTTCCCTTCTATAATTATGAAAGCTAATCTTTGTCTTAAAAAAGAAAAATTCACCAACATTTAATTCCCAAGAACTTCATGGATGGCTTTGCCATTATATCTGAAAAGGTCATCCTCTTAGAAGTCTAGATATAGCAGAAGGCTCAAGATTCAGAAAGTGATTTGCAGATCAAAAGATGCTTCAGCCATTTCTGAAAACAGATGTCTTATAAACTATCCTTTGGCAACCAAATTAACTTTCAACTTCTTTCTCAAGCTGGGCAGAAAGCTAAGAACTGACTTTTTAGTCATTTCAAGAAACCTAGGTTTTAAATATTTCATCTTTGTCTCGCTATCAGAGAAGATTTGGTCTCACCAATCAGATTTTGGCTTCAGTGAGCCCTAATCATGCCCTGTCACTGCCACTTTACAGATGTATTTCCATTTTTTTGCTTGGGAGGACTCTTTTTCATCACATATTTAAGTCCATTTCACGTTTTTCCCAAATAGGAAAGTTCAGGATGGACAGAGTCAGAGTAATTCTTTCATTGCAAGAAGTTTTTGCACCTTTTGTTTTGGATGTAAAACACTACGAAACCTAAACAAGGACTACTGACAATCATATTTCACCAAGGTATCTGTGATGTAAATACCAAATCTATCCATAGAGACATTTTTCCTTTTACCTGAGGATTGCTTGCATATTTTTTTTTAAAAAACCTGAAACTTCAAAATTATAGATCCCAATTCTTGGCACTAGAAAAAATTTAATACAGTTAACAGTTTATCACATCTTAACAGCAGCCAAACCACAACTCTTTCAGTGAATAATCCCTATTTCCTGCTATCTACCGCAGTCCCTCGTATTTCAATTATTTTCATGAGAGAACAAAAAAGCCGAAATAAAATATTTAAAGGCAGGGTACTGTCTGGTAATAGCTGCTGGTGGCTTCTCAGGCAGAACAACTCTGGCATGCAGTTAGGCACTCATTTGCCTGTCATGACTTACACAAGGCTCATTACAGAAACCGCACTTAGAAGGAATCACAACATTTCTAAAGGCCAATGAGATTATTAGAGCTATTTAAGCCTGTCTCCTGACCAGCGTAGATGATGAAATTCCATCCAGGTTGCATTCAGATTAGTAGCCCATGGCTAGTGGTTAGAAACACATCAGGTTATCACTGGGAATCTCTTAATCAAACACATTTTACCATCTCTAGTTATTTCCTGATTCTTCTCAAAAATCACAGATTCCAACCTGGGTTCTTGTTTGATGCCACACTCAGAACAAATTGCCCTGCTGTTCAGGTCTCTCTCTTTGTGTACTGTGCCTTATGCTCTTTGTAGGAAACCACATTTATTTGGGTATCAGCGATGACTCCCAAGGGCCATTTAATAATCATTTATGAGGTCAAGTTTCAATCCTCCTTTTTCTAGTCAAGGGAAAAAGACACTAGAGCAGTTGCAGTTTATATCTGCCTGCTCACACCTTTGGATGTTGAGGGATTAAGGGTAATCCTTTTGCATCCCAATAAAAGTCCACATTTGTCTAAGCTACAAAAACAATCAGTTACATCTGTTAAAAGCCTTTGCTTGTATAAAGAGGCTTTCTGTCTTGCTCCGTGCACTATTGAGAAGAATTGATAACATAACAATGGTTAGAACAATACACACCAATGAAAAAAGTATCAGAAATCTACTTGATTTTGTTGGTTTTGTGCAAGATCACAGACTCTTAAACAGGTTTCACTGCAAGGCATCAAGCTGTCACCTCATTTACAAGTAACTGTATCCTTTCAGATGCCACAGTGAAAAGAATCCATATTTAAAGGGGAGAACTGTTGTAAAAGGGATTTGCTGTAAAGGGGATTGTGCAAGCAGGCCAGTCCAGCAGGTCCAACAAGGGAAACAACACACTTGTTTTTCTATCAAATAAGGCCTCACTTGTAGAATTGACTAAAGATGACTTAAAGCAAGCACTGGTGACAGAAGAGCCATCACTGTGACATTACAGTATTCCAACATCCACAGCTCATGTGGCAAGCCCTAGTGACAGCTGGACTGGCACAGTGGCCTGCTGTAACGGCTTCAGTCTTTGCTGAATTCTGGGCACAAACAAGCAAAGCTGGTGATACTGAAGTTTAACTCCCCTTCTCCTTCCTCTCCTCTGCTGCAGAGCCCTGATAACCAGGACCCAGGCCAAAGGAAAGTCATCTGTATTCAGCAGCAACAAGGACAAACCTTGTCTCCTTTTGCTGACACAGAGTGTGACCAAGAACAGCAGTGAGCTTAAGAAAAATCCCCATGAAAGCTGCATAGATTCAAGCAGAAAAATGAAGAGCATTTTTCATCTAGCACGCATTCAGCTCTTTCAGGAACATAACACCACACTGATGTGTTGTCAAGAGCGTGGCAGCTTCTCTGTAGAGATCCTTGAGTAAGCTGAATCAGTAAATTTTATTTAACTGTCAGCCTTTCCTTACAGTACTGTCTCAAAGTCAAGAAACAAGGCTTCATCCTCATCTGACTCTCAACAAATACTGGCTGCCGGGGTACTTGGGGCAAGCAGGACCTGAGCCAGGGTTTGGAGGAGCACAAACAGAATTAGTAGCATATCAACGATGTCTGATTTTCAGAAAGAGCTGAGAACATCCTAAGAAAGTAAAGCCCATCCATGGAGCTGGGCAGGAACAATCGATGGCAGCAACTCTTGGAGTTTTTCTGTCTGGGAGTTTGCATACAGTCAAGTGAATTCTCAATATTTGAATTTGGTCTTTGAGACCAAAATATGAACTCACTTCAGTCTACTCAGTCTAAACTTGCTTTCTGAGCAACTCATTGAGACTCTCTGCTTCAAGACAAAATACAGGACAGTGATAGTTCTCCATATCCTCAGCAGGTTATCCTGTTGAAAGGTAGAAAAATAGACTGCACAGTTGCACCAGCACTTGAATCTATTTCTGGTGATTTATTTATAGGCAAAAAGGCAGGAAAACGGTACTCCTAGCTCCATTCAAAAATACCAATTAGCTATAAATGTTCCCAGCTTTCCATCAAGGGTTTATTTTTCCCTCCTCCCAACTGCTCTGCAGTTGGTGCTATCTTGTACTGTCTCTCTCTAGATGCACCCATTGGAAGTGTCTGTTGTCAACAATGAAGAAAGCAAACACTCTGACAGGCTGTTCTCCACCCCTTTCATCTATTAGAGAAATGCTGGTTATAGTTGGGTTAATTATTACATTCAGTGTTATCCTTTTGGGAGGCAATGATAGGTTACTACCAAGACTGTTACTGCAAATAAACCTTTAGGGTTCTTCCACTTACCCTACAGATAGAAGTCCTAGAGCAGCTCCCTCCTTAGCAGACTTTGGGAAGAATTTTTCAAATGTAAATGTCTTCATTTTGGTGAAATAATTTTCTTGCTGGACAGGAAAGTTTTGAATTTGCCTCAGTTCATTTTCTGTGTTTAGTCATTTTATGCCTCTGAACTGATGGCCTGCAACACCCAATGCCATTTTTGAGACTAGACTCGCCTGACATCTTGCAAAACAAAAATTCTTTTCTTCTGAAAATTGTTCCTGCTCACATGTTATTTCTCTTCAGTCAAAAAATAAAGTAATTAATCTCACAAATCTGTAGTTTTTTATATACATGAGACATAGAGTTAATCTTGGGATGTTTCAGCATCTGGATACGAATAGCTTGCCTGCCTCAGAGGTTTCTTGAGGTAGAGCTAATCATACGTATTACCAACATTAAAATCCATTTTAACTCATATTGTCTCCAGCCCATTCAAGCAGGTCATTATCATAACTAGACTATTCAGGCACAGTCACTTCTTGCCTTCTGCTCCAGCTTTGTAAGTGATCTCTGAGAGATGGCTTTGGAGAAGAAGAAAAGCTAATAATTTAAATCAATTATAAATGTCAATTATAAGTGATCTGGCACATATTCAGTAGCATTTTCCTTAAGACTGACCCAGAAATATGTGATTATATAGAGAATAATTTATTACGAATAATCTAATGTTTTTATTATGCTTACTTCAAGCAGGTATTGGGCATATGTGTAGCGGCTGTTGGGGCTCCCGGTGCCCTGCACCGTGCCAGGATGCCACATTCTGTGGGCAGGTCCAGACTCGGCAAGCTGCCCAAACCTGATGCTGCCCAGCCGGGCGAGCTGGCGGTGGCGTTTCCATCGGTGTTCCCTCATGGAAGCAGCGCTGCCAGGGAGGAGCGCAGCGCAGCCCCGGCGCTCAGGCTGGGCCCGAGACACCTGCGGCACCTGTGCGGGCAGGCCGGGGCAGCTGGGCCCGGCACGGCACCGACGTGACCCCTTCGCAAACCCTGCTGCCGGTCACGGCTGGGAATGGCCACTTCTCCCAGCGAAGGAAGCTGTCCTGGCAGCCCGTGCCCCCCGCGCCCTGCCCGGGGTGCCACCGTGCGCCTACGGCCGGCTGCTCCACGGGAGCAGAGGGGCGGCGCGGGGCCACCCGGCAGCGGCTGCCCGAGGTGCCTCTGCTTCGGAGGGCAGACGGAGGCAGGAGCCCGGCAGCGTGGTGCGGCCGGGGGCGCGGCGGGTCCGGCCACTGCCACTGTCCCTGCCCCGGCCACTGCCCCGGCCACTGCCCCTGCCCGTCTGAGTCGCTGCGCCCTAGCCCTGCACCGACATGGCTCTTAAAGACATGGCTGGGAGGGGATGATTTCCATGCCGACCAGCCTCCCTAGCGCAGCCCGGCCGGCTCCTCTTTCCCCTCACATTAGCAGGAAACTCACATGAAATGAATTAGTAAAACCTGTGTGCAAAACACACCTCTGGAAGGGCTGACTCCTCTGCCTTACGCCAACAGGGAGGGCAGTGAGGCAAAGGCGTTTCCGCAGGAGCCCGCTGCCTCTGCTGTGCTTCATGGCTGGCAGAAGCATGGCACCAGTCCCCAGTTTTTTTTAGCTAGACCAGAAAATGCTGTTTCTCCTTCCTCCATTTGCTGTTTCAGCCCAGGCAGTAGCTCAGCCCACACGGCAGACAGCCCCTCCAGACAGACTCCATAGCCGTGGCCACTGACCTCCCACTCCAGCCTCTCATGTCTTGACATAACTCTAAATATCAGCTTTTAAACACCTACCTGTGTTCTTTGACAAGAACTATCATGCTTTTTGGTTGTGCGTTGTCCATGGAAACCGAGTTTTACAGATCCCTGTTTGGTTACAAAAGATGTCCACAAAATGCACAATCACGGTACATTTTAATAAAAAATCAGTTTCCTCAGTTTTCTTGCACAAAAAACTCCTGCATGGTCCTGACTTTCTGCCATAGGTAACCATTAATTTGAGTTTTTCTGTGTACAGTGAATACACTTGCTCACAGAAATCAAATAGTCATGTTTTCCCTTTAGCCACTCCTTTGGGCAATTGCTTCAGCTACTTAAATCATTTTGCTCAACAAGGGGACTTTGATGACAAACATTGGACAAGAACACAGAGGACAATATTATAAAAATACTTAGGTTCTTGTGGATATGCAGCAGCATCAGGCAGAATTTCAAAGAGAAAATGGTTAGACAGGAACCTTGTTCCTCCACGTAGAAAGCTCAAGCACTTTGGTGGGACACAGAGGTCCAGTGGAAGGTCTTTATATCCTGCTAGACTAGACAAAATTATTAAAGAAAGGTTTCTGATGTGATCTTGACAGTTATGAATAGGAAATTCACTTCTGTGAATATGCTGCATCACTTAATTAAAGCAAGCTATTTTTGTGAACATTTCTGTCCATGAACCTTTTTCTTGAATATTCATTGATGATGGAAATGAACAGAATTTATGGGAATTAATTTAAAATCTGAATGACTATGCTTGAGAATTATTATATTCATTATGTATTTGTTATATATTTTTATTTCTAGTGTTGGTTTGAATACCTAAAGATAGAAACAGATGCGCAGCCACTTGCACAGTGTAACAATTGTTCAGTTATTGCTGTAAATAATTATTCATGTTATATGAAATCCCTCTAGATTTTTTTCTACAGTGAGTTTGTATCATTGATTTGAAAATAATCGGAAATCCAGCTGAACAGGAGCAGATTCTGCCCTAGGTCTGGTTCTGGTGTACAGTTCTAAAGGCACATGTGGACCAGAGCTGAGGAACTAAGAGACAAGAACAATCCCTGCTGTGCCTCCAATACTGATGCCTTATGAGGTCTAGAAAAATGGCAGGGATGAAAGGAAAAGCACTAAGAGCAGAAAATATCATGTAGCATATGCTGCTCTGGAGGCTGTGGGCTGATTTAGGCCGTGGAAGCTACTCCGATGTATGCCAGTAGCTTTTCTGGTCCCTGATATAGCTTGAAATCCTAAGGCACAATGATGCCTTAAGCTTCCCCCAAATCCCTTGGCAATGAAATGATTACCCTAAAGGTTCTTTGCCTCTGGAGATGAAGCATGGTCCCAGCTCATGGTCCCTGCTTCTCTTATAGCACTGGAATAATGCTCAAAATAATTAAGCAGAAGTCCCAGGGCATTTGAGCAGATCCTAGAGGACTCAGACATCAAGTTAGGACAAAGACGAAGCTTTCTGATCTTCTCACTCGATCAAACTGCACTGTTTCAGAGCCTGAAATAGCAGAGCAATGCCTAAGGGTACCATGGTGAGGCCTCTACTGGTATTACAATGCATCAGTTATTTCAATATTTCTAAAAATATTTAAAAGAAGACCAATGTCAACACAGCTTGGTATAAAAAGAGGGGGGGAGAATAAAAAGAGGAAACATTTATATATGTACTTTTATCTTATATTTCTATATTGAATTTATCATTATACGTATTATCTGTTTTTCACTTGTTTCATTATCCAGAGACAAGACTATTTAGGCCTCATTACACGAGCCTCAGACCTGGGTTTGTACGAAACATAGTCCAAGGGTACTGCTGTGAGGTGAGAGTGCTGTGAGACTTCTCATATTGCCTTAGCCATAGCAGCAGCCAAAGGGAGTCCAGCTTGGCCTTTGTTAATTTACTTCATTTCCAGAAAAGACTCTTCCTATAGAACAAGAATTCAATGCAAAACTAATAGACCAGAGTAAAATACAGGACCGGATGGGGACTTCATCTGAGAATATCTGTCTCATTGGACCTCTCTCTGTTGGTTTCTTTACCATGTAAGGCACAGTGATGCCTCGTGGAGGTTGACCTGGAACAGAGGCTAGACAGAGTGAAAGGATAAAGGGTAGGGATTTATTGAAAGGCCATCACAGGGTACACCATGGGCAGTGCAGGAGTCTCGCAGAGACGGCACCCGCGATGGACAACAGTCCCATGTTTTTTGGACAGATATAAGTTTTGTCCATTTGCATATCAGCGGGTAATTGTCCAATTACAGCTTCAGGCAGTGCAGTCCCATTCTCTTAGTTTGCTCCCCTCCCAGCTCACTTTTGTTTACATTTCTCAGGGCCTGCAACAGTAAGGTGTCCTTGATTCTCAGGCCTAGAGAGGAATTGTGTCTGACAAAAATGGGAAAAGCAGTTGCTAACACTCTAGATGGAGCTCAAAGTTATACACTAAAGAATTGCAGGAGTACAAACATATGAAAATAGAAAAGCTAAAATCCTAAGGTATCAGTAGCATCAGCTCTCCTCGCATCTGGGGAGGTGGCCAAGGCCATTAGAGACTGACGTGTCAGAGAGAGAGGCCCTGGCAGGGCAAGGCATGCTGCAGACTGCTCCTGCCCTGGTAACTCAGTGCCAGGAGGTCCACATGGGATAGGAAAGGACCAGGAGCCTGGGCCTGTGTCTTTATCACTGCTTCAATTCCCTTCTAGATTTTGCCACTCCTGGTCCCATTCCCATGCCATGAGTAGTCGTCCTTCCCTGCAGCAAGCAGTCATGCAGTCAGGCTTTGTGCTTGAGTTTCTCAGGGCAGAAAGAAAAGAACATGGCACGGCAAGAATGAGCACTTGAACACAATGCAATGCCCCATATTTTCTGAAGGAAAGGCAGTGGCATTAACTGTAATGACAGAAGTACAATTTTCATCCTGAAAGGACAGAGAAGATGAATTACATTCTGATATGAATGACAAAAATATCCATGATTCTGCTAGACAAGATTAAAAACATTTTAAAGGGCAATTTCTTCCCATGTTTTTAGTCTAGGCTTAATGTTAAGCATAGAAGAAACCTCCACTATTAGCAGATTTTTCCATAGCCTTTCAATACATATTCCTATGGCTTCCCCTGAGGGAACTGAGCTTTGAATGGGGCAAATCCCAGAAGCAGGGTACTAGCTAGCGCCAGCTCTGCTGTAGAGTGAAAATCTTTATTCCCAAAATCAAAGAGGATCTCATTACTTATCTACTATTTCTGTCTGTATTGTTCAGTTCATAAGTCAAACCATCCAGTTCATCAGGCTGGTGGGCATGTGGTCACATGGCCACATTGGTCACTACTTAAAGACCTCCAGCACCCAGGGATGAACTGAGCACCTTTACCAAGATTAATTGTTCTGACTGATGTCAGTCTGTCTCTAACATGTTACAGGATTGCAAAAAATGCAGAAAGCATATTTTTATGTATTCTAGCACCCTATATATATATACGTATTCCCAGGCTCACTAAGCTTGTCCCAGATGGAAGCATGCAAGAAGCAACACAGAGAAATGTGGAGCAGCCTTGCACAGTTCCTGCCTTGCACATCTGCAGCTCTAGGGAGAAAAGAGACTAAACTCTGAGCCTGTTTCTGGGTCTGTATCTCCTGCTCTTCTGTACCTGCAGCCTGTGACAGGAGCATCTGGGCACGGAGGGGGCACCTCAGGGCTCTCTAGAAATGGAATCTTCCAAGCTGCATAGCCACTTTTTAGAATCCTGGCAGGGAAGGAACCAGAAATGCAGAAACATGTAAGAGCAGAAAAGGAATAGACACTGTGAGATCCGGCTGCCATACAGAAAGTGTCTGATTCTGAACTACAAGGTCCTTTTCTGTCAAGATACTCTCCAAAACAACTGTAGTTAGGATAGTTTGCTGTATTCTCAACAAAGTTATGCAGAACACTTTTAATCATCTCACTGATTACTTCAGTGTTTGTATGATTAAGCAAACCAAACAAAGTCACCCAAGACCCATGCTTTATCAATACAAAAATATCTATCTTAAACGTATATTGTCCACTGTATCACATTGAGTAGTTTACAATCTTTCATATTCTTATTCTAATAAAACCTTATAAGGGAAAGATGTCTTTTAGTGATCTATAGTGGTTAAATAACATATCCAAGGTCACCCACCTTCATAGCTGGCCAGGAGCATTTTTAGCATCCAAGTTAGTGCTTCAATCAATGAGCAGTTTTTGCAAAAAAGCATATAGACTCCTAAGCTGTGCAAAACCAGATTTTCAAGATGTAATAATCCCTCCAGTAATGAAAGCAGGTAAAGCAGATGTAAATTTCCTACAACTAACTTTCCACAAAATCTGTTTTAGGATAAAGAAGAGCTGTCCAAAGGAAAATGAGACCTATGCAGCTTCTAGGAGCTTCTGGAAGCTATGGTTTTATGCTTACATTATGTGTTGCTGTAGCAATGTTCCTTTCCCATTCAAATTCACCCTTCTGCTGAGATCAACAGCACAATAATGGTCTTTTTGAATGCTAACCTTTTCTCTTTCCATTTTAGAAGTAATCAGGTAGTCCTATGCCAGAGGTACTGCATTTATCATTGTACTAAGGACATACTGAAGGAAAAGGTAAGCTACTTTCCTCACCAACATGGTATTTGGAAACTAGGGAATTTTAGGAAGAGGAGGGCAACACCCAGTGATCACCACCCACTTACTGGCTCATTCTACCCAGCCAGTCCTTTGGTGTGGTTTCCATTTCTAGGCAACACAACCTGTATCCTGCTACAGGGATGCAATCATGGACACTCCAAATCT
This sequence comes from Callaeas wilsoni, assembly GCA_013398955.1. NCBI lineage: Eukaryota > Metazoa > Chordata > Aves > Passeriformes > Callaeidae > Callaeas > Callaeas wilsoni. The sequence continues at coordinate 245,189 of VWPU01015881.1, read as the reverse complement.
GTATAGCTGCCTGGCACAGCCAGCATGTTCTTACTCATCCTGCTTGCATAATGTGTTGCTGTAGTGTTGTCATTGAGCGCTGTAATAAATGGCAGAAACAGCCCCTGCTTTGCTGAGCTGCTCTGAGGGAAGAAGTTGTCTCCCCAGGCCAGCATGGAGCCATATGTAGCCAGATCCTCTGAGTGCAGGATTTCCACTATGACTTTGATCCGTTGCAGGCAGTTCTATAATATCTTTTTTTTTAAATTAGGTCCTGCCTGAGGTCTGTGTTTGGCTCTAAGGCCTTTTGACTGGTGGGTATCGTTGCTAAGGGGTATTATGCAGGCACAGCGCTCTTCCCTCTTCATGGAGTGCACTTCTCAGTGTGGTGAGGTGTGGTGCTGGGCTCAGTGCTAACGTGTGTGCTGTTCTCGTGTAGTGGAGGTGGGAATATGGCACAAAAGGATCCTACAAAATTTTGCATCATTCTGGTGAGGATTATCCCCATGATTCCCAAAGTAAACTGTCCCTGGTGGGTAAATATGTAAGTTAAAATACAGAGATTGGCTCACAAAAGAAAATGGTACCTTCAAGAAGTATGGGATAATTCGTAACTGGGAGCCTATAGATCTCATATGCCTTCCATCTAAAACATCCTAACCTTTCGTGTTCCTTCTGTCTATGGATAGGTTTAGCCTGGATCTCTCATGAACAGCTTGCATCAACAGGGAGCCTAGCATGGAGTGCTAAGAGAAGTATTTATATCACTTAGTGGCGCTGTGCGTGCGCTGCCCATGCGCTTTGAAGGTGCCGTGTTAGCTGCAGGATGTATCGTGTCCTTTCCACTGCTTCTGAAAGACTGGTCGACACTTGGATTCGTAAGGATTACATTATTAATGTTATTCTTAGATTTTTCTCAGCAGGACACCCAGTGTTCCCACTAATCCTGTCATTGGCAAAAAGCTGCAAATATTGGGCTTATTTTCTCATGGAGACAGCAGGAGGAAATGGCTACTGCCAATGCAGGCCACGAACAAACTTGTCAGTCCTTGGTGCTGCTGTATCTCAGAACTTCCAGCCCATAGGGGCTCATGGATGGGGTCAAGCCCTAGAAGACCACACCTTCTTCAAAGAAAAGGTTGTATTTACGTTTCTGTTCACCACAAATATTTCCTTGTCACATTGTCTGCAGCACATTGGTATCTCTGTCCACTGTGAGACTGTAACTTCTATGCTGAAGAGCGGGAGCTTTTTTGTCGGTGACAAACATGTCATGCTGTGGGTTGGGACAGAATATAATAGTGGAGGTGGGTAAAACTACCATAGGTAGATTATTACCACTTTGAAATGTGACCTGTACACCAAACCCAATTTCTAGACTGAGCAAACTGTGTTGGATATTTAATATCCTTGGGTGGTCATGACCTCTGTTGTGCATTTCGTAGCTTATAAGGCTTTCCTGCTGCCCAAATGTTCCTTACAGCTTTGGGTATTTGATGGTAACTGTAAGCTCAGACTACACCTACAACTCAGTCTTTTCAAGCCACTGTTCCCTGTGAATGCCACACAGCAAAGCACATCCTCAAGAAGATGAGTAAGAATTAGAGGATCTAGTATTACAATGTTTTACTTTAAGTCAGTGGAATTGCTCATGTATGGTATGCAAGATCCAGTTCCCAGGGTTTCTACTCCATCATGGTTTTCTTATTAGTTTTAGAGGCTATTTAGAGGTTCAGTTAGAGGCTTATTAGCCTCTTTTTTGGAGCTTCTTCCTACCAGCCGTTTGCCTTGTGATCCTGCCTGTCGTTAAGAATAAAGTCCAGATAGCTCAATCTAATATTTCAGGATATTTTATGTTTAAAAATCCAAGTTTATGGCAAGGACACTTTGCTAAATTAAATGAATAAAATACTGTCAGACCCCCTTAATAACTGGTTATGTCCCTTTCAACATATTTCTTTCTACTTGTTAGCCGGAAAAGATAAAATATGGCAGGTTTTTCCATTTGACACACAATAGGCTCTGAGTGACTGGTTATGTAAATTACTTTTCATTTAAGTTCAACTTTGGAGTAAAGAAAGACTAAGTAACTATCTAAATGAAGAAGGAAATTTGTAGGCTTGTGGGAAATACTATTCAATGAATAAGACCCTACTAGCAGAGACACTATAGTATGATGCAGGGACTGATTAGAAATCTGACCAGAAAGTCAATCTGTGTCATGTATTTTTAATTGAAAAACCCCAAACTTGGAGTGCAACAGGGGAAAAAAGTCTCCTTTCAAAAAATGAAGTCTCAGATCCCACAGTCCAACCACAATAAATTAAGCTTACAGCTTTAGAAATATCTCTGAGTCTTTCATAAGGCTGTGTTACTAATAGGTTGTTGAGACAGGCTTTTTCTGAAAAATCTTCCATGAACCTGCTGCACAAGCCCTTTTCAAATAAGAAAGTCTACTTCCCTGAGGACATAGCCATTAGACAGCACTGCAAAACTGCACATTTTGCTCAGCATTATCCACAGCCCGCCAACACATTCCTCCCCGCTTCGTATTTGCCTGCTTAACACCCTTTCCAGGATGTCCGTGCTGACAGTGGGGGATAAGGGAAGGCAGGCAGAGGCAGGGTACAGTACCTGCCCCAAATTTGCTATTGTTCCCACCAAAAGTTCACTCAGTGTTTACTGTCAGGTAGTGCCATGTATGTGAGGCTTTACCCCGTAGAGCGGACAAGGCTACCGGTCCGAGCAACTGACAGAGATTCAGCACCATTTATCATAACTCATTGGTGTCAATGGTAAGACTATTTCTGACCTCAGTGGAGCCAAGATTTCAATCCAGACAGTCTAAGTCTGATCAAAGCAATTCTGCATGGTACAATGCCTGAATTATCAGCAGAAACTAGCTATGAATCTTTCTTGAACAGATGAAAGAAATAATGAAAATATTTGGATCAATGCCTACAAAGGCAAGGGTTTGGTCTTGCACTCTGCAGACTGGGAATTCATGAATTTCCACTCAATCCTGCAAAAATAATCATTGAGTGGCATTCGGGAGATGATTTAACCTCCATCTCATACAAGTTTTCCACCCATAAAGTGGGAATTGTAGAATCTGAGCACATAATTTACATCTCTGAGGACTAACAACAGGACTTGAACCAGGCCTGGTGTAGGGGAAGGGCTACGTGAGATTTCTTCAAGCCATGTCTTTAGTCAGTACCATGCTGTTGAGATGCAAGTTCTGCAGAAGATATATAAATATAAATACCTGTACAATTCAATTTGTAGAGAAGGCAGCTCTGCATATGCCCAGTATTGGAACAGAGTTCAGGCACCATTATGTTAGCATCACTACCTAATCTGGTTTTCATTTAGCAGTTAATAAAAAGACATGCTGGAAAGCTTCACTTTTGCTACCGTTTCCTTTCAGACTCTTTTTGGTTCATTTTGCCAGCATAGTCTAAATGTTTGAGACTGTGTATGCAGAAAGGAATTGCAGCTGAGAAAAATATTAAAAACACCTTGACAAGCCCTGATTCATTATTAATTTTTTTTTTTTGCCACAGAACTTTCAAAAATAAAAAAGACTAGAAGCTAAAGTTATGGCTTTAAACCTCAATTTCCATCTTTATTAACGCACCATGTACATATTTTTTTCAAGACAGTGGTACAGGGTCCGCTGAAATGAAAGCTTTAATGGGGTTCAGCTGAAGCCCTAAACTATGTATTTTCCATGCTTGGCAATGGACTTACAGCTCAACACCAGACAGTACTCTTGTCTTCCCAACTGGTTTTGTTTATCAAAAAAGCCTTCCCCTTGATAGGTTAGGAATGACTGCAAATCCCACAGTCATTTTCCTTGTCATTTGTTTTTTGGTCTGAAATAGGTATTTAATCTGCTATAAAATAGACGGACTCAATTGCTCCCAGTTACTTACTAGTATAAATTCTCCATGTCTCACTGAAGTCCAGGGCCTGTTTTTCTCCTGCAATTACAACAGTGTGATTTTACTGATATGAGTGGAGAGCTTCATCTCGATCACTAGTAGCCCTGCAAGTGTGGAAAAGGGTTTCTCACTGATCTAAATCAAATGCAGAGCCAGATGAACACCACTGACAACTAGGGTGCACAATGACACCTCTGTCAGTCACTCTGATCTACACCCTATACATAACAATACATCTCTGTCAATTATATTTCAGTAATGTATTATTAAAATACTTTCTATAATATATAAAGCAGGAACGAAAACAGTATGATGTGCAAGGGAATAAAACTGTTAAATATTTTAATTAGCTGAATATTATCATGAATAGTCTTGATCCTAGAAAATTATGGAAAGATCCCTTTTTTTTTTGTCAGAGCTTTAAGCCCTCCATCTTACTCCTCCTTTGTCAACAGCACTAAAACAGTGAGTGAATACCCAGAAGTAGGTCAGGATTGCTAATATCCAAGGATACCATGTTTCTGTGGTTACCTTAGCGCTCCCTCCCTTTCTCGCCCTCCCTCCCTCTCTGGAACCAAAGCACAGCCCCCATACCGTCACTCCACACCAGTGCTGCATCACCCACTTCGAAACTGCTGCTCCTGAATTACACCCACGCTACCACACAGAGTGTGCACCACAGCTCCGGGCTAAGAGCCAAACCTGTGATGCCTGTGGAAAGAGCTGTGAGCTGCAGGGTGCCGAGGCCAGGTGCCACACTGTGTCTGTCAGGCTGGCTGTCCTCTGCCATGCTGCATCAGCACCTTCCCCGGATGATGGACAGGAGGCAGTGCAAGAGCTGCCAGAGATCGGTACCCCGGGATCCATGGCCCAGCTGCACCTGATGGGGTGCTAGATGAGAACAGGCGGACTGGCAAGCACGAGGACACCCCATCACCCCACAACACCACCCAGAGCCAATGAGAAAAATCAAGTGCGATTCTTCTGTGTCGCTGCAGCCCTGATGCCCTCACGCGTGACTGAAGGGGATGTTTCTCTTCCAGGCATTCCAGATAGGATGACATAAAATAGACTGGGGCTGTGGACATGGAAACAGAGAGGCAAAGCTTAAGGCATAAACACAAAGCAAATCAAACTGTGGCAGCTGTGTACAAAATGGGCCAGCTCTGCATTTGAAGGCGTGAGAAAGGAGCAAGCAGGCTGTGCTCAGAAAGACAGGCTTGTGAGATGTGACAACCTTAGCCCTGATTCATCATGGGGTAAAGTTGCCAAAAATGGGGCTAGGCCATGGGGACTTAAGGGCTGTTCATTGATTCACGTTTGGGCAGGCTTTGTACCAGGGTTTAGTTTTACTGGGATGTTCTTTCCCTGTTTTTTGCAGGAGTCATGGAGTGGTAGAAGACAAGCAGACTGGTAACTGTGGTTCATTTTCAGCAGTCTTATGAAGTACTGTGTCTATTAAACTTGCTGGCTCTAAATTTGGGACGTATTTGCCATTATTCGTTGTTAATGCCAAGGTTCATGCCAACCAGGTCTCTTGTCAGACTATTGAGGGAGCACCCTCAGCAATGGGAGGCACGCTAGGCCAAACAAACATGTTTGCAGGGTTTGGATTAGAGTTCCTGCTGGTGCATACCAGCACAGCCCAGCAGCAGATGTTTTAGGACCATATGACTTCAAGCAACTGAATTACTGAATCCAGTCTTGATTGCAGACTTCATATAATACTTGTTTAATCCAGAAGGGTCCAGACAGCATCTACTCTACACCAAGTGGTTCCCAGCACTATATCAGCCACCCTCTGACAGTGCTTGCCAAGAACTGTGTGTCAATTTTAACCACTTTAGGTACCTGCTGAGTGCCAGATTTAAGGAACTTTCCACTTTGACAAATTAACACTTCTCTTCTGTCCAATTTTCCCTCAACTCATATAACCTTCATATCTGCCTTCCTGTTGTTTTCAGCTCAAAAGAATACCCTTGTAAGTTAGTCTTGATTGAAACTGAAGCTGTAAGCATTTTAAATTTTAATTACAGTTATTCACCACATGAATGGGAAGATCTCCAGGATTTGGGCTAACTGCTCTGCAAATGTGTAGAGATCCATCAGCTTTCTACCTATGAACTGATAATAAATCATGTAATCAGATAAAGTGGGTGGAATACAAAGCTTTTAGCTCTGGTGGATACATAAGCTGTTCATGGAATTCTAGGAAACAAAACACCACCAAATTATAACACAAACCATCAACTCTCACCGAAGACCTTCTGCAGTGAATCAGAAATACTGCGTTTGACTGAACCTTTATGAAAGGAGTTTAATCGTCATCTGACAAACGGAGAGGTGAATTAGAATTTCATTCAGAAATAATTCCTACTGTTAAAAAGATAATTATTTTTAGTTTCTCTTTTAAATTTTTCTGGTCAGCTTACAACAATTATTTCTTATTATGCTTTTCTCCACTACCTTAAAGAGTTCTTTCATACCTTGTATTTTCTCACTGTGAAGTTACTCACACCATAATCAGGACGCTTCTCAATTTTCTTTTTGATGAACATAACAGGTTGGGTACTCAAAGTTTTTTAATAGAAAGTATTATATCAGATTATAATCCTATTTTCTCAAAATCTTTTTGGAACTGTTTTCTACAACTTCATAATTTTTTTAATATTCTGTTGAAAATATGGACACTCAAGCATTATCCAGCAACCCACTTGAAGTATCATCAATACCATTTGCAAAGGAAAAATATGCACTTTATTATTCCTCTCTCTACTCATCCAAGAATCACATTCAGACCTTTTATATTAACATCTGTTATCTAATGAGTTGCCAAGCCAATTCTTTATGGAGTTTTATCCATAAATCGTCCAGATACACTGATTTAAATTGATAGCTAAATGACATACGCCATTTGGCATCTCCAGCTCCTGAAAGTCCAGCAGTCAGTTCAAGGGCTCATTTTTCCATCCATGTACCCATAACATACAGAAATGCAATTGTACATGCCTGTCTGTGTGTCCTCTCTCAGGTCATCCAGTCCATTTTCCCCACCATGCCCCAGAACATTCCGGATCTCTGTTTTCCAAATCTGTACAAGGAATTGGTAGTGCTAATGCAGCTTTTCGGTTTGCATGGTTCTGGCATTACGCACAGTCTCTGCGATTCAGCCAAGATTTCCAGAGAGGATGCTATAGGCTGCCCATACACAGAGCGTGGGGTAATCCTCTGAGCCCAGGAGGACACGGCGAGCGGGGAAGGAGGCACCCTTCAGACAGAGAAACACTGCGAGGGAAATGGACAGAGGGCAAAAATGTGTAGCGGCAGCAGCAGAAAAAATGGGCAGCGGACAGGCAGACGGGGAGGATTTGCTGTGCTGGTTGCCTTTTTGCATAAACTTGTCTTTTTTCCCCACCATCAACCTCTGTTCTTCAGCTTGTCACTTACTGTATTACCTTTTCCTCCACCCTACTTTCCCCTACAATGCCCTTTCTCCTGCTGCCTTTTATTCCCAGTTGACTCATCCTGACTTAGATTCACCCTCCCCTGCCGAAGTTCTTCATGGAAACAGCATTCCTCTTGCTGCTTTCACACCCCTCTTTTGGGTCCTATGTGTCACCCCCTTGTCCCTTGTCCTCCTCCTTCAGGGGATTAGAGTCTTTCTGGGGTAGGGACTACTTGGAGCTGTGTTCACCCAGTCCCCTGTGCAACTGGGCCCCTGTGCTTGCTGATTTTATTTTAGCTGCTCTCCTAATAAATGTGACTAATCGCAATAGCACTGTGATGTCTAGTAGGAGCGACTGATGAAATAATTGTGTAGTGGGGATGAAGCAGCCAGGGTGATGGTGAAGCAGAGCAGGCATTAGCTGTACCAACCTTACATAACATTGCAGGCTGAGTGAGAAGCACCCAGAAGGAACTTACTTTTTATCTCACCCCTTCCTCCCCCTTTATTATCAAAAAGAAAAAAAGAAAGAAAAAAAGAAAAAAAGTAGTTTTATTTCCTTTACTGCTGCCGCATGCCTGAGTGCAGGTCCCTGGGCTTGCAGTGAGGCAGCAGGGACAGCTGCCGCTCTGCGCCGGCTCAGGACTCACTCCAGCTCTGATCCCACACAGTTTGCTGGGCACAGAGTCAGGTGCCACTGTTAAAAAATGGTTCTCTGCCTTCTGATTCACGATGGCTTTTTTCCCATCTTGCAGTGGATGTGAAATATGATTTGAGTTTCAATATACAGCTGGGAGGAGTGGCTTTCTTCTCTTCTTAATTAGTTATAACCCTTGCCTGTACTGATGCTTATGTCACTTTAGATGGCTGATATCTGCTCACCATCTTTCTGAAAGATCACAAAAGACCCATGAAAATGAGAATGGGGAGATGGACGGATGGATGGATGGATGAGGGATGCCTCTATTACAAGGAACGAGCACAGAAAGCTTGGATTAGGGTGAACAGCTGGTGCGGATTCAATAATCAACTGCTCTGAAAGAAAAGCCTATTTTTTCTCATCTCATGGCATTAGAGAACAGGATACCAGAGCTGCCAACCTTACAATTGAAATCTGCCCACACAGAATAGCAAATTCCCCTTGGCTTGCATTTAAATGCTCCTGGCTCAATTATAACTCCATACAGTCTTTAATACATACATGTGGTCTGCATATTATCCTGCAAACAGAGCACTGCACTGCTTCTCTCAGCATGTCTCTGCCTTCATTTGAACACCAAAGGGAGGGACGAGGCAGGGGGAGAGAAAGGAGGACAGAGAGCTTATCGAGTTTACAGCTGCTGCTGAGAATATTGGTTTGATTTTCAGTGCTGTTCAGGATTCATTTCCACAACAAGGCAGCAGGTTGGGGCGGTGAGTGTTGGTTTAGCAGACTTAGGAGGTCATTCCTCAGCACAGCCCTGTGAGAGTAGCACTCCCCTCCAAGGAGCCAGCTTCCAGCTGGGAGCCATCCTGGTGAGCTGTGGCGTGAGGAAGGGCTTTGACACTTTCAGCTCTCAGTATCCAGAGGGGAACAGCAGAGCTGGAGCAGAAGTCTCCATATAAAAAATGAGGAGGCTTGTTGGCTGTTGATTTTCCCAGGTATTTTAGTGATGCTAAACATGGCAGGGTTACCAAGACTTTCTCTGACCCTGCTGGCAGCCCCAGCAGCTACAATGCAGTCTTCCTTCCCTTCATCCCAGGCCAGTAGCCAGCCCTGGGAGGTGAACATAAAGCCCCTCACTTTGTTTCCACAGCACCTGAGCCCTCTCCTCAAGCTGCACACCTGCCAAGGTGCCGGGGTTCAGCTGTGATCTAGAGAGCAGACAACCACCTGACCATGATGGTGACAAATGGGACAGCAAACAGCTGCCAGGTGGGGCCATTTTTCTCTTCATTCTGCCAGATGTGAGTAAGAAGTTAACAGCTCAATACATCACACTTGATCCCATCAGCCAGTCTCTCATCTTTTCAGAAAAGTAGAGGAAATATATCGGTTTTAATACCCTCTTTGTTTTGAAAGATCAGGGTAACAACAGTGACCAGAACCCTTGTTATCACAAAGTTTTGGTCCATAACAGGATACTGAATATTCAAAGGGAGAGATCCCAAAAGCTTGGGCTGCAGGTTTGCAGCTGACCCTATTAATAGCCACATCATATTCCTGTTTATTCAGTGGCCTTTTTTTTTTAAGGAAAAACACGGCTCATCCCTGCTGCCCCAAATGCAAGGAGAAGACTGGAAGGGGCTGCATGAAAATGTGTCAGCCTGGGTCCCTCCTGTGCTTCTTGCAGAAAGGAAAGGAAGATATTAATGCAGATGATTTTGTTACATAAATACATGTTGTATCAGGGCCATTTTTAGCGTTTGTGGGGGTGTGAAGAACTTCTTCAAGCTGCGTATCTATTTCATAGGATTCAGCTGAACTGAGGAAAAGGACAGAGAGTTTTAAGGTAAACTATCAAGATACATTTATTTAAGCCCACACAATTCTGTACAGAGCTCCACATGACAGAAACAATATTTCACTAGCATGTCTCTGGCCTCAGTAGTGCTTTTTAATGCTTTGTAACTCCAAGACCTCTTAATATAATTGGATAAAATTAAGGACAAATTTGTCATCAAATTTCAAATATTGTGTCTGCCATTTGTCTTCAGAGAGTTTCAGTTTCTTTAAATTCCAAAGGGCTGCAACACTTAATTAAAATGAAATTTTAAAATCCAGAAATCTAATTTTTAATTTAATCTCAAAGTAATTTAAACTTCAAATAGATAATTTTCTTGTCAGGAAAGAGCCCATTTTTGAACAGAAAATAAAATCTGCGGGTAATTTCACAAATCAAGTTCATAAAATACAGAACTTCTCTTGATTTCTGAGCAGTTTTCTATCATCCCTTCCACTTCAGCTGCATGTCCCATTCATCCCTGAGAGGTGAGTGGGGTTCACTTCACCCTTCCTGATATGTTCATCCCTACAGAAGGCGGAGTGAACTATGGCCCTCAGCAGAGCTGTGCCAGCTGGGAACATCTTACACCCAGCCTAAAAATGGGCCCAGGTTTAGCTGTGGCTGTAGGCTCAGGGTGGCTCGGGCTGGCGTGGGTAAAACCAGATTTTTCCCCCCTTCCACACTGGAAGTGTCCAGCTACCAAAGCAGCAAGGAGATCCTCTGAGGGGCTTCAGCTGCAAATGTTTCCAAAAAGCATTTTCTCATATTATCTCCGTGGCCATCTGAGAACATTTTCCTTCTGGAACGCAGTTTTAGGGAACTGTGTTTTACTTACAGGAGGGCATTGCCAAAGGGAAGTTTTCGTGGGATTAACTAGTGCTATATTTTTTGTTTCTCATGCTCCAAAAGGATCTGGTTGCTTTTAAAGGTTTGTTGGGTTTTTTTTAACAGAAAGGACATAAGAAGCTAACATTTATAAATCATCTGCCCTTGGTAATCTGGTTAATTTCCACATGGTGCCTACACTCCGTGTTTCTCAGAGCTTGCCACATCCCAGAGCTCTGCAATCCACATGGCAGAGCCCAGCTGGGCCACTGCTAGCTACAAGGTGCTCAAAACTAAAGTGAAGAGAAGAAAGTTAAGGAGGAGAAAGGTTGCCTAAATAAGTCATTATTAAGTCATAATATATTGCACATCCGTGCCAGCCTTGATGCAGAGTATTTTAAAAACACGGTAAAGAATGTCAGTCTTATTTAATAAAATCAGGCAGAGAGAGGAGTCCATATTTCGGGCACTTCACCATTTTGGAACTCAACTTTTCTTCCACAGGGGTCAAGTTTCTCAAACCAGCATTTTAAATTCATCTTGAATCTGCTGCCACCTGTGAATTACTGCTCTAAAAGATTAATTTAAAGCCACCCTCTGAACTGGTGGTTTAAGTGGAAAAGAAGTCACGAATTAATTTCATAGGTTACAATAGTTCTTTTTGGTAATATAATGACAAGGAAGACTCAAGCCTCCACTGGGTCCCCATATTTACTACTCAATGCTCCATTTGCCCATTCTGTTGATGACTTTATCTCAGATTTACTTTGAATACACTAAACTCCAGATTAAAATCTATCCCGCTGGGAAGGGAAGAAAGGCTTAACATTATTGCTCAGCATTCATCAAAGGAGACAAGATAAATGCAATACATCATAATGATAAGGGTTTCTGGGTGACCCCTTAGACTCTAGAGCACAACTTTGGTAACAGTGTAGGAGGAGATTCAGGAATTTAGAAGGACTTCAGAGAGGTCATATTCTGTAGGGAACAATAAAACTGCTAAAACTGTCCTTTACACAGGCTGACTGCCCAAAGCTGTGGCCTTTCTTTCTGGAGCAGGAAATAAAAATATTTGGGATATGCATCGTGATCAAAGAGTAATACTTGTTTGCAGTAATAATGCCTTCAACATGAAAGAAATAAAACAACAGAAGTCTCACCATTAAGAACACTTGAATCTGGTTCAAAATGAGATACACCCTGGAAAGAAGCATCCAGCACCAGCTACAAGGACAGCTGAATGGAGAAAATAATACAGAGACAGAAACCTTTTGTTTCTATTAGAAACATAGAGTATCTCCAAAATGTTTGTTTACTCTAACTGCTCGCCACACAATAATACCACAAAAGAACTTTTCAGTGTGTGACAGCTGGGACTTGAGAAGCTGCAAAATCCAAACCTCACAAAACGAATCACTGGGGCAAGTAGGTTAAAAATTAACAAGACCTGTAAACAATAAAATTAATTAAGTCATCCTCTTAGACTGACACTCTGCATTACAAAAGAGAAAGTAAGGAAAATATAGAATGGAAGGAAAATGCAGTTCAATGTTTTTAGCATATGGCTAGAAAGCAGGAAGAGATCAAATGGGGATTTTGTGCAGATTTCACTGAATTCAGTATCTGTAGCAGCAGTCCCAGCCCAGACACAGTGCCCCTGGGACTGCTGGGAGCCAGCACTGTGGTATCACCAGTGCATCAGGCACCTCACCAAAGTATCTTTCTGCAGTCACAGCAGTAGCAGGCATTCTGAAGGGTCAATCAACACAGCTAAAGTCTGTATATAACTATCTGTATGTGTACAAGCCTTTTCTCTTCCACCTAGCTAAGGTGCTTAAGTTAGAGCCTTTGAAGCTCTTGTGCCACTCTCTAAGAAGGAAGAGTAGGGTACTTCAGGAGGTGGCTTTGGCTTTGTTTCCAAGGGGCAATTTTTGCTGGTAGCTAAAGCAATGTAATCTTCACCTCTTCTCCCACCCACATCAGCACAGGTAGGTCCTTGACAGTGGAGCAATGTTGTGAAATGGGTTACGAGAAGACTCAAAAAACCCCAACCAGCTGACTAACACACCAACCAAATAAACCCCACAGAAATTAGATAAGCCTACAGTTTAGTGGATGAAAAAAGTAGTGGCCTGATAATGAGAACATTTGTTCTCCATAGACATGTTCATCCTCATGGGTATAAGAATACAGAATCAAATTAAGAATACAGATGGGCACAAGTACCAAACACATTCCACAGGGCCTTTCCTCAGGGACCATGAAAGTTTAAATGATTGCATGAACAGTTCCAAAGGGAAACACTAAGAACAAGTAAATCTCAAATTCATAGTAAATTTATGAGAAGTGGAATGACCTTTGCTCATCTCCCTTTATCTCTCATCCTTACAAGGAGAGAGAAAAAAAGGTTGATTTTACTAAGTTATGTTAGCTCTTTTTCATCAGACACAGTGGATTGTATTTTGTTCCTGTAAAGCTACTGCCAGCAAAGGTTATATTTGTACTAATGTGCTGCTTTGTTCACAGCACTGTACAAGAAGTTACATTGTAAGGACACAGACGCCGTATTTATTCAATCACTGTAATACATTGCATTCCTACTCAGTGATATTTCAATATACTCACACAGGAGTTTAGAACGGAAAGTTTCCTTAGATAAATATCTTCCTTTTTTTTTTTCTCATGCAACTATACTAGACCAATATCTTAAACAATAATATATATACATTAAAATATATATATATAGGTATAAACATGTATTATGCTGTTTTGCTAGTACTGTACATGGTTGCATGCACACATCTTTGCATGCTCAAACAGGACCTGCAGCCTAGCTATATTTGTTAATTCTTGCCTAACTCTATTTTATAAATGCTCCCTTTAAAATCTTTCCTCTATAACATGAAAAGTCAATGCCCTAATTTTAAGTCGCCCTTTGAAAGCGAGCCAGTATTCAGATGGATATTGACTCCAGGCCTGCTGGTTGTTCTACAGCAGTGTTTGGAAGGCTGCTGTTCTAATGAATGTGCTAACATTTGATACACACACTAAGAAAATCAATAGCACTATTTTTAAAAAGGCATGTGGCTTTACTAAGTACACTGTCACTACCCCGTTGTGCAAAATTTACTAGAAACCTTCCTATATGACTAAATTGCTGCATCTGGTTCATTTCTCTACTTGCCTGCCAGAATGCATAATATCAGACTTCAAGGACATCCAAAGTCAGCCTCTGAAGCAGAAAAAATATGGTTATTTAAGTTTGAAGTGTATGTGGAAGTCAGTACCTGAAACTCTCATGCAAGTGTCAGTTTTTCCTCATTTCTGTCCTGCTATTTGCACTCAAGACACCTAGGGGACCCAATGGTTTTCACATCAGAAATTCCTGCTTCTGTGCTTTCTGAATGAATTGGGTAACCACGGGCAGAGAATAAAATGCTTTCATAATCACTGCTGAATAAATTAGTCCCTGCTCTTTGGCTTCTTGTCTTCACTAGGCAAATGCACTGCGAAGTTCTTGAATCTCAGCCTTAGATCTGCTCCAGCCCATCTAAGTCACCCTGTTTTCCAAGCAGCTACTGAAAATATCCAGTCATGTGAGTGAACAAGCTAAAAACCTGTAAGGGAAAGGAATATTTGTAAGAAGCAAACCTAGATGAAGTCCAAATGCAGTATATATTCAAGGACTTTAGTCACACTGACTTAATTCTAGATCTGGAAACGTGTCTTCTCCTTAAGGAACTGATTCAATGCTATAGTATGTAGGCATGTACTTGAACCAGGGACTAAATATAACACCAAAGAAGTCAACAGTTAAGGCAAGATAGAAGATCAAACAGGTAAAAATCTAATAGTACATTCAACTATATCTTCAGTCTCTGAAAAGTTTCAAAATTTACGAATATAAAACTATGTGAATCCATCAAAAATAGTTATTTTCATCATTTGATTCTTCAGGGCTAGTTAATTGCCAAAACATGGCACCAGCCTCATCAGGAGGAGTAGAGATTTCTTCATATGCATTTGTATATGCCTGTAGCAGACATAGGTTAGCTGAGAAAGGAGCCAAGCAGCTTCACTAGAGGAAAAATTTAGATTTTTCATGTGGTCCACATGTGCTGGTGATCTTGCTCAAGAGAGCTTTGGTTGGAACTCAGGAAAAAAAAGGCAAGGTTATGACTTAGGCCTTTCCTGACTTAAATGATTCTATGAGTCTATGATTTCAAGTAAAAAAAGTTTCTTTTTTCTTCTAGTTTGAGCAAGCAATGATCATGATAGAAAATATATTACTTGTTTCTAAAAAAATTACTGTATATCATTTCAACACTAGGGTTCCAAAAGAAAACATAATACTGAAATGTTCATATAGCATATGGTATCCTTCCGAAGTCCTGTAGAACTGATACAGAAAAGATAGAATAGTCTTAGCAGAGATTCAGAGGATATTCACTAAATGGAATGTTTGGTAATTCAAAGAATAGTTTTCCCCACAATGAATAATTAGACAGGGAAATTCATTGTCATAGACTGTTATCCATGTGGAGAATAGAATCAAAGTGCAGATTCAAGAAGAATAGGCACTTTAATGGGTTAAAAGTACATAATAAGAACAAACTCAAATATAAATCTTGTTCCATGCAATATTTCACCATGGGAGATTAGGAGTGAGATTTTCTTGGTGGTAGATTACTACTGTTGCCCTTCTGTGCTTCTTCTTGCTTTGTCCTCCTAGGTGCCTGGTGGGTGTCCTTGCCAGACAAAATACCAGGCTATCTAGGTCACAGACGCCAAGTCATTGCAGCAGCTCTACCGCTTCAAAACATTCCTCTCTCTTTTGAAAAGGGGATAAAAGACAGCACAGGAAGTTTTAACAAGTGGTTCTTGTTCCTCTTACGAGAGCACCGAGAGGCTCTGGGCCGCACAGTTTTGCAGGCTGCCCACAGCACCACGGAAACAAGCATGGCACGTGAGCAAGCCTGGCCACAGCTGCACCGGTGCCTGTGGCACACACCTGCACACACCCTGGAGCAGCCAGCACAGCCAGCAGGCACAGGCACAGCCCTGTGGGCATCTCGAGCCGCGCCTGTGTGAGAGCCTGGGCTGAAATCTCCTGCCTTGCTACCAGTGGTAGTGAGCTTAAAGCTGTGATGGTGATGCCCACTGCTGCAGCAGTCAGCTCTGGCCTGTGGGAACCTACCTATCTAAATGTCATTATCTCCACTTACAAAAGACACCTAGGATAAAAAGGGAAATGAACTGAATTACCCAATTTATCTGTATATTAGGTGAGGAATTGATCCCAGTGTTCTTAGGCCCCAATGGACTGCTTTAGCTTCACATTCCCTCCTACAGAGACACTATAAAATTAGACTAAAGTGGCCTCTATGCATTTATAAATGTCTTATACTGGGAATGCAGAGAGGAAAAAGACTGTTCTGCCCTTCACGCATAAGCAGTATCATGTAAACAGGAAAGAGTGGGAAGGCAATCTCCGCTACAGGCCTTTCTAATGAAAGTGCACTTGTGAAACTACAATCCAAGAAGGAATAGGCGGGAGAGCACAGGAGACCATCTATAGATCCATGGCTCATTCTGAACCCCCATTATTCAAACTAAAACACTAACCTTATACAAAAAGTCCAGAGGCTGGTGACTGAAAAGGCACCACACACTGCTGCCATATGAGCAATGTTCAATGAAGGGAGAGGAAGCCTGTGGAGGCAGAGAATCCATGAATGTGATGGCAGGATGGAGCAGCAATGAGGTCTGCAGAAAAATATATCTGTAGTCCACTGAGCTACTACAAACATTTGCTGAATTCTTCCCCACATTCTTCTGTCCAATATTATTTAATCTGCCTCACTAAATAAAATTCTTCTCCAAAAAGTCAGGCTACTACAGATTGTTCTGTGGTCTGGGCGTCACATAGGGGTAGTCTAGCACACAGATATTAGGTTAGCTTCTGGGCAGGTATTCATCAGGTCCAACCTGATAGAATACCAGCTGTTTTTTCTCTTTAGCTGACATGCCTTTCCACATATAAGTGATATAAATGCCCACATTTCTGCCAGATCAGTAGGCAGTATCACTTAGCACCCAGAACATGGGCTCTGCTGACTCTTTGAGCTCCTTCTGCTCCTGAGGCAGTTCGTTCAATCATGATTCATTTTAAGCAGATGATTTCCACCATGCTGGACAATTTCTTCCTTTTTTATTGCATGATCCCTCCATCTACAGGGAATATTTTGGCACCATGAAAAATTTCGTTATGTGCATGGATATGTCCTGCAGATTGTAACTATCCCTCTGGATTTATGATAATCAAGGGTGTTCCAGAAAGGGAAGAACTTCATTATTTATAGGCTCAGATTTTTATGAGAAGTACATTACTGCTGATAAGTGTTTCTCTAAGATCTGATACTTTACCCATTGCTGCAAGAGAACTAAAAATACTGGAAGGCATTAATCTGTCTTACTCAAAATCGTTCTGATTAAAGCACTAAGAAAATATCCTTCAGGCTCAGTTAAGACCCTTTGTAGAGCGAAACACCTAATAAACTGTACCTAAAGGAGGCCTACAAGAAAGGTGGAAGGAGACTTTTTACAAATGCATGTCATGACAGGACAAGAGGAAATGGTTTTAAAATAAAAAGGACAGTTTTAGATTAGATGTTAGGAGGAAGTTCTTTACCGTGAGGGTGGTGAAACACTTGAAAAGGTTGCCCAGAGAAGCTGTGGATGCCACGTCCCTGGAAGTGTTCAAGGCCAAGTTGGATAGGGCTCTGAGCAACCTGGTCTAGTGGAAGGTGCCCCTACCATGGCAGGGGGGTTGGAACTAGATGACCTTTCCCTTTCAACCCAAACCATTCTATAATTCTGTGGTATGAGATAAAAGTAATAGCCATCCGATGCAATGGGCCGACCTCTGGGCCCAATGATGGGTTGAGCAGAGGGATTCTTTGGTCAAAACCAATGTAAGTTAGATGTGTGTCTGTGTGAGAGAAAAAAACATCAAAAACTGCCCAAACGGCAATGGGCCATGCTGCAAGAACATCCCCAAGGAGTGAGCAGGAAGGTCTATGGCCACAGAATACAGGGAGATTGGGGTTGGAAAAATGGCTTGGGTGGTTTTTTTCTATTACAACTAGACAAACAAGATTCTGAGGTCATTAGCTGTAAATAAAATGGTTATTTTTAAAGATTAAATCTCATTGGAAACTTCCAAAGGAAAAAAAAATACCCAAAAAACCCCCCAGAATTTAAAGGCTCTGGATATTGTCTAGCCACTTAGAGAGTCAATGGTGCCAAAAGGACACCTGGTCACATCCTCCTGCCTGCGTTAGAGATACTTCTAGCTGGCAGCCCTTCCCCCTGGCACCTGGTGGTGAAACAGCTGCCAGTGTAGGATACCAACCTGTTTTTAGGTCCTGTGGGATTGATGGAGCATGGGCTGCATCAGAGTGAGCAGGATGACAGCGCACATCTTGTTCCACAGGCTTGTTGTGGAATATAAAATCTACAGGAAGAAAAGAAAGGCCCTGGGTTTGCTGTATGTGAGATGTTTTAATTTGCACAAATGCAAGTGACAGACACTTTGGAAGTTTCCACTTTGTATTCTGCTTTCATCTTAATTAGTATTAACTTACTCTTCCAACAAGGGAAAACCCACAGAAGACTGATCAAGAGAAGAAAACTGCAGTAGTTCTAATAGCCCCCTTCACTCAGCTGTTGATACTATACTTAGAAGGGTGTGTATGTAGTGGCATATCATCTCTAATGCCCAGGTTTCACAGAAAGAAGTTATATTCATTGTTGTGGCAATTAAGGAAAGCTACAGCAGGATCACACACAAGGTGAATTAAGCCACTGGATGCCTTAAATCTGTTCTCCACAAACTGGGAGCAACACATAGATGCTGGTTCATCATCAGCGTGAGCCCTGCAGGATCCTCAGGTTTGGCTGTTCTCTGGCCAGCTCCTGGGAATTTGGACATTCCCCTTTAGCCTGCCAAAATTGAAGGTGAATATCTTTCTGTCAGTTAGGCATGCTGAAATGCCAGGGCACTGGAGCTGGGTAGTGTTGGAGATGTTTGAGGAAGGAGGCAGGGTCCCATGGCCAGGATATAAGGAAGAGCATGACCATGGCAACTAGCTGATATATAGCTGAGGTGCTCGTCGAATTACAGCCCAAATAATGAAAAACAACAGTTTCCTTTCTGTGAAATGAGGGTGCTAATGCCAACCAACAGAGCTGTGGCAACTTCTCAGGTGGCTGCCCATGACCCAAGCATCTGCTGCAATACTGGGATAGAAGAAAAAGTGACTTAGTCTGACTAGCATCTAAATTACTTCTGTATTAACTGACCAACCTTCTTGCAAGACATGCTCCCTTTTTACAGAAAAACATGTAGAGAAAGACGAGCAATTCTTTTCCAAGCTGCAAAATACAGTCATTGCCAGTGGGCACTCGTGCAGATGAAGCAGCCAGAGCCAGGAAGCATTATACCTCCTGCCAAAGAACCCCTCTTCATATTTATTATATGTTAAAACAGGTTGCTCTCTTCAAGCTCCATTTCAGAGCCTAGAGGTTGGTGCAGGATTGATTGGCATACTGTGACAGTGCCAGTGGTATGGTGGAAGAATCCTGACACTTGTTTTGCCTCAGACTAGCCCTACCGAGTATGAGAGGACTGGATTTCAGAAATGATGGGCACTCACAGCTAGTGCCAAAGGCAGGTCAAGGTGCAGCTGCCCTGCAGCTCTTGGCACTGGGTCTTGAGGGCATCTCCTTTTTCCCCCCAACAAGTGCTATCTGGTCAGCCTCTCCATTTCCAATTAAACAGAATATTCTGTTTACAGTGATGTTCACTACAGCTGTAGTGTATTTTGGACCTTTCTGCTCCACAGAAACATGGTAATCATCCCTTAAATGAACCTAACCCCTGAACAGCCTTCTTGGGTAGATACTATGTCATCAACTTCCTCAAGCAGAAATCAAGTGCTTTGCAACTGAATGCCCTGCTAAGGCACGAGCGTGTCTGGCACAGAGCAAGGGGAACCAGCCATGCACCAGGAGGGTAAGGACTCTGCTGTGTCACCAGGGCATGACGGCCTCCTACAGCCCCTGCCCCTGTGCCCCGAGGGTCAGCCCCACGCTGGCTCTGCCTGCAGACTTCAATAAGCCTACTGAGATGTACCAGAATGGGATTTGCCTTTGCTTTGTTCTACAAAATGGATGTAACAGCAACAGAAGGATTGCACAGAGAGGATTTTCTGGCCTGCCATCCAAGTAGAAAAGGAACAGGAAAAAAGAGAAGGAGAAAGGAGAGTAACAGAGAGGGTCAAAATCAAAGCAAGCAGGGAAGATAGGGTGGAAATACACCTTCAAGTCTCTGGCCCATGTTCCTCACTATTTCAGCAATTGTATCTTGTAAATCTCAATCTCAGACTTGTTTGACTTCTTCTGAACTCTTCTACTCTCACTGGAAAGCTATTTTGGAATCTCACTCCTCTCATAGCTAGAATCCTTTTAATTTCCAGCCTAATTTTATTCATAAATATATGTCCATGTCTTCTTGTGGAACTTTAAGCTATAGTCTTAACTACAGCTTAAGTAGTTCTCCCTGGATATTAACCTCACAGTTCTGGTTTTATGCTTAGTTTAAGCTGTCTCTATGTCTGACCTGCTGCCAAACACCTGATAACAAATATATGTAGAGACATGACATTCCCTGGTCAGAAAGGTGTCGCTCTGCCTAGCAGCTGAATCACACAAACCCTCTTGCAGCTCTAATTCAGGAGCCTGATCCCAAGAGCTAGAAGATAGGGCTGTCCTCTGCAGAAGCTTCCTCTGGATCACATCATCATACCTTAACAACACAACCACCTCCCTCTTTCCCACTCACAACCTGCCTGGTGCAGATAAGGGTGCGCGACTGTTGTGCCAGGCTGTTTTACAAGACCCAAACTCCCTGGTATATGCTGTGGCACCTGGGCTGGAGAGATGTATATAGCAAATTTCCTGCCCAGCCACACGCCACCTGGGGTCCGTGTGTGATGAGTCTCCCACGAGGGACACCCCAGCCACATGTACACATGCAGTGAAGCTGCTGAGTCTGTCTGCAAACCCCAGTGAATCTTCTGGGGTTTCTGGACATCTTGCTCTGGATGGAAAATGAGGGTTTGTCCCTTGGAATATCAGAAATCTTCCTCTTAGACTACCTTTGCTGGGTTACAGAAATAAGTATTTCATAAATAAAAATCAGGAAACAAGTAGGAAATAAATAATACCGTTTTAGAAAACCCTACAAATATGAAAAGTACCTAATCCTTAGATTCAAGCCATATTAGGGGACCAGAGGGATATATAATTGCTCTGCTGCCTGGATTATCTGATGGAGTAACACTCAGAAGTACTGCTTGCCAACTGCATACATAAACCTGGTTTATCGCATCCCCAACAAAGTAGATTATGTTTTTGTGGTGCCCTTATCCACATGTTCAATCAACAGGACTGCATTACCTTCCTCAGTGACCTTCATACTGCTCTTCCAAATTAAACAGCTGTGCATTAGTCTCCAGCTCTAGCTAAGGTACTGGCTGCAATGCGAGTGGTGTGACCTGAGGAGGAGCTTCATGGTGACACCAAGGTCAATTATCTCAGAAGAGGGAGGAAAAGCCCAGCAGAAGAGACCTTCACCTTGAACCTGCTGTGCGTGACCAGGAAGGTTCAGCCACTCAAAGAGCTTTGTGCTGCTACAAGTGGCATCAGGCACTAGAGAGAAAGGCAAAACAAAGAGCAGAGTTTCCCCAGTGCTGCTCTAATTACACAGTTAATTAGGTGTGAGCTGAGATGGATATGTTGCTGCTGTCTGTGGGTTTGAGGTCCTGGTCCTAGTCGCAACAAGGGCAAGGGTACAAATTTTGGCTCAGTTGGAATGAAGCTGGAAACTTATGATTTAATCTGGCAAGATTTTCTCCAGCGTTGAAGAACTTTACTAGTTTCACAGGTGATATGAACCTGTGTTAGAGCAACCCATCTCATTAATCTCTGGCATTTCAAATGCTGTCAAGGCTGAGGGACTTCTGTCTTCTGTGTTTTAATCCACCTGTCTTTGGCAGCCTGTGGTTTCCCCAAGACAGATTTCAGTTCCTGGACAGGCCCACTCAGAGACCCTTCCTGCTTACCTAAGTCCTGAAGAAATGGCTAGGGGAAAATGTTCTCTATTTTATGATATTTTATCATGCATTGAATAAAGAGATATATATTTTAACTAAGCCAAAAATATTTAATGTTTAAGTTTGCAATTATTGATAACTATCTTAAGACAGAAATCCCTAGATATTTTAAAACTCTAACCATATTGTCCCAGCTGTGTTATCCATAGAGAATATGATACAGCTATGTAAAGCTTCTATGACTGCTAAGTGTATTCAATTATCTCTGCTAGTTTTGTCCCTCCTCCCACACTCTCCATTCATTTCAGTGTTCACGAAATATTTTAAGCTTGTTAAGTGAGTTCATGCATGCATTACAAATAAGCACTTTGGGAAAAATTTATGGCTATTTTATCCATCTCAATGTATGGGCATGAACGTACCACTAATCTGCACAGAGCTGTGAGACATTGTCCCTTTTCCTCTTACCCTCCCCCTTCAGGAAAGAAAAAACCCAAACTTTGGAAAACGGGTCATGCGAACACAGGGATTTCTATAGGGAGCCCATGGAACAATGCTTGCATTCGCCAGGCGTAGTGGGCTCCCATTGTCTCCTCTTTCAGCACATAATAGAGGCTTTGCCAGCGGGGAAGCTAAATGGGGAACAAATGGATGGACAGTAAAGATGATGTCGGCAGAAAATGCAAGAACCTCCTTCTGCTTCTGTTTCTTTCAAAGGCTTGAAAGTGATAATGTGCATAGTAATTCCTCTCCATTGTGGTGTATGTAACGTTTATATTCCTGCTATGCTTGCTAAAGGAATGCTGGCTGTGGTCAGCAGAGAGGCCTGTACCCATGCCTTTATCCCAGCAGCCTCTTGGAGTTCAAACAGTATGGCATCCATGTGTGGGGAGCAAAACACCAACTCTTATGTTAATGAAGATTACAGTGAAGAATAGAGGGATGAAAGCCCAGCTGCTCACCCACTGACAGCAACTAGGGGATTTTCCCTTGCAGCAGCAAAGTACCCAACTATAGCTAAGTTTTGTCAGAATTTTCTTTACCATCCATTTCAGAGGTTTCACAACTGGGCTGGAAAATTTGCATGGAGATAAACCCTTCAGTCAGGCCTCAAGCAAATGTAAAAATGGCTGTTATCTTTTTGTGAAAGCCCCAGAGATGGAACTACTGAAGCAGTGCAAATACACATAGGAAAATCTACCTATTTAGAGATGGTACACATACAGAATTGCACAGAAGTCAGAGAGTTAATTTGTCCCAGCTGATAACTTAAATTGTGGAAATGAACACATCTTTTATTTTCAAGCCCTTTTAAGCCACATTATATCAGTTTGAAGTGAAAGAATTATTTTCTGTTAAATTCTGTGAGATGACTCAAGAGGTCTGTAGGGACATGATCAGTTGCCATTCACTTCCAGAAGACTCTTCCCCCAAGGATTTGAAGTGGCAATCAGCAGCAATGGCAGTTCTATCCCTTGCTCCATCAGTCTCCTCCACAAACTTCAAGCTGTAAAATTTTAAACACTGCTATTGCTAGAAGTGAAGAAATAAAGGACGCTACTGAAGTATCACTTTTCAGACCATTCATCAGTCTTCGGTATATTTTTGGTCTGGGGAAAAACCACCTATATTAAATCCTTTTTTCCCCTGACCTTTTGTTTTCAAAATGCTTGATTACAAGATCCATTCCAAGATCCATCCCAAGAATCCCTTGAAACATATAAAAATCATCTTCCTCCATTTAGAGTTGGGCACTAGCAGGAAGATGGAGTGTTTTTAACCTGTGTATCCTCACTGGCTCCACCCTGGGCTAACAATGATCTCCTGAAGATGCCGTGGTGGCCCTGCATAGAGCAGGCTCACAACCTTCACCTGTGAAGCCACGGATCTGAAAACTGGTTTCACCATGGAGAAACCAAAGGTTACAGAGGGGCTAGGATATCTCTTTCCTCACTCCAGTTGGCCCCTCCAAGGAAAAAAGGTAGCCCATGGAGAAACTGACAGCACTGCCAAGATGCTACCTAATGTGAGCATTAAATCTGCCTTAAACAGAGGAAATTAATACCAAGCACCTCATTTGAATGGCATCTCATTTGGGAGAAAAGCCAGGAAATATAAAGGTTGGTTTGCTCTGCTCATCACTCACATGACTGTACCTTTTGTTTTTCAGCCTGATGAGAGGCAAGGATAGAAAATCAGCCCCAGCTCTGAATTTCCTGGCTTTTGTCAGTTGATGTTACACCCATAACATTATTCAAACGGGGGGTTTTTGTGTAACAGATAAATGTCGACAAAGCCCTGTCTAATGCCTTTTAGGTTGCTAGGAAACCTGGCTCTGTAGCCACCACAGAGATATCTCTGGCTAGGGGCTTAGATAAGCTCTGACTTGTTTTGATTAGGTGAGCTTTATTGCAGAAAAGACAGCAGCATGCTTGACACAGTGAAAATATGACCCGCTTACAAACCCGGGGCACAAAGATCATTTATTGCTCATGATGGCGTCCATGGGAGGACACTTAGAATACTTTTCTAACCTGCCAGATCACTTCTCCCCAGAAAAAGCCACACCTCCTAATTAATGTCTCCTCTGGTCCCCTAGGACTTGGGGCTGCTGCTGCTAACACCTCTGTGTTAGACCATACTGAGGTGAAAAGTCATTTTCAGCCTGGCTTAATTTCACATGTCAGGAGAATGGGGGTATTTGTGGTCTGGTGGGCAGCACAGATAACTAAGAACTAGATTACTTGCCCTCTGCTCTGAGCTCTGCAGTTTAATGATTGTGCTTTGAAAATAAATTTGAACGAGTTGTACCTGCGGCAGATATTTATGCAGCCCCATTAATGGAGGAGCTAGAGGGAGTGAGCCTCTCTGCTGTTGCTCGTGGTGACCCGAGATCTGCTCAGGAGTGCTGAAGCTCTTCCCCTGTCTGACTCTGCTTGTCTCAGCCTGCTTATGCTGGTCTATGCCCTGCCCTTGCTGATGACGTGCCCAACAGGCATTTGGGGAAGAGATGGAAGCTCCATGCCTTCCTCATAAGTGGTTTCCACCTCTCACCTCTTTACTGATAAGAAGTTTTTGCCTTTTTCTACCTTACTGCAATTCAAGAACCTTGCTTCTTGTCTTGTTCACAGCATATATAACAAACAGGTTATCCCTTCCTCTCTGCAGCACCTTTTATATATTTGAAAGAGATTCTCCTTTCTTCCACAGTCAACTTTTCTCTGAACAAAATGAAACCTAAACTTTCTCCATCTATTCTCACAAAGCATATTTTCCCTAAGCTCTTTATCTCCATGGTATATTATCTGTGAAAGCAGGGCAGATATTCTGCGAGCTATAAACTAAACCAACAATACTGAGGTGAAAGCACCAGTCTGATCACAGGCTCAGTCATGCTGTACCTGTGAGCTATGCGGTTTCTGTCCAGGTTGCTCGCAATAGCTTGAGATTGCATTACTTGCTCTTTAATCAGGAAGGCATGAGACAGGCACCTGGAACAGTCAAAATTACGTGACAGAGACCCCAGGTTCATGCTGAGGTGTAAGTAGAACTCAGGACATTCAGTTGGGTCTAAATTCATATTTACATATTCACATTTAATAAAGTGCACGGCTCAGTGATATACTCTTGTGTGGCTGACGTACCAGTCAGAAGAGACAACCAGCTGCATTACTAATAAAGTTTAAAAAGGCTCTCCCTCAATTCACACCCAATTACATGAGAAGTTTCATTCACAAAGAATGTGTAATCTGTCCATAATCGTAGCATTTTTGAAGAAATTTCTGCTCATCAATCTGTCTCAGGTAAAGCTATTACAGAAGCTAAAACATGATCCAAAGGGTGAAAACAATCAGGCTCTTTCCAGCTAACTGGGAAAGCAAGTCTCAGAATAATGAATTCTGTGCTGAGAACTCTGCAGTTGAAGTGTTTCAGTTGGGAGAGCTTGGTACAAACAGGTACTTTCCAAACCATTCAGTATATAGGTTAATATTAACATTAGTCATTGCACATTTAACTCAACAGTCTGAGAAGCAATGATCTGCTATGCTCCCCTGCACTCATGGCTGAGCCTTGGGTTTGTGTACTGTGCCCAAACACACCAGTACGTCCTGTGACCCTGCTATGAAGGAGACAAAAAAGCGTGTTTACATTGTCTTTGCAGCTCACACCTGGAGCAAGCCCTGGTTCCCTGGCAGCCTGTACAGCATGGCCTGTGTCCCTCAGGAACACACAAACCATGACCACACTGAAGCGCTCTGGGAACAAACCTGGCATTTTACCAGCCTCCACTGCTGTCTGCAAATGGAGGTGAGCATCTCCTTACTCTCCCAGCACTGATGTCAGAATGCACTTGCCCCAGTCATGGCAGATGACCACACCAGCATCCTCCTCATAAAGTGACCGAGCCAAACAAAGGAGTGCAGAGGCTGCTACAAAAACACACTGCTTGCTTCTGCTCTGACCATGTCGGCTGCCATTCCTTCCTCAGTACACAATGTCAGTCCCACCACACAAACCTCATGCACTGGGGTGCTGACAAAGCCAGCTCAAACTAGGGCTATGGATGGCTACACACAGATGCCTGTTAGAGCCAGTCTTGGCCAGATGGTGTTTGTTGCCCCAATTATATTTCTGGCTCTTAACTATCAACCAGGCTGTGACACAGCAAGTTGGAAGTGCTTGCAGGGCCTGGATGTCATTGTTGGCAAACAAGGGCAGGAGGCTGCTCTTGGAAAAGGCTGCTTGTGTGTGTGTGTACAAGTTAGTAGTACCCAAGGCACCGGGTGACGTGAGTCTCTTGCCCTGGCCCCAGAGCTGCCCACCTCTGCTGGAGAATGGCTGAATCACACCGTGTATCTTTCCTAAGCACAGTTGTACCTAAACACATCCTACTGCTCTTGTCTCTTCAGTAAGTGTAACTCAGACAAGACACCTACCACAGCCACAGGCAATGCCAGAAGCACAGCTTCATGCCTGGGGCCCCCCACTTGTCCTGAGCATGGCAGTGAAGATGGAAGGGGTGAATGAATGGCTTCAGAGAGTCTCATCTGTAAGGCTTGTTAAGGTCCTAGACCTCTCAGACCCAGCAAGATGCTCAAGTCCCAGGTGACAGTGCAACACGGAGCTTACTGTTACAGCACATCAGTCCCGAGCTCATGTAGCTCATGACAGAAGGAGGCACGCATGCCAAGGTGCTCCAGCATAATCACTGGCATCACAGCTCTCTACATGCACAGCCTTTGTTTTGATGAATTTGAAGTCAATGTACTTACTGCTGCAGGCCAAACTCACAGCATGAACTAGCCTCAGTTATGCCGTATGTGGAGATCCTGGAAGTGCTGAATATGGAAGCCCTGAAATACTTTTTGCACCTAAAAAAACTTTTAGATTTTTTATTCACAAGGTTCCGTAAAAATCCCAAGTGGTCGAATAATAAGAAGATTGATATGGAGTTCCCCAGGTTGTTGGGCCAGCTGGGAGGCTGGTAAGCACAGCTGAGTGAGATTTGTGTGAGTAAGTCTAGGGGCACTGGAGAACACTGTTGGGAGGAGGGAGTGAACATGTCCTGGTCTGTGCAGATAGTGTCTGTGGTGTGCAGATCCCTGAGAACAGCCCTCTCAAATGCACCTAACTTTCTAAACAGAGGTAGCTATTTAGCTTGCTTCAGCTGGGCCGATATGGTTGCATGTAGATGACTCGGGGACCAGGGCCAAGTACCATGTGACTACAGATGGACTGCACGGATGCGCTCAGAGTCATGGATTGTGTTCACAATGTCTGAGAGGAACAAGGACAAATTTTGCAGCTGTACTGTGCACATTAGCAGTTTTGGCAACTGCATGCATGCTCCTACAACTCTACAGATGACAGCAAAAGCTGCGCCTTGGTGATACAATGGGCTCTGCTGTATTTGAAAGGACCAACGTGACCAACTGACTATACTCTTTGGCATATATCATCTCCCAAGATAATGCAAACTCCTTGGATTCACAGACACACAGAAAATCAGTGTTGCCTGTGTACTGTCAGATGTGCTGCTGTCACAGCCTCTCTTGAGACTCACCCAAACTAGATGCCAATCACTTGCTCCCCCACTTTCCCTCCCACTTCCTGCTCCAGGGATGAAGTCGAGAATTATGTGAAAAATGGAAAAATCATGGGTTAAAATAAGAACAATTTACTGGAAACAGCAATGAGATAAGAAAATGAACAGTAACAGCAACAATATTAATAACAAAAGTGTGCAAAAAAAGAGGATGATTTACATGCAGAATGCTCACTGAGCCCAGCCTGACATTACCACAGCCAGTGGCATCCCACCTCAACTTCTCCATCTGCCACACTTGCTCCTAACTGGAAACCACATCCCTTCTTCTCAGAAGTCCCTTCTCAGAGAGTCCCTTTTCCCAGCCCATGACATAGGATGGTATCAAACAACACAGTGCCTTGGTCATACCCTCCCGCTGATCTGGGCCAGAACCAGGACAGTTTCCCAGACTCTTTTTGAATCACTTCAGCTAAAGAGCTCAGGCAGCAGAGAGATAAGTTGTCAAGAAGATCACAGCTTTAAGAGGGGATGTCCCATGCCCACTGTTCAGCTCTTCCTCCCCTGAACTGAGTATATGAACGTGACTCAAAAACAGACCACATACCTTCCATACAGTTTTCACAGCTCTTAAAGATGGCATCTGACACAGAGTAAATGGCTGAAGTTCAGCTGCAGTCAGTGAAAAGTTTGCCCAATTTAGCAATGGAGTTCTCCTCAGGGACACTGGCCAGACCCAGTCACATTTGTGAAGGCATATCTAATTTGCACGCTCTTAGTGTGTCTGCTATTACTTTTGCCACCAGGCTGAAGTTTTTAATGAGATTAATGATCCATGGGTCACTGTGACCAGTGATTGATGAGGTTCTCAGCAAAATCAATTTAGTGTTTCTTTCCACCAAGGGTTGCTACCACCCTTCTGCATCCCAAAATGGGTCACAATTAAGATGATGTAGTTTGATCTGGTTTTCCCTGACCAGACACTTCAATTCAGTACCTGCAGTTTGTTGAATATGGTTTTCCAATAAACGCAAGGGAGCCTAATGGTAGCAGTGCATTAACACACCAATGCCAATTTGCGGTATTGGGTATCAGGATATGCAAATGAATCAAATTAGATCTTGTTTTCAAAGGGTATCATAAGCTGTCCCTTGAGCTTTATGTGCTTTTGGACATAATTTGATACATTAACATTTAATTTCTGCGAGGTGGGGTTCACCTTCCTCTGAGGTAAAGAGCTTACAGAGTAACACAGATCTCGTACCTCCCTGCTTCCTCTGCTAGTAAGAAATACAAGATCCAGTTTCTCTCTCCCTTCCCCCACTGCTTTCCTCCCACAATGTTTTAAAAATCTGGCAGTAATGTGAAAAATAGTGTTGTATGGCTCTGTTATCACTCAGTGACTCCCAGATTATGTTTGTTACGTTGATGTGCCAGTGCTGTTGGGAGCTGAGCAGCAAGGCTGGTTTTACTGCTCTCCTCAGAGCCATGCTGCTCTGGGACAGCTGCTTTACCTCCATCCAAATGTAAGAGCAACTAAGAGGAGATTTTTGCCCAGTCGTGGACTTCTGCTGATCCCATCACCTGCTGGAATGGGATTTGGGGATATTACCCAGCCCAGTGTGAATATTTGCCACGCGTAGGCCCTCAGGACAGTTCATACCTTTGCAGCTTACCACACAATTTGATTAATGAAGTTCCAAGTGACAGGGGGCATAACAACTGCCAGCATTTAAGATCATAGGTTTTAAAGGTCAGTAAGGACCACTAGCCTTCATTATATCAGAAGCCAAATAATTTAATTCAGTAAATCCTACCTCAAATTCCTATCTTGTTGTCAAGATAGAGCATATATTTTCAGGAGCTGCTCCAAACTCAGTCTACAGATTTTATTTTAAAGAGGTATCCCACTGAGCCCTCTATGTCCCTGTAACCCTCCTTGTGTGCACCACCATGTGAGACACACATCTCTGTTCTTACAGTCGAGTTTTACTTAAGACATGGCCTGTTTTGGTTAGAGGAGCGTTATTTGCTGAGGGTGGCCAATGTGTTCTGCCTTGCTGAAGTCATGGTTTTATGATGTAAATTAGACAGATAATACTGTCTGTAAACCATACTGCATGATCAGATGGCAGACTAAGCTTAGTGAGATAGAGATTTCCTTTTTAATTAAAACTGCAACGCTTCTGTGTGGTGGATTAACACTGAAAGGGTCACGGGAAGAAGTGAATTAAAGTAGGATCTGAACAATGAGGAAAAATTGCTCCAAAATGGCCACTAACAGCATAACAACTGTGTCACTTACCAATGTCTTCCTCTCAGGACTACTGACATTATGTTATATTAACCCTTACCATTCCTTAAAGGTAGTAAAATGTCATCCTTGTTTTATTGGTATGAAAATTCAGATGTGGAAGGTTAAAATAATAATGAAATCATATCTGGCTTCTTTTGTCATAACCTTCATCTTGACAATGAGACTTTGCTTTTGGAAGCACCTGGAAGCCAGGACTCCCACCAGTTCCTGTGGGAGTCAAGAAATTTTTTCAACAGCTCCAGAAATGCAGCCCCAGTAGCTCTTTTTAGGTAAACCATGTTTTTCCTTCAGAACGCGTGCACTCAGCAGTTAAGCTGCCATACGAACACCGAACTTTAATTCTCACAATATCCAGTCCTTCTGGCCAGCTTGTCCCAGAAGACTGTCAGTAAGCAGTGCTACAACAGATGTCACACTTGCACAGATATATCCTGGCTTTTTAGTGGAAAGAAAATTTCCCTTTCCCTAAACTCTACCAAGCTAGAAGTTCTTGATTCAGACTGCTGCAAGCCCACCTTCACACAGGCCTGAAGGTGAATTTCTCCCTATTAGACTATCTTTGCTGTTTAGATGACATCTTCTAACAAAGCCCAGTATAACAGATGGTTAACCCCAAATCTAAAACTTGCACTTGAATTCTTTTGCTAAAATACTCTGCAATTAGACATAAGCTGAGTAAGGCAGAGACTGCAGTACTGTATCACCAGGAAACATGTAAGGAGAAAAAAATCTGAGCCATCCTTTTTTCACAAAAATAAAAAGAGCAGCTGAGGTACATACCTGAGAAATACAAGTGGAACTGAGAAATCCTGAATCAGCTGCTCACAAAGAACAAAATTATTATAATCAAATTTCCACATGCATATTGACAGATTAGAAATGCAATGCCTAACAATTCTTAAACAAATACCAGTTTTCTTCCAGAAAAAATTGTCTGTTAAAAACAACAAATCCAATGTTGTTACAGATATTACAAAACAGAGCAGCTATTTGATATTAAACCTCAAGAAATAATCAAATATTTCTGTGCTGTCACAAAAGAAATAAAAAAAGGAAAAAGCATAACCCGGCTGGGGGGGCTGGGGAGAGCAAAGGAAATGAACTGAATTAATCACCTACAATTTCCTCCAAAAGTGACTTAATCCCGCTCAACCTTCAACCTGCATGAGACAACCTATAGGGAAACCAAAAAACCTCTAATACTCAGGCTGACAGGTCCTTGAAAGGAGGCTGAATGTAATTTGAATACTTCAACAGCAAAACAGCATCCTCAGCCTTAGAGTGGGCCTCTAGGCAGAGGCAAGGTTAGTTTATAACAATAATAAATAAAATTATGCTTACCCCTTCAAGTACCTCAAAGGAAATTAATTTTTAGTTTTTTAGAGTAACTGTGAACAAAAACCACATTAAGCAGTATAGACTACATCTGAGACTAGTACAAGCAATGCAGCTATCCAGATATTCAGGAATTGGATAGAGAGCCCTAAAAAGCATGTTTTGCTGCCAGCTCTCCTTGTATCCCCTGTTACAGAAATCCAGGAGATTGCAGATGCAGGCGGGCTGAGGGAGGACTCAAGTCTCCACCTGCGATTACCTACCCCCATCGTTTTATGCCAGTAAACTCTGCAATGCAGCAGCGAGTGCTCTGCACTTGGGTAAGTGTTTGCTTGTCTCTCGATGTCTGTGCCAGTGAACGTGTGCAGGCAGCAGGGAGCTTTAATAAAGCAAACTCTGCAGCAGACTGCAGAGCAGGCTGATTAACAGTTTCGGTGGTACTGGGGAGCGTAGCAGAACACTCTGCCTCCCCTCCTCCACCCAGTCTTAAACCTGACAGATCAAAGCTTTGACCAGCATCAGGTGGTTAAAACACCGTTCATTAACTTGTGGTGCTTTCTGCCTGCTCACCGTAGAAAGGCTGCAGGAATTGCTTAGGATGATCACATACAAAATATGTTTACTGGAGTTCAAAACAGCTTGTCTCATTCATTCCAAGCCTGCCCTTTAAAATGATATTAATTAAGAAAGCAGCTTTAATGCAACAAGCAAATGGCATGTAATCAGTGATTATAGCAGCAGGCAAGGACATGATTTACCAGAAATTCTGTGAGAAAGGGACAATTGCAAGATCTTGTCTTCCCTACACAGCATCACCTGGGGCTTTGACCTGCCCCATTCCCCCTTCCTGCTCTCCAGGTCCCACGGGTGGCATCTGCCTTGCACTCATGTCTCTGAGGAACATCTGAGTTAGGGAGAGAAAAACAGTTTTCTTTCTTCTTCTGTAACAAACCAGCTGGCGAAGGATATGTGTTTCCCCAGCCCAGTTTCCAGAGCAAGGCAAAACGGGACAACGCAGCAACAGAAGGGTGCAGAGTCACAGTCACCCCACCTGAACCCATGGACCAAAGCAGAGAAGCTGGCTGGGCTCAGCACCTTGAGGTGGGAGCAAGCTCTGACAGGGTGGAGATGCTGGGGGCAGGCAGGGCAGCAAGGGGCAGCCTCCAGCTGGGAGCAGGACCAGGGACCCAATGTAAGGAAACGCTCAGCAGGCAGAGAGTGATCAACAAGCAAATTCGGTCAGCTGTAGGTTGTTTATGAGAATGAGATGGAAACCAAATTAATAAATTGTCCCAACTGCTGTCCCCACACTCCCACTCTGTATTTGCTTTTCTCCCTTCTGTCTTTGCTCCTGCCCTCCCACATGAAAAAATAGGTATTTGTTTATATTTCTTGCAGTCCTTTATAATACCTTATAAAACCACTACCCAGGTTTCTGGGCCAAAACCCCATTTTGCAGCTGTAGGAAATGCAGCTTGGAGAGGCAGAGTGACTCAGTTGGAATTTTATAGCCAGCCCACATCAGAACCAGCTTTCAGAACTCATCTTCTTTGGCTCCTAAAATGAACCTTCTTCCACCAGCACCAGAACTTTCCACTGGAGCTAAAGTTACCCATCACACTGAATTTGCTATCTTTAGTCCCTCGGTTGGGTATTTGTTTCTTTGTTCTTCAGAGTCCTGGATGTTGCGGGATGTAAAGCTGAGTGTGTACTATTGTTCACTTCAGCTTTGTGCTGATGAAAGAACTAGCACAAAGGAAGGAGAAAAGGGGGCACCTTCTTGTATAAAAGGCTCTGAAATCCCGTATGGAAAAACTCTATAGAAGTGAATAAATGTGATTCTAAAAGCCTATTGAATTTAAGAGAGAATGATCTCCTTCCCACATGGTTTTCAAACACCATATAGACTGGTGCAGTCTTTGAGCATCTAGAGAAAAGAGATCAGACTCTTTTCAATGCTATGGATTTATCTATATAAAACTATTGCTTTAATTTTTACTAGGTACCTTATGGAAAAGGCCTAGGAAAAAGGATAAAAAGAGAATTAGGAAGGCAATTTTAGCTGGTTTGTTTTGAAGTCGTTGCAGAATAGCAAGTATTACTATCGCTTTCTTCTGATTCTCAGTGACATTGTGTTTGTTTACTTTGTTTAAAGTTTGGGATCTTTTGTGGCAATTGCCACTACAGTGTTGGGAAGGGAGTTTTTAAAATACTGTGAATGCTTTCCTAGATGTTTTTTGAGATGAGTGGCTTGTCTAAATCTTTATCTTCTCTACATATAGGGAAGGCTGTGGTCAGGGGAAAGCAAAGTCGGTCTTCATAATAATTTATCTGCTGGATGAAGAAGGAGCAACTGAAACAATGGTATAGATTATATGATCTAAAGACTCTCAGGGGAGGGAGAGGACTGCAGAAGGCAGCATTATAAACAGAAGGCCTTTTCCATGTAGCTGTTTTGGGAGGCACAGGCTGTCGGTCTGCCAGAGGGAGCCACAGCTGCGCCAGATGTGTGGTGATATGAGCACAATGAAATTCAACATGGCATTCAGGTAGACTAATTTTTCCACTCAGAATTCAGGGAAACTATTCCCAAGTCCTTCTGCACATATGTGCATGTGTGTAGGTACGTTACATAAAACCAGTGTTTATGCTGGATGCCCAGAGGAAACATTAAATGACTGTGTGCAGTGTTCATGATGGACACTAGAGAGCCCAAAGGCAAGTTTTCTATCATAAATTTATGTCAGCTTTTATATGCTACAACATCTGGGTCCAAAATTGGAGCTAGCAATCTAATAAGACAGCTTGGTTATGAGCAGTCACTCCAAAGTATTGACCCTGATCATCTCCCTTTTTAGATGATGAAAAGCTTGGCCTGCTCACTTACAGACTGTTCATTTCAGCCACCCCCAAGTCATGCTATCTTGCTGACAGGGGCAAAGTCAGCCCTGAAAGTCCTAGGTACAAATTGTCAGCCACAAAATAGTCCCTGCTGGTGCCGAGCAAATTATCTGTCAGTTGGCATGTGCCGTTTTCTCTGTCCTAGTGAGTGGTCCCTTTGCTCCTGGCATGGGTGTGGTGAAACACACAATCCCATCCCTCTGGGAAAGTTCCCTTGTGTCACAGTGACAGGCAGATACCCCAGAACAGCCAGGCTCTTTCCTGGTGGGACAGCTGGGGTAGGAAAGGCCATGCAAGAAGAAAGGGGAGGTTTTATGGCCCCTGCCTCTTCCCTTGCCCATTCGGATAAGGCTGGGAGCAATCAACCTTTCATCTCCCCAGGACTTTGCTTATCCAGCCATACAACATGGATAGCAACCACCTTCCAAAGGGATTGGGAAGCTTTGTTTGGCAATGCTTATAAAATGCCATGACTGAAAGGCAGGGTAGAAGGGCAATATTTTAATAAATTGTGGTTTGTCCTTGAAATGTGTGGAGGTAAAGGGCTGCAGCAGGAAGCATAGTGGCATCTTGGTAGCTTACAGGACTGTCCTGGGCTGCTTTGCTCCCATGTGCACCAGAAAGCCTTTGTTTCCCTCGTATGCTGGGAAAGCTGTTCCCATACATCGTGTCACCGCGCAGCAGCCCACACTCGGCAGGAAACCACTGAGTTAGATAGCCTACTGAATCATTTGCAGTTTCTCACCATTTGGATGGCATTTTTCCACACGTTTGTGTGTTGTTTCCATCTTATTCTGGGTCTCTGGGTTGTTAGAGACCCAGGCTGCTGGACCGGGTGGAGTCCTGCCCCGAGCTGTGGGGCCAGGCTGTCATCGCAGGTGTGTATGGCACTATGGGTCCTGCCACCATGGTCACCTCCACAGACACAGCCAGGAAGGAGAGAAGTGATGGTAATAACACTGTAGCACAAGCTAGAACATCTTTTGGTTTACG
This sequence comes from Callaeas wilsoni, assembly GCA_013398955.1. Lineage (NCBI taxonomy): Eukaryota > Metazoa > Chordata > Aves > Passeriformes > Callaeidae > Callaeas > Callaeas wilsoni. The sequence continues at coordinate 209,735 of VWPU01015881.1, read as the reverse complement.
GATGGGGCTCTTTCTACAGAAGTCTCTGGGTTTCAGTCAGCTGCCAAGTGAAGCTCCTGCTTTCAGGTTGCCCCAGCTTTCCTGATGGCTTTCAGATCTCTTACAGGCAGCAGGGGCAAACACACCACCGGGAGCCATTCCCAGTCTGGGCTCATTCCTGTGCCATGGAGGCTGCACAGATCAACAGCGCGTTCAATTAGGTGATTAGGGCTCTGTCTCAAGCATCATCATCCACACTGCGAGTGCCAATACGATTGGACTTCAATGAGTCAGTGCTGGTTTTTAATTAATGATGGATTTCTAGGGTTATTAATTAACCCTGTTAATTTTGCTGTTTCATTTCTTAGACAGAAAATCTGAATGAAAGTCTCTGGACCTTTTCCTGTCTGCAGCAGCAAGCAGCTGTGCCCTTGCAGGGTGGAGTCATGGGTTTGTGCTCTGGCTCTTATCGAGGCAAGCACGCTGGTATCCACGGCTTTGGTATTCACCTCTTTTCTTACCTTGACTGGTTTTATGAAAGGCACTGATGAAGCGTTTGCCAGCTCCTTTCATGCACTCTGACAGAGCCACTGTGTGTCACAGTGTGAGCTTGTCTTCCCACCTCTTCGCCCCTCTGATGTTTTGCTATCTGCTTGCAAAGGCAAGGGTTTTATTCTGAGCGTGCATATTACCGTCTCACTCTTGGTAAACTCCAAAGGATGTCTGTGTATCTCATCATACAACCTGACACAATATCCTTCCCAGATACTGTTCTGTTTCATTAATATGTTTCTCACTACTGCCAGAGCCCAATAGAGCTGTAGGAACAGTGGCTATAGAGTGCAAAAGGCAGTAATGAGATTTATTTTATGTGCCACTTTATGGTATTGAAGAGCTTTATGTATCATCTCTCTGTATCGTTTCCTATCAGGCTGCTGCTGGTTGAACATGTTCTGTCTGACTCCTGCATCAGCCACACTGTCTTGATTTCCACTTAAATCAGTCTCCTACCACTATAACCCTGGCAGCCTTTGAAATCAGGAGGCCACTGGAACAATAGGCAGAATTTAAACTGCAGTTTTCATCTTCACAGCAATTTTCAAACACGAATGAATCAATCTTTAATGGTCCCTAATGTGGGACATGACAAAAGACTGCAAGCCTGATTTTACAGACTGGGCTCAGAAAACCTGAGGGATTTGCTAAAAGCCACCGAAAAAATATGGCCCAAACTGCAAAAGAACAAATAAGCTTGTACTACCAATTTTTTACATCCACATCATGTCCCCAGACCTTTAAACTACAAGGCACTATATTTTCTGGGTCCTGTATTGCATTACTAACAGCAGAACCAGGATATTTGCTGCCACCTCACAGTGTCAATGATATTCACTGATGTAACATAGTCTTTCTGTGGAAAGGAAAATTAATTATTGGAAGTTATAGGGCATATGATGACCCAATGCCTGGCAATGTGGAGTGCCTTGGTGGAGTGCAGGATGTACTTGAGGCAGTACACCAGGAAAGGTCTTTGTGTGGAAAATGATGCCTCAGGCATTGGAAACACACTCTCTTCCTCCCTCATCATTACAAAATGCTGCCAAGTGGTTTCCTCGTGGTGCTGAACCTGCTGCTCCTCGCTCCTCTGTCTCTCTCCTTCTGTTAACTGAGTTGAATAATTTGTGACTTCACCAGTGAACCACAACGTATCAAGATTTCAGTCAAATATTAATAAGTAGCTTTTTCATTCTGCATATCATGGTACATCTGCACCTTAGAGATTACTCTGGAGTTTGGGTTATCCTTTCCAAACCCTATCCACATAATTTCCTCATCATAAGGGCTATCAAGCATTGGAACAGGCTGCCCAGAGGAGTGATGGAATCACCATCCCTAGAGTTACTTAAAAGACATGTAGATGTGGCACTTAAGGATATGGTATAATGGTGGACTTGGTAGAACTGAGTTAGTGGTTGGACTTGCTCTTAGAGGTCTTTTCCAACCCAAATTAGTCTATGACTTTGTGATATTTTATATTACTGAGATGAATCTATTGTGCTATGACAGTGGTTAGTGAAAATTTGGTTATGCTAGTAATGTGGTAATACAAGAAATCAGACTGACTAAAAATGGTTAACAAATGTGAAGGACTGTTGAAAGCTCTGGAAGGTAAATATGGTTTAAGTTCTAGGAAAACACTGAGGGAGCTTACTAACAGCAATTCCAGCTAGGACAACTATATGTTCCTTGAACTTGGATAAAGGAGTTGTTATGCTTTGCTGTAATAAGTTTCTGAAAAATTAGTTAATTTTTCTATGGTTCAAGGTGGGTTATGAAATGAAATTACTAACCATGTAGAATATCCCTACTCTGTAAAATGAAAAGCAGATGATTAAAAAAATAAAGTTAGCTTTCAGGTCATTGAGAATTCCTACAAAACCAAAAATATTCCCCAACGGAACCAGAGTAGGCAGAGGTTTGTAACACTGCTTCTGCTTTATCTTGCACTTGGAGGCAAAAAGGACTCCTACAGAATAATGCAATGGCCTTTTCCTAACCCCGTTTCCTGAAAACTCCCAAAAGGTGAGGGGCCAGGAAGAACAAACAACATTGAGAAACAGCAGGTTCATCATGTTCAGGCATAAGTGGAAACAGTCTGGAAAGGGCTCTGTCAATACAGTTTTCCTTCAACAGATGTGACCCCATATTTTCCTTTGGGCAAAGGAAATCATTCTAGAGAAAGACTGGGAATTTAACAAATACTTCAGGACAAAATCACATAATTTGCTAGACACTAACGAATCACATACATCATGTTTCCCTTTCATTCTTTTTATTGGTGCCCACACCCATGATCCACCTCACTTCAGTTTAATAAAGCTCAGAGACCCCGCTTAACCTTCAAAGTCAGGGATATGAGAAAGACCCAAAACTGTCAGCAAATCCTAAAAGAATTGTACTGCTTTTCTCCATTTAAATGTTTTAATTTGCTTTTCTTGTTTTTCCTATTTTCCATCAAAGCTGTGGGAGGCAGTGATGCCTTTGGACCATTGCCCTGTATCTTTTCATTCTGACTTTTACTTTCCTTTCTAGCCCATTCTGAAACAGGAAAACAATGTGGGTGGCAGAAGGGCAGCTTCCACCACTTCATTAAAACAGCATTTATTTTTTTTAATTGAAATGTCTTGTGGTGTCTCTCATTATAGCTATTAATATATGACCTAACACCATTCTTAATAGCATTTGGATATTATTATTTTAGATTCAAATCCATGCACTTTTGATTTAATACATTAAACTCATCTAATTCCCATATATATATGTATTGCTGCTAGCCAGTCAGCAGCTGAGTAATATATATCTACATCAATGATGTTTTAAAGATGCATTGTTCTAATATATCACCAGAAAGATAGTGCTTACATGATAGATTAGTGCCATACATCACTCTAGTGAGGTATTTTTTATGATATATTGCCCAAACAATGTCATTGGAAAGGAAGAAGAGACACATAAGAAATGGTAGGTTTTAATTTACTACAGTTTTAAAAACACTTTTAATATTCTTAACACAATAATAGCTGACCTAGTCTGAAGTGGAAGAGACGTGATATTGAAAGAGAGGTCTAAAGCAGAAATCAGAAGTGCAATCCAGTGGGTCAGCAGGCGTCACACAGACTCTTGAGATAAGTCGTGTATCTATTTATGCCAGCAAACAGAAAGAAAGAAAATGGAATGAGGGAGGAGCCTAATTTTTTTGTTTTCAAAATGGCTATACATCTGATTAGAGAGGTGGGGCCTCTTTGGCTCCAGGCAGGATGCTCTAGTGGTACAAACTCCAGCTGATTCCAGCTGTGTGGATCCATGAAACACTGTCTCACTGGAGCTGGGGGTGAAAGGAGGTAACATTTTTAATGGGATTTTTTTTGTTTTGTTTTTTTTTCCTAGTCAAGTAGTGCTGATCCACCAGAAGAGAAAAAAGTTTGACAGAAATATGGCTGTGTTGATGAGGCGTAAGTTCAGGCTAAATGTTGGCTGATTGAAAAAGACGATGTTTGGGGGTAAGGCTCTGGGCAAAACAGCTTGATCCAGCTCTCCTGCTGTTTGGCTTGGCGTGACCTGCTCTGCCCTGGTACACTGCTTGCTTTGTGGATATGGCGCTTCCAGCTACTCGCCTTCTTCAGCTCACAGCTGTGATGCAAGACCCAAACCCGTGTTTGCAGCATGGACCAGTGGTTTAACCTTTTCTGGAGCAGACATTTGACTGCAGAACTGCACCCTTTGTGTGCTCATGCAGACACTGGACAGCTGCAGTGTGCACAGCTCTGTGGCTGGACCAGCTCCTACCACCTGGAGGGAGCGGGATCTCAGGGTGAGGCAGCAGCTTCCATGAGGAACGTATTTCAACAAGAATGCTGAAGGCTCTGGTAGCTAGTCACATACAGCAAGAGTGTATATTGGGACAGCACAAAGACAGAGGTGAAAAGAAACAAAAATGAGAGAGCTGAGCATCAAGTTGGCACAGACAGCAGTGGAGTGAGCCACAAAGCTGGATGGGGTTCTGGAGCAACCCGGTCTAGTGAAAGGTCCTCCTGCCCACAGTAGAGAGATCTAGATGATTTTTAGGTCCCTTGAAACCTAAGCAAGTCTGTGATTCTGTGATTCTATATGCCAAGTAGGACTTGTGAGAACTGCCCTTACCAAAACATTCTTTTCATCCTCTGGCTGCTTATACCTTAGTGCACTAAAGAAGAGGTTGCAAGACCAGAAATCCCATAAGCTACCTAAAAACTAGAACTGGTGTGCAAAAAGCATTTGTTTCTTCTAGAAAAATACTGCTGCATGTGAACCATGAAGTGCATCGAGTTGTTTGATAATGCTTTTCTTTTATGTGTCCTTCCACTGACATCAGCTGGAACAGTGAGTGAATAATAAGGAAAAAAAAAAAATTATTTGTATTAAAGAACAAAATCCCTGTTCACTGTTAATATCAAGTTATGTAGTTAACTTGTATCTAATGTAGAAAAAAATACTAAGCAGATACTGTACTCCAGGCAAAAAATATTAGACTTTAATTAAATGAAGCAAACATCTCATTAAATGTCTATTTTTATAGACACTAATGAACATTATTGCCAAAGGGGCAATGGAAATAAGACAGAATATGGTAAAATGTATTCCTTTACAATTTTGAGTAGTAAATCTTTCCTATGATCTAATGAGGTACAATAAGAAATCCTACTATATTAAAATACCTCTAAGGATGTAAGAAAACTGATCTCTGATCAGTTCAGCTAGAAATTACACCACACATTTCCGCTTGGTTTTTTAAAAACTCCTACTCTGATTATAATGCACCATTAGAGAAGATAGCATTATTTATTTTAGGATATTTCACACCAAGAGAGCAGAAGCTCTTAAGGAAACCTTTAAAAAGGTATGGACATTTAAACAATAAAGACCTCAGTTTTAGAAGTTTTCTTTAACTTCTGCTGGCTTTTTTCAGGCAGAGTAGCATTCCTTTATTCCTACGTCTTCCCACAGGTTGCATGGTGAGATTTGTACCGATCGTAGTCTGTTTGACCTGTGAAATTCAGGTCACAAAGTATTTTTGCCCAGTCTGCCTGGTGCAGAACTGGGCCTTGCAAGGTGCTGTGTTTCCCCATCAGTTGTGGGATAGGGTTATCCCTCCTCATGTCCGGTGTCTCCACCAAATTTGAGGTGGCCTTTGCTCCCCACCCAGGCTCTCTCCTGTCTCTCCCTACTTTTCCAGTTTCCCTTTCCCACCCTTCCTGCTGCCCTCACATGCCATCAGGTGAGGAAGCTCCCTGAAGCTGCCCAGTGCAAAGCATAGGTCTAAACTGGAACGCGGCTCTTTCACAGCTGCTGCTACCTTCTCTCCTGCCCTATCTGCCTTCACCTTTATTTTGCTCCTTGGTTGTAGGGAACATGCCTTTTGCTCTGCATATTTTTCCCACATCATACCCTGCACTGTTCTTTGTCAATGATTTGAGACTTTCCAAGGAATCAGTGATCTCTCTGCAAGCCTGAGGAGCCCCAGGAGCTGTGTTTATCCCAGTGCCCTGCTGCAGGCAGCCAGCTCTCCTCTCCCTGGCAGGCTGCAGCACCACCAGTTTCAGCCCTGGGTTTGACCAGCCGTAATATTCTGTATGGGAGGAGGCAGAGCTTTGTACACAAATCTCGCGTTGCTCACCCAGGAGAGCTTGCCTGTGTGATCAGTGGTTATGCACAGGAGACCCTGTGTTTGTGTCCTCCCAGCGCTGTTTTCCTCTGAGGTGCTGGATGTAAGGCGTTGCTGGAGGCAAGATGCCCAGTGCGGGTGATCTAACCCTCTTCACTTCTGGAAATCAACATCAGTGGTAGCTTATGGTCCTGTGAGCCAGATGGTTAGCAGGGCTGTTGAATTCATTTCTTGGTGTTGCTGTACATAAATCTAACAAAATGGTTTTACCTTCCTACATCTGGCACATGTGCCTAACAATTTGATCTTTCACGTTTTAAATATTTATTCAGTATTTAATTTAAACCCCTGAGACTAATCCTGGTGCTTTAACTTAGCCCTCAACTAGTTTCACTGAATCATCTCTATGGCAATTCAGTGATCTTCAACAAATTGGCTTTGTATATTAGCAGGGCCCCATCCTTTCTTTATTGGTATTTTGGGGGTATTTTGGAAAGAGCTACTGGTGATTTTTTTAAGTATTACAAGGCATTAAACCGTTGTTTCTGTCTTTGAAATTATAGATGGTCTCCATAGAGACACTGAAGTTCTACATTGCTCTCTTGAATTGCCTGAAGAAGTGGCACTTAGAATTACATTCAAAACAATGCTAATTAGCAAATGCTGAATTTTAAACAAGCTTCACAGCAAGGTTTTTGTTTGATAGAAGCAGCAAACCGGCAATCGACTGACCAGACTTACAAAGCTGAACTACAGACAACATGCTATTTAATTATTCATTCGACATTGTACAGGTTTAACTACAATAGGCACCATTCCCTTTTTGAGGAATCACCGAGCCAAGTGTAAGTGCCTTAGAAATCCAGCATAATAAATAGTTGGAAAAAATCAGCAAAATGAAATCTGCTTCTCAAATTGCAGATTTATTGAGGAGGGGACAGGCATGAACAAACCTCTGCAGCCATTTGATGAGAATGACCCAGCATTTGTACAGAATGGAAATAACTTGTCAGGAGCCCAATCCTGCAGACAAAGCTACCGTGAGAGGATTTGGGTGGAGGACAAAACAGACATTCCCAGTCTAGGATTAGGCCTGGACAGTGTAAGGTGCAGGAAGACGGAGCAGAGCTCCCCACAGACCCCTTAGTCTCCCCTTTCTGCCCAGAACCATGGGTGTCTCTGATTCACATTTGTCTGTGTAGGGGCATATGCCCCACGGGGGTGCTGGGGGCCCTCCAAGGGCTGGCTGCCTGGGAGGTAAAACCAGACAGATATTTTGGTCACAGCAGAGGTTGGAAACTGGCAGTAGCTGAACACAGAAGCCAGGTGTTGTTGCTAGAACTCATTAACCTGGCAAGGTTCAAGTAGGGACAAAAAGAAAACTTTGGAGAAGGCTTTTGTGTTAGTTAAAACCTTGTCACTTGCAGAATAAGCCATAGTCAAAGAAAATTATTGCAAGAAGGGGGAAGATTTGTGGATCCATGCAGAAGCCATAAATTGTTGGGAAACATTTTGGACAGACACTGATCTAGGCTCAGATACACTTAGAAAAATAGAGACTGGAAATATATGTTTATTCCACTATTTGGTTTGATCTGTGTATTTCTCATGTTAGCAAAAGCAAAGTCCATGTCTGCTGCAACAAAGCCAGTGAATGAGCACAATGTTCTGCCCGTCCCAAGCCAAAGGAAACTGAAGAGGAAACACTGCTCACTGTGAGCAGCACTACCAGAACTACCCCAGGCACTGATTGAGGTGGCTGTAGTTATCTGCAGCTAGATGTATTACAGACCAGGGGAACAATTCTGGGCCACACTTTGACAAGGTTTATACTCGGAAGAGGACAGGAGGACTGCTGGAATGCTATGTTGTTTCTCTGGAAGGCAGGGCAGCAAGAATTGCCAGCATCACAGGCAGGAAGCTCAACCAGCATGGTTGTAAGTGTACGTTGGTGTAACTGATGACTGCAGAGAGCACTGATCCATAAAGTGAAAAGTATTTGCAAGGAGTACCAACATGATAGTTCAGTTTCAGAAGTAATGTAGTGCAATCACTTACCATCCTGTTTCACTCTCTGTTGGGATTTTATTACTTAAGTGGGAAACAGTGAGAGAATTATCATCTGGGATTATCTCTGATGGTCATGATTTGTGGAGTTAAACCTTCTTCCCTTAAAGCCTTTAATGTTTCTGTAACTCTCTCAAATGCTTCTCACGCATCAGACATGGCGCCACAGTTAATGATGGATTCAGAAACGGAGAAATGAGCAAATCAGTACACCAGACTTCACCTCACAAACATGTCTGTCAGCCCTCCATGCATACATTCAGCATTGCAACACGTGTCTACCTACCACCTGCTCTGTGTGGGGAGAAACACAAGTGCAAAACAGGACAACTTCAAAACAGTTCTGCTCCTTCAGCTGGAATGATGTTTTGTATCAAGTATTTGTATTAGAGAATTATATTTTCTGAGATGAGACAAACAAGTGAGTAGGATGAAATCTCCTATCTAATCAAATGGAATAAAATGTGACTGGTAATGCCATTCCGAGCTATGGTGATATTCATCCTACTTATTATTGTGTAGCTACCTACATAGGGACTAAAACTCAGCATAATAAAGTCTTTCTATCTAAAGTGGTTCACAGTCTGTAGTCAGTTATTTTCCTGCTACCACTTTGTCATATCGGCAGTAACTGCACTTGCCATGAGCATTTGAATGACCTGTCATAGGAGAGACTTGCCCTGCAAACAGTCTCTGTACTCTGCAGTTCTGTTAAATAATGCCTGTCGTGAACCTGACTACAAGAATGATCTCACCCTGTGTATTGTTTTCTGTGTAGTGTCCACCGTTATTATGACTGCATGTCCTAGAACCCAGAGAAAGGCTCATGTAAGGAAACAATTATTTCCCTTTTCTTTTCAGCACGCATATTTTATTCCTGCTAGTTTTGTCAGCAGCATACAAAAGCTGGGTGCTGAAGCCTGCAGATTTCTTGTTCTCTCCTGACACTGAGTCCCACACATATCTCAGTCAGGGAGCAATTGGTCTCCTTTCATGTGTCCACTGTAGGAGTATACATAAGGGAGAGCCTGAAATAGGACCTTTTAATTTGACAAATGGGAAGTACAAAGATGCTGGGTTGCCACTGTTGCTGGCTAAGACAGCCCCTCTCAGCAGCATCTGGGCTGAGTTCAGCACATTTATATAGGTTTGAGTGAGCATGCAGTTTCTCCTAGTCACCAAAAGGTTCACAAATGATCATGCAAAGAGATGAAAAAAAGAACCTGGTGTTTAGCTGTACCTTTCCCTCTCCATTTGTTTGGTGCCAGCTCTGTAAGTACTTGCTATCTAATCTAGGGTAAGGTCCTGCCTCAGGAATAGCATCCACAAGTGGATTTGCCTTGCTTGCATGAAAAGATAGTCAGACACCGTAATTGCCCCAAGTCCCCAGAATCCCAACAGTATTTCATTTCCATGGAGAAAAAGAAAAGGCCGTATGGAGGAAGAATTGGAATGCTGATTGGGACTGCTTGCTGAGCCTGCACTGCGCTCACTTTAAAGCAGCCTTGGTTGGGGTTGTGTAGCCTTGTGAGAGACATCAGCAAAGCAGTCCTGGTCCACAGGAAGCAGGGGATGGGCAGGGAATGGAGGAGGGGGTCCCAGGAGGCGAGGAGCAAGCACAGGTGGGGTTTGCCACAGCCAGGGTCAAGGGCTCTCGCAAGCTCTGAGGATTTTAAGGGTGTAAAACCCCACTGAGATTCAGTTCCTTCCTGCAGTATTTCCCAGACTAGGAAAGGAGGGACATGGAGTTGGACCACTTGGCTGAGTGAAATGAATAGAAATGAGAATGAAATGTTTATGAATAGTTGTATTCACTTTAATGTGTTTTCCTGCTACCTAGAAACAAATTAGCAATTACTTCAGATCTGATACCCAAAGAATGCACCTCTGAACTGACCTGACTGCATGAGTTCTGGCTGCACCTTGGTCTGCATGTGGGTTTGAGAAGTTTGGTCTGCGTCCAAAAGCAATCTCAATCCCAACAATGCTTGTTGTTTTATAAGAGTGACTCTAATTCCGGAATTAAACAGAAATAAGAAAAAAAAATTAAGCATTCAAAGAATTTTTTAACTGTAATAAAGCCTGTTTGATATTTCCATGCTTAGTATTGAAGTGACCCATCATTTGGACTCATCATTTCAATCTACTTTGGTCCAAGAACTATGAAGAAACAATACTTTTTAACAGAAGCTGTACTACAGTACATTAACAAAAGAGCTCACTCTCTCAGAGCTGAAGATGTCTCCTTGGGCTAATGTTCAGCTCCTGTATTTTCTGGCTTTTTGTTGATTTATCCATGCAGCCATAATATCATTTTATGTTTCATTTCCTAGCTTTCTAAAGGAAACAAGAAAACTAAAAATGCAGTTTAATGCACTCCACAATGACTATTTAAGCATTACATCATCAGAAAGGCTGTCACTAACTAGTAAGTGGTCCCAATGATAAGACAGCATTACCTAGCAACTGCAGAGAAGTTATTAACCCTTTTGTGACTACTATATCCACCACTGAAGCTGGAAATATCTTGTAGGAAACAAATGCATACATCCAAATGCTGGCAAAAAACCCCAAAGCTTCTTCCATCTTGTGGTTATGGTGTGAACATTTTTCTCTGTAATTCTGAAAAGATGCCCAGTTCGGTTCTGCAAAAGGACATATGAGGACCACATGGCTGCGCAGGCAGCTTCTGATAAAGAAGGGAAGCGTGATGAATCATTCTAGTGCTACGTGTGCAGACACAGGGTGATACAGGGTTTTTTCATTAGCCTGAAGAAGTACAACTGGTTAAAATACTACCAGAACTCTCAGGAGGTTTACAGTTATTATTTGAACAGGTCACGAGTCTTTGCAGCCCTCCTAAACATCATCTAATGTTTTAGAAAGCACGTTATGTTCATCCTATATGCTGCAAATCAGAAAGAGGTAGTTAGCTGTAAACCTTAAACTTACAGCTACTTAAGTAAACTTGAGTAAAATTTATGTGAAGAAAGCAAAATTAGATCTAACCCCTGGTATGATTTACATGGGAATGGGCAGATCCTGAGGGAAGAAGCACCTGGGGGATACCTCCCAGGCTCACGTCCTCTCCTGATGAACGCTACCAGTCCCTGAGTTTGTGCAACTTCCAGAGAACTCCTGGGATTGCTCTGCTGCAGCACTGAAATCTGAAATCCACATTGGGAAACAGAGCAAGGACCTCCACTACAGCTGCAGTACAACTGCATGCCAGGAAACCAGCAGCAGAAGCAAGTGCTGCAGACAGGAGGAATGTGGCAGAGGCACCAAGAAGCAGGTCTGCACACTAAGGACTGGACAGGCTCCCAGCAGGACAGCATCTCTGTGGACTGTTATCTTCTGAAGATTCAAGAGCATGCCATCTTTTCTTGTGTGGTCTTGCACAAAATGTTCATATCCAGGAGATTGCCAGACACAGAGCTCAAACCCTGATGTTTTCTGTGTGAATAAAGAGTAGAGAAAAAGTGTGTATCCTCCTGTTTCCCATGCCTCATTTGACAGGTTTCCAGGCCCTCAGAAGGACCTCTATGGTCATATCAGCAGACTCTGTCTATCTTCAAACACTACCTTCTTTTCTTTTTTGTTTGAATACATATGCATAGCAAAAAACACAACAGCCCAGTTTGTAGGTCTTTTCTTAAATTGCATGGCTTGCAGTAGCCATGAACCAATCAAGCCAGGAGATTAAGCAGGTGTGAGGAGAGCTAGAAAAATCCAGAAAAGAACAGCAAGAAGAGCAGAGAAATTGCTTTTCAAGTCCCACAGAGATGGTCTGGACAAACATCAGTCTAATTGGAGCAATCCTTCAGTATTTTATTCCAAATAAATAAGCCGTCCAACTGTATTATATATGATGTTGTGTATTTGTTCCAATGATCTTTAACTGGGTAATGAGACTGCACTGCTTTGTGTGTTTTCATTCCAAATGACTAAAACAAGCTTTGTAAAATCTCCCCAGAAAAACATGATGTCCTGTTAAATCACTACTCCAATATGATTATAAAAAACCCTGACTCTTATTACTCTGTTAGTTTGTCATAAGCTGTAATAAAGCAGAGCAATAACTAGCCAGCACGAGAGAGTGAGCATTTCCAGAAAAACTGCAGAGAAGCAGATAGGACCTAATTTGTGTTCTGCAAAGCCTCAAGCCAGCCAGAGGCTGACACTCTCCCTCTTGCTGACTTCACTAGAAATCTCTCAGCACCTCATAGGATTGCAGAGCACCTGGTAACATCGACCTCATCAGTGCAGTTCCAAGTACTCAGTGGTCACATCAGCTGTTAACATAAATTATACTTGAGGGGATACGGTATTTGTAAGAGCTAATCCAAACACTAGTGAACACCTTCACTATTTCACTGGGTCAGAAAGGGTGCACCCACTCAGCCATCCATGAAGGTATCATATCACAGCTGTGCGGATCAAGCCATGTAAAATGATGTTGCAATATTTCCATATCATAAAATATTTACATACATTGAATCCACCGATCTTGTTGCCTGTGAATACTGCTGATGCCTAGGAATTTACCAAGACATCCACAGAGCTTTTTGAACTGTCTTTAGGACCTGAGCCAAGCCCCAGATCCTGAGCCTTCTTTGATGCTAGGACAAATTTTATAGCACCCAATTACAGTTGTTTCTCTTATTCTAATTTACCAGTTTTTTAATAGCAACAAGATACTTGTTAGATACACATGCATTTCATTGTGAGGACATAACTGCACAGTAAATTTTTAAAGTTCATTTGGTCTGTGACTTGCATCCTCTAACATCATCGAAGTAGGCACTGGATTTACGGAATAGCACTGCATTGCCTGCAGCATCCAGATTCCTAAGCCCTTGCACCTCACACAGAGAAACTCATTAAAAAACTGGTCTGATGGAGTGGAAATAAAACTAAAACAAAACATGGAAACTGTTGTTGCAAAGTAAAAAGTGGCCCAAAAAGGGCAATTCCATTAGTACATTTGTTAATGTAAGGCAAAATTGCAACTCTAACGGAGACTTTTAGTAGAAATCATAAATGAACAATGAAAAGACTGGTCTTTTCAAGTGCCACATGGTTCAGTAGAGAACTCACAACCATTTAATGGACAATTTGTTAAAGAAAAGAGACACAGCAATTTTTTTCCTCAATTAAAGTCAATGGGATTGCATGTACAAGTCTACTGTAACCCGAAGTGACATTCTGATAATGTTAAATACTCATTGAAATTCTCTATTAATACACCTAATGTTGTTCTAATGGATCATTTTATTCTTTGTGAGTGCAAAATTCCCTTTTTTCATCATAGCACTCTACATTGCCTAAACACATCTAGAAAACATACATAACTTCAAAATTATGCACCATACAAAATTTTTGAAACTCCAACTGCAAAGCCAATGCCATCTCAGAAACCATATTCAGAGGGAGCTGGTGGGAGAGCAATACCTTCTCTATTCATCAAGGAAAGCCTTGAACACCTAAGAAAGAGGCCGGATTTTTTTTCCAAAATAGTTGCCATTCTGCAGTTTCTGTTCTCTTTTCAACTGAGATATTACTGACTTTGAAAATCTGGCCCCTGGAGAGTCTGCAAGGTACGAGTTAAACTAGAGAAAATATTTTATATAACTTTATATTAACCCTAGTGTTTCACAATGAGGTGATTAGAAACTTCTCTTTGACATATCCTGGAACTTGTCCACTTGAACACTTTGCATTTAATTTCTTTGTTAATTTCCTTTTGTAGGGAGAAAAAGAAACACTTATGGGTGAAGGTACAAAGGTGATAGTCAAATTCCTCCATAATATTAATCTTGGAGAGTGACCAACCCAAATATATTTGCTCCAAAATTGATATTTCTCTTTTCATTTTATTTTCTAATTTAGAAAGGGGTGAGAAAAGGAGATTGTAATGGAAGCTGGGTTTCATACTTGACCACAGCAAGTACTGGGAAGATCTCACAATGATTTATGTGCATATATCTTATATTTAATTTCCTTATCTTTTTAAGTGGGTTGTGAATAATTCAGGCAATGACTGTTTGGATAACAGAGTTTGTGCACCCCTGAAGATTGAAATCTTCTAATTACCCCATAATAGATACAGCTTGGAATTTGTAACACCAGGTTTCCTTATCCCACCTACCCACAGTACAGGGCTCATCCCTATGCATGAGCCCTTTGCTATCCAGCTTCCAATTAGTTCTCAGCTTGTCCTTCAAGACATCCAACAAGGCTGACAGTGAAGATAACATTCATAAGAGGCCACTTGCCCTGGGGGAAGTCAACTGTCACTATCAAACTTGTTCCAGCAAAAAATTAAATATTTGGCGTATGATAATAATGTACCTGTCACTATTGCCTCAGATCAGCTTTCGACCTCACCAGAAAGAGGGTCATAAATCCTTATTGAGCTCTTCTTTTTATTTCCCAGTAAGTCCTCTTTGAGCATTAGCTCTTGAGCTCATTGACCTGAGTACACACTTAAGAAACTCTGTTAGTTATCTAAAAAAAGACAAAATGAAGACAGGCAGAAGCTGAATTAATCACTTGGACATATGGAAATAATGTGGCAATGCTGTTTACATGCAGGCAGGCAGTTCCCTAATAGCATCACTGCAAAATACTCAGGGTTTTTTAACTGGGAAAAAAAACCAGAATAAAGCAAGGGAGCTGCATAAGACAGCCAGAATTTGATGGATTTGACTGAAAGCTCTTCTTCTGCTTAGTTTGCTGTAGGCATAATAACCATGATCTGTAATTGCTACACAATATTTAAAATCTACAGCCAAATTCAAGCCAAAAAATGATACAACTTTTCAATTAGGCAAGGGAGACTGGTTGGACAAAAGAAAAACAACGATTTTGCCATAAAACTCTTCTTGAAATACACTATAGACAGTCCTGGCTACTTAACCTCTCTTCAAGTGCCATAATGGAGATGAGACATAGGCTTGGTTTTGGTGCTTGGAGATCCAGGTCACCACATAATCTACTCCATTTGGTAAGGCTTGAGCAAAAATTAGTCTTTTTTTTTCTCCTGTGGCTACTCATAGAGAGGTGGCTCCAGAGCTGTGCTCTTACAACGCCAGGAAAACTTTCATTTCCAAGGTAAGTTTACCCTGGGACTCTCCTACCCATTGGTCCTTCTAGAATTATCCCTTGATTTAAATGACCATTCTTTTCTGGTACTTGTTTTCCTGACAATTTTTATAGAGACCAATCATAAAAGTATTAAAGATGTTCATATTGATCCAGAAAGGGAAAAAGCAGGAACTGCATGACTGACACGATATAAACAGCTGGGGGATGGGGAGGTTTAAAGGTGTAAAATTTCCCTCTGCACATGAATATCAAATATACTGTGTTTGAGGATCGGAGGGGGATAGAGGTGTTTCATTTCATTAACAAGAGAGACGCCACTAATAAAGTTTAAACCTGAATTTGCCAATTGTTTTTGGTGGTTCAGCTGCCAAAGCTTCATTGAAAAAGCTGCGTACAGCCAGCATCCGGCTGTAGGACGCTTCCTTCCCTGTGTTTATATCCCAGGTGGCAGCACTGGGAGCTGCTGGGCCAGCCCAGTTTCCTCCAGTCCTTGCCACCTGCGAAGCTGCAGATGTCCTGTGGCACTGCCCGGGCCGGGCAGTTGGGTGGCCTGGGCCAGGGGGCCGCAAGTGCCGGGCTCGGGGCAGCAATCCGATGGCCACAGGGGCCGGCCCAGCGGCTTCTCTGCGCCTCGGGCACGGGGAAGTTTCGGCTGGGCGGGAAGGAACCGGCTCCATGGCTGACTTCCCTGTGAAGGACAATAAAAGCAGCGAGTGGGGACCTCACGCCAGCCTGCTTGCTTGAATAATGATACCAACAGTAACAATAAATCCCTTTTTCCAGCCTGGTCCTGCGGAGCAGCCAGAATGGGCTTTAAGGAAGTAATTCCCAGCAGCCGGAGCATTGTGTGGGGCTCTCGCGGCCGGTTCGGGCTGGGCTCATCAACCGCCTGTGCTGGCGGGAGCAGCAGAGCGCTTGGCACAGGCTGCAAAACCCGCCCAGACGAGACTGGTGCCCAGCAGGTAGCCGAGCTCAGGTCTCCAGCAGGCCAGCGTGTGTCACCACAGCAGGGAGTCCCTGCCCCTCCACAAAGGGTGACAATGAGGACGCCTGGCCAAACCTTGCTGCTCGAGCAGCATCACCACTGCAACACATGGAGCCTTGGGCTCCGTTTGCGGGGTGGCCTGCAGAGCCATGTCGTTAAAAGTCACTGCTGTGTGTCCTCAGCCTGCTGAAAATGAGGACATCTCTTTACCAGCTGGAGTACCACCAGACTGGGAGACAGCAGGTCCCCTGCCACAGCAACACCTGGGAAAGGGAAATAGGCAACCATAGGTAAGGTAACATTACAAGGAGGTCTCCTCTGCAGACCGAGAGTAGACATTTGCTGGCAGTAACTCAACTTGCAAGTTGCATCTGAAGCGATGAACTTGGGCTGGATGCTTCTGCACCATATTCCTTTCTCTAGACCATTTCCTAAACTATTCAAAATGAGGAAAGTGCTTGCATTAGATTTTGCCACTAAGTGTTAATTTGGGACCTGCTATACCTTCTTTGTAGTCTCTGTTTCACTAGTTTTAAAACTGGTGGGATGAAGTAGAAAAATAGGGCTAGAGGTTGAAAAAGGAACTAGAAAATATAGTTCTGTCTTTTAAACCACTCATAACTGTTCCATAAATGTTTTAAGCTCTCATCTGACAGTTTTCAATCAACTAGCTTGTATTCAAGCTTAGTGCCTTGTAAGATTTTGGTCCTAAACAGTGGTCTGCTAATATTTTAAAAATTGAGGAGAACTGCATGTGGGCAATAACTGGATATAGAGGAAACACCCTAAAAAATAGTACCCAGCTTGGAAATGTGGATTGCAGCACAGGAGACAGAGTCAGCTTTGAAGACTAGGCAGAAAGCCAAGACATCCCTAGTCATGGCTGGAACTGGAAACACAAAGGATTGCATCCCACTCCTCCCAAGTCACTGTTCCCTAAAGCCTTGCTCAGCTTAATGCAGGCTGTGGCAGCTTTGCCTCTGCAGCAGGGCTGCTATCATTTGTAGTAGGTTGCATTCCCAAGGCCATTTGCATGTTTCTCCTTTTTTAAATCTATTTTAGATCTTCCCTCACACACTTCTGCCCCCACTTGCCTCTGTTCTCTGCAGGGATTCTCCCAGAGCTGGCTCTACAGAAATCTCTCATCATCCTTAGCAGAGCTCTTCTGTGTGAGTGCTTTGCCAAAGACACTCATCTTTTATTCCTCCCTAAGTCCACCAGTCAGACTTTTCTACCTTTGTTTATATCAGTAACACCTTTTTGCTTTTCAACCTTTCTTCTCTTTTTTACAGTGTATAATAAAAATTAAGTTAAACCACAAAGCCTCATTTTGTAAAACTTTGTCTGACCTAGATCACCAGAATCAAAGAAATTCTGAGCTAATGATGAATCTGCCTTGTTCAGCTAATCATGCCTAATTGCCAGAGTTCACGGGCACTGAGCTCTCAGTGCAGGAACAGAACAAAATGATCACAGAGTGGTGCTTTCACTGGTTTGTGCTGAAGAGAGGGATAGAGTTTTCTGATTTGGAAACATAAAATTGAGATAAAATTTGCTGGAAGGTGATAAATTTGCAAAATGGGTCAAATCCCAGACTGAAATATTTAACAGCAACCTATTCACTCAGCAAGAAGTATACCAAATTCATTAGGAAGTCTGCAGGTAAGAGGACTTTGCCAATCTAATAGAGTAAAACTGAAGAGATTAAATAAATTCCCCAAGTAGCAGTCAACAGAGTGCAGCCAGCAACAGCCCTAAAAAAATTGTTCCATTTTCTCACCAATTCAGCTGTGTGACCTAATGCTGGGTCCAATTGTTATTGTACTAACTGTTCATATTAATTTAATCTAGAATTGGGTCAAGACAATACCTGGCATGTAGTAAATCACTAAAAATACTTACATTGCCGTACAAGTAGATTATATTACCTCTGGGTAATGTCTTAGGAACTAAAGCTGCATGTGAGATTCAGTATTGTTCTAGTAATTAATAATCTGCAAACAGATAGCTTCATATTTCATCCTTGAACTAATAACATCATTTGACTGGCAGTGTGAAGTAGCTTGCATGTGATGGACATTAATTGTGAACAAGAATCTGAATTCTTCCCTATCCTATTAAAAAGAGAAACACTAAATTACATTCCATCATTTCATAGTAAGCAATGTGCTGCAAAAGTCTGGAAAAGGTACCTAGCTATATATATTTTATTAGATATTACTTTTTCATTTATACATACTCAATAGTGGCAACAGCTTTGCTATGAAGAAGCTTTTTGCCACACCAGAGAAGGAAGGTTATTTTCCCCCAAATAGCAACTACCTACTGTATGGAATCAAGTCTAATGTGTTTAAGTATAGAGTACTAAAATGACATTATTATAAATATTGCTTCATAAAACTTCAAACTACCACAATAATTTAATATCAGTGCAATCAAACTTTATGTGACTTTTTGTGCAGGCATACTTCTGCAATTGAGAGCTTCCTACGTGTACTTTTTCTGTGTGGGTACTCCTGCAGTAGTTTAGCAAATAGTAACTGATGTCCTAATCTAAAGCTGCCTATTAACAGAATTAGGTTCATTGAGGTAGGCTTTGTAGAATAGGTAAAGTGTGTCATGACATCTAAGAAGAGATGGAGATTAAGTAAGAAGGGAAGACTAAAGGAGAGGAAATTGGTAGGAGAAGAGGGCTGGGAGGGATCTCTGTCAGTCCCTGGTATCATTTTTCTCCCTATCTCAGACTTACTCTGCACCACATTACAGCCCTAAGTTCAAAACTTAATGCATTGATCTCTGCTGGGAACAACCCATGTGCAAAGACTATCTCTTATAAATCTGCCACATTTTAAGCTCAAGATGGCTGGATAACAGTGGTGGATGAAGTAACTGCTTAAGCGTACATCTAGTATGATTCTGCTCAGAAGTGGACAGCAAAGCTCTTCTTGAAAGCAAGAAGATATGAGGGTGGTGCAGAAGATATGAGAGTGGTGCACTCCATGTTTACAGAAGCAGTAACTCTTCTCAGACAAAAGCAGTGTTTCAGGAAAGTGGTGAGGCAGAGCAGTGGACCCTCACACCAGCACTCATGACCAAGGTAGACTTCCAACAGCTGCCTCACCCTAGACTAAGTATCCCCAGCTTGAAGCTTGGGGCAACCTATGCTGTATCTTTTCTTTTTTGCAACCACAGCTCTCTGCTGCTGCCAGTCAGGTAAGCCGGGTAAGGCTCAGATACACACTTGCAATCTGGAGCCTGAGCAGAGCACAGGAAATCTTTCATCTGTGCCCTGACCTGAGTGATCACCCTGTCTTAGGCAACACAGAGAATAAAGTTGCTTGGTGAGAAATCAACTAATTAGGACAAAAAATTGTAGGAATAGAGATCTGGAAGAAGATACATCATTGGCAACCCTCATTAGTCAGAGAAAGAGATGGGCTGAAGTACTGATTTGGGCTGGGGTAGAGTTCATTTTCTTCACAGTTGCTCGTACGGTGCTTGGTTTTGGATTTGTGACACAAAAAATGTTAATAACAAAGGGATGCTTTAGCTATCACTGAGCAGTGCTTGCACAACATCAAGACTTTTTTGGTGTCTCACCCCACCCCACCAGCGGGCACGCCAGGGGTGCACAGAGACTGGGAGGGAACGCAGCCAGGAGAGCGAATTTCAACTGTCCAAAGGGAACTGCCCAGAAAAACTGTGGATGCCCCATCCCTGGCAATGTTCAAGGCCAGCCTGGATGGGCCATTGAGCAACCCAGTCTAGTGGAAGAGGGGTTAGAACTAGATGATCTTTCAGGTCTCTTCCAACCCAAACCATTCTATGATATTCCATACAATATGGCAGCATGCTCAGCAATAAAATCTGGGTGAAGAAGAAGGAAGGGGAGATGTTGTTGGAGTTATTGTGTTTGTTTTCTCAAATTATCATTATGTGGGATGGAGCCCTGCTTTCCTAGGGATGGCTCAACACCTGCCTGCCCTTGGGGAGTAGTCAATTAATTCCTTGTTTTGCTTTATTTGTGCATGTGGCTTTTACTTTCCTGATCAAATTCTCGATGTCTCAACCCATGAATTTTCTCACTTTTATTCTTCTGATTCTCTCACCCATTCCACTGGGGAGGGGAGCGAGCCAGTGGCTGATGGGGCTGAGTTCCCAATTAGGGTTAGCCCATAAGTGCAGAAATGAAAAAGGAGCAAGGACCGTGGGACAGGGAAATCTAGAAAAGTCTGAGACGCACAAGTTGGGCCTGACATGGGCAGAGAATAAAATGGAGAGGAAGGGAGCAAGCAGGACAGGAAGAGGACAGGAGGTATGGGGTCATGGTTACATGGGATGGGAGGAAAAGCTTAGGACCATTACAGCACAGCCTCCTGCAGAGCCCTGAGCTGCTCCTACAGTCCTGAATCCACCTTTCCTCTGCAAATCTGTGGGCAAAGCGCTCCCTCCCCATGTTGGGTTGGCTGAGGAGTGGAAGAGCTTTGCTTGTTGTCCCTCTGCTACCTCAAGAGGTCACAGACGTCTGTGCTGAATTCAATGGCAGCAGCTCAGATGATGACTCACTGGGGTGTCACCATGATGCCACACAACCGACTTTCCGTGCTGCGGGTGTAGTTCTGCTTTCCCTTTTGTGGTGGTAAGTTACAGGATTGAAACATCAATGAAAGTACAGGGTTGTGCTGGAAAGCACACAGTGCTGCAGTTGAGGGGGGTTGCCACTTTCATTCCCCTACTCTCCTTTCACAAACCATCATCACCACAAGCACTCCCCTATTTCGTGGTCCTAGCATGAAATGACCTTGTTTTCTTCAGTTTGTTCTCTTCCCTGCTGCTCAGTGTGGTGCAACAACAGAAATGCTGCATAGCTGATGTCTTTTCTTCTTTTGCATAAACAAGGCAATGCATAGTGAGTGATGCAGGGGCTGAAAGAAGGAAGTTGACCTGCTGGGCAATGCAGGCCACGGCTGCCCAGGAAAACAAGCGCTCTTAGTCTCTGCATGGAGCCCTGTGTGGGGTGGGATCGACCGCTCAAACTCAGCTGGCTACAGGCAGTCGCTTCTTCCAAGCACGTTGGACAACAAGGGCCTGACCCAGAGGCTTAGACTGGTTTTCGGACTTGAAAGATGCTCTTACTGACAAGGTGTCTTTGTAGCACACACCAGGCATGACTATGATTCTGACAAATGAAAATGTCTCAGACTGAACTCCGAGAAATACTGCTTTGGACTTCAGTGCGCCTTGGCTCCTTTTGTTCGGTGAGGATAAAGCATGTCCTCAATTCACCGTGTGTCCTTAAAAGAAGGCAGCATTTGTGAAGCACTCGGATACCTAAGTGTCACAGGAAAATAGTAATTCTGACTTTGGAGCAAGAGCTGGGTAGTGCGTAGTGACTAGGGTATGGATGGAATGTTGCATTTAAAAGGAAATTTGCAATGAAATATGTAATACACTGATGGAAAGATGCTGAGGGCAGTACAGAATGAGATAAGATGGTGTCATGGTGTTTTGCAATCACATTTGCAATAGGCCAGTCTCGAGTTTCATGGATAACCTTAATTGTTTGGGGTTTTTTTAAATGTTGAGTACTTAGTTTTGTAGCCCTAAGACCATTTTTCTCTGATAGTATTTTCCATGTGTGCAAGTGTTTAATATAGAAAAGAATAATAACCTGAGCTACTTAAGAAATTACCTTCCTCTATATATTAATTTGATGGAAAATAAATCAGCAAGGCGATTTTGACACTATCCTTTTGTAACTGTCCCATAGAGCAGGATATCTTCTTTGTTACTAAAAATCTGTTTTACTTAATGACTTAATTCACTGATTGAATCTACTTGTCTTGAATTCAGCTATGTAAGGTGGACAGCATCATGCACACTGATGGTCAGGGCATCTGGCATAATTGTGTAGGAATTTTTATTTATTAACATCTAAAGAAACAAATGAGTTATTAGGAAATACCCATCAAATTTTATGTCAAAACCCTTGAGAAACTAATTTTGTTGATGTTGCGCAGGGATTCCTAGAAGGCTAAATACTCACTTCACAAGATAGTCAGTAAAACCTTTCTGAAACTGTGGTCGTATTTTGTCTCCTAACAGAATGTTTGGAGGAAATTATTCTTTTTAATATATTTTTAAAGAAAGCTGAGAATAAGCAGAGCACATTTGGCAAGTTCTGAACAGCAGCAGGCTGACAACTTTTCCAGGTTGTGTATTTTCAGGTAAATGTGAAGTTAGCATGGAGCAGGGGGGAGCTATGGGGAGCCAGGAAAACTGGAAAAACCAAGTAACAGCACCACTGCTAAAAAAACTTAAATGCCCAGGGAGCCCACAATTAAATATTTATAGCCTTATGGACAACAAATACTCTGCAGGACAAGACCACAAAGCAGTCCTATGCACAGGTATTCTTGTTGCTCTCCCTCTATCCATTTCTTTCACCAAATCCTTTTTCAGAATACTTACTACACTGACAGCATTGTTATTGCCAATCCCACTGCAAACTAGTAAAATGAGGAATGATTTTTAATGCCTTTTTATGGATTTCTCAGTTGACTCAGTTGGTTCCTATTCAAATATTGTGTTCATTTTACATGCTGCAAATTTTAGGGCAAGCATGACATTTGTTGAAGGATTTGTTTTTGAAATGTATCATATTTTAAAATCTAGAAATAATATTCAGAAATAATTTTGATTAATTTTTAGATTATTAGAACAGTTTTCATATTGTACTTCAACCACTGTTGCAGGAGTTGTTTTTGTCAGGAGAGGGCTGCACTATGAATAATTCTTTCAGTATTTCTGTGGATGCTGACTTCTAAGGCAATGAAAGCAGCTCTTCAGAGGAGATCTATGCAGGATTTCCCAGTCAATGAAACTTCTATGAAAGACTGAAACAAGAAGACACCACAAACGAGGTTGTGGTACCCACTGCCAGGCATATCTAGCTTTGTCCCTCACCTGCAGGGATGCTGGAAAGGACAACTTGCAACCTCTTTTTGAGGGTCAGTGGTGGCAATGCTGGGAGACCTGCTTCTCAACTTTTGTTTCCCTAGCATTGCTACATGGTGCTGGTCTCCACAGGGATGTGGGAGAAATTTAACCCCCTGCTGCAACACACTATTTTTTGTATTAAATGTTATAGGGTTTTTCTCCTGGAGTTTAATAGTTTGAGGGCCGAAAGGGCTGTGCTGTGCTCTGAAGTGTGCTCTGCTCGTGGTTACAGTCAGCAGTCGGAAAGAGAGCGACACACTCATTTACTGCTAGGTAACAACTGTGCCTAATCATCTATGAGACTGTAAGAGGTTTTCTTGGTGTCTACCGAATCAGCAGCTCTGCTATTTATTGGGATACTTGTTCACTTCAGTTCAAAGCTCAATTTATTATTATTAAAGAAATTACCAACTCTTTTAAATATCCTCTGACTGCTTCCCTTGGATACTCACTGATAGGAGTTCTTAGAAAATATAAAATCCGCTAAGTACTTGAGCCTTCGTGCAAAGCTTCTACAGCCAACAACATCAAGAACCTTTGGAATCCCAATTCTTTACACAATTCATCATGTAATCCATTACTTCACAATTTTGTATTTGGATTTTTAAAAAAACTCAACATCACTAATATTTTGGTATTGCAATGTTGTTAGGAAAAAGTCCCCACACAACTTGATATATTTGTCTAGCTGATTTTAAAGATCCACCCACTCTATTTGAAAGTGTATTTGGTTTCCTAAATGTCAGTCAGGAGAACCAGGGCATCAGCCTTCACTGCCCATATTCACTTGACAGTTTTACGTCCGTGCATCAGAAGAACATGCTGTGGTTCTACCACAGTCCTATGTCAGATTTCACTTAGTAAATTGAAAAAAAACCCCAAACAACAATAAAACACCATAACCCAAACCAACCAACCAAACCCCGCCCCACCATGAACAAACAAACAAACCAAACCAAACAAACCCAAACCAAAACAAAACCATGAAATAAAAAGAACCCAAACCCTGACTGAGTTGCAGCAAAACAAGCGTTCCAGTTAGTTTCATGGCAGGGGAAAAGCAAGCTGTATTAACTCTGGTATTTCTGAACCCCGAGACTGTGGTTTTAGTTTAGGATGTTGTCATCTGGGAACAAGAACCTGCATTCACATCACACACGTGCTGCAACCCAGGGCCCAGGACGCAGCTCCACCCCGCTCCGCGCTGCGCTGGGCAGGGCACAGGGACTGGCAGCCACAGCACTGCCCGCAGCTCTGCCCCACACCCACGTGCGTCTCGGGCATCACTGAAGTACAGGGTCCTTTCCTGAACTCTTTTTTATAATGCCTGTGCTTCTGAAGCTGTGCAAGTGTGACAAATGGTTGGGGGTTAAGAATTTTCTACATCAGTAACCCTCCCCAGCCCTCGCTCCAGCCCACCCCAGCAAACAGAACAAATGCCCCGTACCTGGAGATGTTTCGATGCCTGAATTATTAATAAAATAAGCATGATAATGAATAATCTATGTTAAGCATTTTCTTACCCTTTATTTTTTCATTATGATCAGAAGAGGAATATGATTAACAGCAGTTTAAACTTTAGCAGTACAATTTCAGTATTAAATATAAAACTACACTGCAAGTTGATGTGTTTTAAAAATGGTTATGTATACTCTAGCCTTAAATTTATGTATCAAATACAAGTAACTCAATTGTTTCTTGCCTTGACAATTAACATATCTAACAGGTTTCAACAAGCCAGACATCCATCTTTTCCATCAAAAAAAATAAGCAAGCACACCAACTCTTATTCATAGCAAGGGGGGGGTAAAGACTCAACACTTTCCTGAGTGTTGTGCAAATAATAACAGGTTCAAGAAAGTCAGTTAAATAAATGTAATGATAAACCTAAAGCTAAGCTGGAGGACCTTTTGATTAACTTCATATTTCATATATTATTTGCATCAGTTGAGAGCAACATGAGTTACAGAACTTCCATGAAAACAAGCCACTTACAAGCAGGTGTTTAAGCTTGATCAGTTTATTAAAAGGATTATATGACACGGTTGCCTGCAATAGCAGGGGACTGGATCTGATGACCCAGGAAGTTCTTTCCAGTCCCATGTTTCTAAGCCATGCACCAAGTGTATCCAGCCCACACTTTCACATTTGGAAAAAGCCAAAGCCACACACACACACTCACAGGAAAAAAAAAATAAAAAAAAAATAAAAAAAGACCTTGATGACACCATTTCATTTTTCTAGTTATTCACTATGCAGAAGGGAACAGAGTTTAAGTCCTGTACAGAGGATACATTTACTCGAGGTTGATGTGGTACTGAAGTCAGTTAATAATTAGATACCTCCAGGCAGATTCAGTTACAGGGCATACCAACACTGCACACTGCCAGACAATTTCTAATCAAGCCAAGAACCTCTTGCAGGATGAGGTCTCTGCTAGCAAGCACAGAGCACACTGAGTAAGCTAAAAGCAGCTGTTCTTAGGTGAACTACCCTACCAACCATGAGTGAATGACAGATAGATGGTAAGATGCATTTACCTACTAGACAAGATCTCTGCACACCCAGGCAGAAGTAATTAGTTCAGAGCTGCAACCATTGTTCCTACCTTGCCTGTCTCTGGAGTACGTTCTCTTTAAAAGCTGGTCTACAGAATCAGTGCAGCTATTCTCAAACACTACTAAGGAAGCAGTTCACAGCTGCTATGCAAGACTCGACTTTCAAATGGTAGTCAGACATTCCCATCATTGAGGCCAGTTTGCTAGGACAGCATTCACAGCCACGGCAATAAGCCTTTGCAACAAATAGATATCTAAGCAATTGCCTACATTCAGCCCATCTAACTTTTAGGCACTTGGTTAAGGTGTCTGGGTCCCTTGTCACCCAGAACTCCCCCCACTCCCCAGGGAAAAAAAAAAATAAAAGTCACTGAAGGCAGGTAGTCTCAATTGCCTTCTGGAGGTGTCTCTCTTAACCCCCCACTGAGCAAACCAACTTCTTAACACATGCACCTCAGTTAGACAGGATGAATGGAGACTTGCATCTCTTCCTAGAGACAGTATCAATACTCTCCAAAACCAAATGCAATCAAGCAACTATGGTTTGCAACCCATTACATTTGGAAACAAAAACTTACAGTCAGTAATTATGCTGTAGTCCCTCCCTCCCAAGCATAAAAGCCTTCCACATGGAGGCTCTGCTTAAAAAAAAAAAAAATAAGAAAAAAGAAAGAGAAGAAGCATTCTTCTTTCAGACAAAGAAGAGTGCACACGGCTGCTTTGCCACTCATTCATGGGGAAGCTGAAGGATCAGAGAACACTTATTCAGAGAACTGGAATGACTAAGCACTGCTAGTGCATGCAAAGCAGAAGTAACAAGATCGTTTTTAAATTAACCCTAGTCCTCTTCTCCACCCCACAAAATTCATGCAAGTGTTTGAGAAGATAAGTCAAGACATAATAGCCCCAGTTTCCAAAAAGGCTTAGTTTGGTTTTTTAAATACATATTGTAAAATGTCCTTTTGTTTTCTTTCTGCGGGTAGATAAATGCATTTTTGGCATGTTTGAGAATCACAGATATCTATGAAGTCCATGCTGTTTTAATTCTCCAACTAGTTTTCATAACCTGTCAAAAAAACATAAGCAACCTATACATGTTTCCCCAGTATTGACATGCATGCTCAGAGCTCTCCACTGTAGTGAAATGAGGTGTTACTTCTGTGCTGATAGTTGACGAGTCAGCATTACACGACTTTGAGACCAACTAAATTAACATTGTCGTAATATGAAAGGCAAGCACAAGTTCATTTATTTATAGCAAAGGTCTTGGGTTACAGGAGGTCAGTTCTTGCCATCTTGAAAAGATAGGGGATAACTTATTGCATACATGTGCATTATAATTTAGCAGCAAGTCATTCATAGAAACACTTCCCTCCTACTGCTTTTTTGGTTTATTATCTCAATTATATATATATATTTTAACTTTACAAAGCATTTAACACCACCTTTAAGTTAATGGTCTTTTATTGGAAAAAAAAGACTAGCATTTACAACTTGGAATGGACATAAATTGTAATATCTTGAACAGCAATGTTGATAGTTGTGCTGAAGTCCACAGGCTACTCCGCCAGCTCCAAGTCATGGTACAGAAGGTTTTAAAAATATGAGAGTCCAAAGATGCTCCCTTGGTGAAGGTTTCTTTTAAAAATTTTGTGAACGGTAACAGCCTGACACCCGTTTCACTATAGTGCAATGCAGACAATGTTAAACCAGTATTTTAACACAGACATGCCATCCATAGTTAAGATCATCGTATTTTTGGAGCACACTGCTACGTACAGGAGAACCATTCAACCTTTAGGGCATTTTCTTTAAGTTTTGCATCCTTCAACCATTTTGCTGCATACCATCCTGAGGTATAAACCAATTTTAAAGTAAACCAGCTATGACAATTTATACTACAAATTGAACTAGAATCCACTGTTGAACAAAAGAGTGGATCCTTTAGGTTTTTTTTTCCTTTTAATACACATGTCTGACTGTGCTCAATTGTCAAGCTGCATGCATGAAAAACTGGCCAGCCCAAACAGTGTAATAGTCATTAGCAAATGGAACTTTCGAGTTCACTAAGTGCTTCCTTTTTTTTTATTTTCAAGGTAGTACAATTATTTATATTGTAAAACTGATGTTTAACTTTATCTTTTGGGGACAGGACCACCAACCATTACATGCAGTTTGTGGACAGAAGGTAATTTGACATTCAGTTTTGCTATACAGAAACAGAATGAATAAATGAACATTTTTTTGCAAGAGGTAAGTAAAAGATTCAATTTGATTCTTCTAGAGGAAAAAAGGTGTAAAGGAGGTCTCTTCACTTTGCAGTCATCATCTGTACGAATTCTGAAAAGATAAAAAGTCATTGTGATTTACTGTCTCCAGATTACTTCATGTCTAAAGTGTCTTGAACACAGTTGGCATAAAAAAAGCACCCTTCTCTGCATCTAAGGTTTTGTCCACAGAAGTGGACAAGCAAATAAACTAGTGTCTCAGGTATTAAAAATTAATGCTTGGTGCAACAGGCTTTCCTCAGTCTGAATTACAGTTTTGAGTCAAGACAAGCATCTTTTTACCTTCATAGTTGACTTGCCCATCCCCATCAATGTCTGCTTCTCTGATCATTTCGTCTACTTCTTCATCTGTTAGCTTTTCTCCTAAGTTTGTCATAACATGGCGTAGTTCTGCTGCACTGATATAGCCGTTGCCATCCTGTGAGAAAAGAGTTGCACAAGACCATGAACAACAATCCTGACATGGACTAACTTGGAAACTACACTTAGGTTTCCAGTAACTGCTTCTGAAGCAGCCTTATGGCACTTGGGACAGATGTACAGGCCTGGCACACTGTCCGTGCTGCAGTGTGTATTAGTCCCACCGCCTTCTGAAGCGGGCATGACACCACATCCTTCTATACAATTATCGTGCTGTAATAACAGCTGCATGCCTGACTTGTAGTTGCGATAAGGTATTTCTAATGCTTTTAAAGAGCTATCAAAAATAAACACAGAAACAAAACCAAAAAAGTTTTTGTTTAGTCTCTGCTGCCTAAGCAAGGCCAAAAAGAGACCCATTTCCCCACCAGCAAGAATGAAGTCAACTTGCTCTTCTATGTTAACACTACCTCTATAACCAGACTGCAGCTGGCTACGTTAGGCTTCTTGGATAAGATGATATAGAACAAATCAAAGAAAGCATTTACATTCTACTCATAAGGAGTTTTGAGAAGTCTTACAGCAAAATTAAAAAGAGAAATCAACACTTCTAAGCCAGTGTCCCCATTTGTAACATCCAAACCTAAAGCTCACCCTGAGCCACTTCAGAAATTCCATACACTGGAAGAATACACTATCTTAAAGCAGGATATGGCCATTACCAGTAGATAACCTACCTCGGTGGCTTTAAACACTAATCTAGTCTGCAGAAACACCCCCACATTTTTAGCCAGGTACTAGAGACTGACACTTTTTTCTATAAAAAGTAGTAGTAAGGTCTTCTTCCACACATGCATGTGCATTGGCTTGACAGCTGCACCAGTCACTACTCAACATAATTCTTGTATAACATCTGTCATGTCCAAACAACCCAAAGACGGGAACTCCATTCTAGAAAACTGACTTATGCCCAGGTATTCTTAAACAAGGTCAAAGGAGCTGAGCTCTTAAGTTTTCATAAAACCAACCTTAAAAGTTCACTTGTTGAAACGAGAACGTGCAATACTTTGTGTCCCTCTAAATACTGATGACATCATCTTGATTTCAAAAGCTTCCATAAGGTATTATAAAACCTTGTGCATCCATGCAAATGTTTGCCCATTCCCCCCAAGGTCAAAAGGTAGATAAAAACCCCCCTCCGACCCCCATGTCTCGGAAAAAACCCACCCTCTCCCAAGCATTAAGTTCTGGTAATCTCTTTTTCTAAGGAAAGGCCAGAAAGTTTTCCTCATGGATGAGCCTAAAGCTTAGGCCTTGCTGTATAAAGCAAGCAGAACCAGGCTGCAACAGTCCTGGTTCTATATTCAGAACAATCTCTGCTCTATTTCCAATTCCTCTGCTTCTACTAGAGGACTCTTTCTCCTTCTAGAAAAGAAGAGAGAAAAGACTGAGGAAAATATAGACATTATTGCTTTTGAAGAGTAGCTGTAGTTTCAGTAATACCTTGTCAAAGACTCGGAATGCCTCACGGATTTCTTCCTCGCTGTCTGTGTCCTTCATTTTTCTGGCCATCATGGTTAAAAATTCAGGGAAGTCAATAGTGCCATTACCTTAATAAAAAGAAACTTCCAAAAATTAAACTTCCGTGCTTTTCTTCATAAAAAACCAAAAAAATCTGGCATTTGACTTAGCCAGGGACAAGACTGACAGATCCTCTGTTAACTGTCCTTATATATTAACTGGTTCTTCTCTCTAAATTGCTAACACTGCCTTTTTTGCTATTACAACATGCAGCAGCCAGAGCAGCCACTCTGTTTCAGCACAAAATCAAGTGCTGCCTTCTTTCCAGGTCAAGCCACACCATTTGCCACCCAAGCTACAACTAAAATGTCAGTCTGATGCTTCAAGGTTAACCAATAATGACACTTATCTTTACTTCAAATCACTCCCACAAAATTAATCTTTTAATTTCTTTATAATCCCTCAATTGCTGTGGGATACTCCAGGAAGAAAACGTATTAAGCTGGCATTACAAACCCAGGTTATCTAATATTTGGGAAAATCACACATCACTAAACTGTTCATAAATACTTTTTTCTTTCTAAAAATCAACTACCTTATCAACCAAAGTTGCACAGCACAAAAGGAACACACCATTTTAAGGGGCAATAAGGATCTGCAAATTCCAGCAACGCGAGAAAAGCTGCCATTATTTGTTATTACTGATGAGCTTAGCTGTAGGTGTTCTTATAGGTATTTTACTGCAAAACTGAAAATCCCTGCTGACATCCAGGCCTCATCCCTAAGACTAAGCTTTTCATTCAAAGCAAAGAGTTAAATTTCAGGCTGCTCAAGCTAGGAAAACAGTGGTATGGTGAAGAAACTAGATTTGTATAGTCAGGATTCAGCTCAACATGCCAAGAAGGCATATTAAGTAGTTCACAAAACCACATTAAACAGTTTGCTGTGCAACTAACACCTACCCATTGATAAAAAGAAGCACACAAATTCATTGTGCAAGTACAGCAAAGAAGCTAAACAAATGAAGTTTAAGAAAATCCTTTCATTCTAGGGTTTCCGGCCTGAGACATACACAGCTATTTATCACCATGGCCAGCTTTATGTACCAGTTAAACAGGAACACAAGTCTCAGACTCAGTTTTGAAAAAATCCTCAATGAACATGTAGAAGAATAGCAAAGCATTCTGCTGTAACCTAAATTTAAACAGTTGGGCAGGCATACTTATCTGAAGTCCTCAGTCTCCTTCTGTTTTAAATCCACCAGAGCAGCCTTTGGTCTGCAGCCTGAAGAAGCCACTATACACAAACTCTACATACCACTGCAGACACTGAAGCTTTTCAGTTTCTGCAAAGACTTCGCAATTAAGGTCAACTCACACTTTTTTAAGAAAGTAGTTTAATTAACATGGCCTGATAATCCAGCAGTTTATACTCTTGCCAATACACTTTTACTCTTCTTTTACAAAAAGGTTAGAGAAAAATCACTATCACAACCAACACACAAGACTAAAGGCCTGACATCCCTGAGCAGGGGAAATATTTTTCCTTTTTAAAACTGTTAGCCTACGTGGAGTTCAGAAATACAACATGTAGTTAGCCTTTCTGTTGTCTATTGAAAATAATTCTGTTAGCCTTGATACAGGAAGGGTTTTCTGCCTTTGCCTCCAATAGCCCCTCTCTATCTATTAGGGATTTAATACATTAGACAGACTACATAGTCTCTTCCTGTTGTGCTAAACTTCCACTGAAAACACTACTCCATTCCTAACACATTTTTTGCCTTAGCCAAAACCACAGACATCAGTAAAGCTATCAAAACCAACATGGGCTGACAAAACACATACAGAAAAGCTGGATGGAAAGAGAGGTTAATGGCAGGTCAGGGCAAGTCAGAGAGCAATAGGAAGCCTGTGACCCATAAAATATTAAAGACAAATAGCATAACTTTGTCTCTGCCCATTGCCTGGTTTTAATCTCATGAATACTGCTAGCATCTTTGACATCCTTCTGAGTTTAGAGTCTATCCAGCATTTTAAAGCTGCTTTAAGAGATCTATGTCACAGTCTTCCCTATGCAGTTTAAGCCCAGGTGTAGAGGTCCTACATATTAAAGATGATCACAGCATTTTCCCAACACTTACCATCGGCATCTACCTCGTTGATCATATCCTGCAATTCTGCTTCTGTTGGATTTTGACCCAGTGACCTCATGACAGTTCCCAGTTCTTTTGTTGTGATAGTACCATCACCATCTTTGTCAAATAGGGAAAAGGCTTCCTTGAATTCTAGAGGCAGAAATAGTCCCAGTGTTTAGAGACATCACCAGCACGAGAAAAATCGCAGACTAAAAATGCACTCCACTGACAAAGCCTGATACAATTCTAAGAAACTTTCTCTTTTTATCTAACTGTCTCTGTATTGAGAGAATAAACATTCTCAAATACAAATAAAAAAATTACAATACCAACACACAATTTGCACAGTAAATTCAAACTTATTTCATGTGGCTATTTATCTGCACTACAACTCTGTAATTCATTTCCATGCATCTGCATCTTGCCTGAGGCACAGTTGCTCCACAAACAGCAGCTGTCTCAAATAAGTGAAAGGAGCCACTGGGTTCCCTTTACAATTAAGAGACTTACAGGAACAAAAGCGTTGTCATTTACCACTTATTTTTAAGTTCAGCAGACAATAAGAACTAGCATCAGCTACAAGTAGGGGACTGGTCTCCAGAAGGTCAAATAAAGCTCTTTCTCCTGACCAGCCTGAAGTACAGGCAGTCTATTAAAAGTTTTATTTAAAAGACAACTGGCTTGTAACAATGTGCAATAAACCCATCTGAGGTTTATTTGTTGCCATTTCATTTGTAGTTTATCTTCACTGTATTAAAGAGTACCTAGGTCTGCTTTGACTCGAAGCAGTTCATTTGAGTCTAGCAATTATTTCTGCAAGAAATCTAGGAGAACTTGGCTCAAGTCAGAACATCTAAAAAAAAAATATTATCTGTAGCCCAAGGAATAAGAAGTCTAAATTAAGAGGCAATGAACCAGTAATCTTTCAGAATATTTTTGTCTGATTTTTTTTTAGTTTGGGATTTTTTTAAGTGAGTGCTTTTCAAAAGTGGTAGTACAGATTTAAAATTGTCAAAGATGTTTTTTTCCACTATGCTTGAGATAATATATTTTCTTTTAGTCACAAGAGCAAAAAAAAAACCAAAAACTTATCATCAAAACACTTACCAGCAATCTGTTCTTCAGTCAGCTGATCAGCCTACACGAAGAATAGAACATTTTAGAATACTGTTTACCTCTAGCTCTGTCAAGCCATGAGGCATTTCCTTTAAATTTCAGAAGTGATTTATCATGACTTTCATAAAGTCACTTTCAAACCTTGGAATTCTGTCTCTACATGGAGATTCGACTCACCTACACCATGCAGCTGTTTCCAAAAGCACATAGACTAACTTGGTTCGAAACTACACATGAAGAAGCAAACGCCTTCCTGCAACTTGGTGAATCCAGCTTGGTCCAGTGAAGGACGCAGGGCAGGCTCCTTGCAATTGGTCAGAGAGGCACAAAATCCCTAACGCCATGTGTCTGGGGTTTCACAGCACACGCCATTGCCAGCGGTGCAGTGCCCCAGCACAGCGTGGGGGTACCGCACGCGTGGGCTGAGAGCCGCCCACCGCTCCAGCCCTGCCCAGCCTCCCCACCTCCCCGCAGCAGCCTCCAGCCCCCCGCCAGCCCCACAGAAGGGGCTCCGCTGCCATATTACGAATTACATCTCGGTGTTATGGAGATTTTTGCTACCTCTGACAAAGAAAATTACAGTTTTCACGCATCATATTATTTTTCCATTCAGCCAAGCAGTTTGAGGTGCCTCATCCTGACACGCAGGTTGTTTTATGTATAATTTTAAGTGGCAAGATTTAAGATGGCTGCTTATGACCTTGTGTACATCAAGAGGCCACTGCTGCATACCAAGGTATACAGCTCAGTGGGCAATCAAACGGGCTTTCTAGAGCTCAACTGTGATAGCCACATCCTTCCAGAAGCCTCTCCCTATGTATGGATAGGGCATCACAAAAAAGCTCCACTGTTTGGACTCAAAGGAGCTAACTAGTTTTTTATGGAAAAATATGCCTTTTCCTAGTAAGGAAAAAAAAAAAAGAGGATTTGACATGCCTAATCACAGATACTGAAGAATATGAGGCACTAACTTGTTTTAAACGCATTTTACTGGACCATTTTTACAAATAAAACAGAGAATTTTGTAGGTCAGAGAAGGCAGGCAAACCCTTTTTGTCCTAAAATATTATTATTTAAGTATAAAAACCACCTAACTGCAGCAAAGAGCAACAAATACAATGGAGAATTAATCAGCTATACAATGTTAAGCTCCTGAATATGAGAATATGATAGGGCTGAAAATCTGCTCTGTATGTTAAGAGAAATACACAGATCTCATCTGTAATTAGGTGGGGGGTTTGTTTTAAGGTCAGTATGTAATGATTAAACAATTCCCCGCATGCAGTGTGTTGGAGGAGGGAGAAAAGGGTAGAAATGCTAACAGCTAAAGACAGTCTTCTTCAATAACTGCAAAAAGCTTATGTTCAAAATCCAGCTCGACTTCCCACACTCTTTGTGATTTTCCAGAAAATGCGAGGTTTCACTTAAGGATTATCTAAGGAATTTACATAACAGACTCACTGCCCTGCAGAACAGGAAACAGAGCCACACCTTGGCAAAAAACCTCCAGCCCAGAGCACCAGCTCATTGCCCCATTAATAAGAGCTCACTGAATGTTTCTAAAAATCATATTTCAAATGAAAAAAAAAAGAACAAAAAACCTACAGAATAAAACCCCAAAACCTTCACATACCCGGTGATGCCCGAGGACACAACCTGACCCTAGGCAGCCAAGGGGTTCGCCTTCCCGTGCAACAGGCACAGGCACTACACCCTTCCCACAGCTACAGGACAAAGGTACCCAGCCAGGGCTGGAGCCATCACCCCACCCAGCCAAGTCATCAAATCCTGTCCTGGTGATGTCAGCCTTCTCCTACGGGAAGGGGAGATGGAGAGACAGACTCGAGGAACACACAGATTGCCAAAAAGCGATTAGAGGTCAGTCTGCAACTGTTCCTCCGCTCTCGTAGGAAGCGAAAAACTGCCGGGAAAATCCCAGCCCTTTCTCTTGCTCTCTGTTGCGAGCAGCGCTGGCTGGCCGCGCAGCGCCCGGCAGATGATGCGATGCGTTCCGGCGGGCATCGCCCGGCCGGCGGGGCGGGAGGCTCGCAGCCCGCCGGCGCAACAGGCGCCCTTCCCGGCCAGCAGCCACCCACTGCTGCAGTGCGTCCCCGTTTCCCCTCCCTCCCTCCCTCTCCAGCCGGCGGCCACACCACGTCCTCATCATTCAACCGCGAGGCCGCCCGGGCTCCGCGGCCAGCCTTCCCTCCAGAGGGCGGCTGGAGCAGGAGCTCTTCCCCCGCAACACCCGGGGAGAGGGGAGGCTGCGCCCCTTCCGCCCCGAGCCCCCCATGCGGGAGCTGGGCCGCTTCCAATCAAGCAACACGCACAGCGCCCCGGTCCCCGCGGCCGGGGGGTGCGCGGGGGCCGGGAGGAAGAGGAGGAGACATGATGTAATGCAGACAGCGATGGGCTTCGCCGCCGCGGCTGCGTTTTTTTTTGGGGGGGGGGACTAGGGGGGCGCAGTAGCTGCAGCGCGGTGCCCTCCCCCGGCCGCCCCCCCGCTCCCTGCGCAGTGCAGCTGGTGCCGGAGCCGAGCGGGATCCTCGCCCGCAAACCCGCGCCCCGCCCCGCAGCGCGCCCTGCCCGGCGCTGAGGCCGTGGCCCCGGGGAGACGCGCCCGGCCCTTTCCGCAGGGGAGGGAAGGCGAGGCGGGGCGGGAGGGCGCGAGACCGGGGCGCCCACACGGCAGGCCCGGGGAAAGGGGAAGGAAGCGGCGGAAGAGGAAGGGCCGCAGCTCCGAGGCGATCCCGCGCAAGGCGGCGGGGGGTGGGGAGAATGAGAGTCCGCAGCCACCAACCCGCTCACCCCGCGGAGATCCGGGCGGGAAGGGTCCCTGCGGGGCTCCCCCCACCTCCGCTCCTCCCCGGGGACAGCCCGGCTCCACCAACCCGACCGTCCCCAGCTCCGCAGCGAGCGCACTGCGCACCAGCCCCCGCGCCAGCCCGGGCACCCCGTGCCGCGCCCGGCCGGTCGAGCGAACGAGCGAGCGAGCCCCCTACCATGGCGCGGCGGCGGGCCCGGCGGCGGCTGCACGAACTGCGCGACCACGAGCGGCGGCGGCGGCTGCTGCCTCCTCCCGGCGCGGCTCACAGAGTGCTGGGGCTGTGAGCCTGCGCCGCCCGCTATATACGTGGGGCTGTATCCCTCCGCCGGAGCGGGGCCCTTTTCCCTCCTCCCCGGCGCGGTATGTGCGAGGTGACTGCGGCGGGCGGCCCTGCCCCCTCGGCGGCCCGGCCCCTCCCCCGGCGGGGCCGCTCCCGCTCCCGCAGCCCCGCGGCCGGGCGCCCCTACAGGGGCGAGGGCAGCCCGGTCTCGGCCGGTGTCTCTTCTCTGCCGACCGCTGGTGCCGGCGCAGCCCGCGGGGAGCTGCCTCGCCGCCGGGTCCCTGCGGGGTCCCCGCCGCTCTCCAAGCTGGAACCCCCGGAGCGAGGGCATCTCGGCCAAGTTGGTGCTTTTTTTATTTTCTAGACAGCATCCCCGCCGGCGGGGCGGGCCTGCGCTCCCCCGGGGAGCGGGAACGGCACCTGGGAGCGGATGATGGCGCGGGGACGGGGGGAAACGTTAATAAAGGACTTTTTTTTCGGTTACAAGGCGTGTGTGACAGCGACTGTAAAACTAAAATGTTGAAGCGAGCACAGCTGCCTTTTTATTAATCATAGGGCTTTTGTCAAGCACCAAAATCCAGGCGACGGCGAAATTCAATCCAGAATCGGATGGTCTACAACTGAGGTGTCACTTCAGCCTCTTCAGAAGCCTGCAACTGAGAGGCAGCAAAAGCTTGTCCTGGTGTCAAAGTGTTTTCTTCATTTCTTGCCTGTCAGCTCTGGGGATTTTATCCACACTGGTAATAACTCAAAAAAATTTGTAGTATTCACACTGTACTTCCTTTAACAGGCATGGAAGCACTAACAAACATGGACCCACACTGGAATCTAGGATTTTGGTTCCATTCATGACAGGTTCCCTTACATTTTGAGATTTGTTGTAGTTCAAGATGTTTTTAGTTGAAGGTTTTAGTTTGGGCCTCTCTGGATTGGGAGGCTTGCAGTATTTCCAGTGTGATCATAATTCGGATAAATCTGCTTGCAGTATAGCACTAAATCTTTTGAAATTCATTTGTCTATTCGGTTTTTGAAAAATCACACGTACTTTCAGTGTTCGAAATAAATACAAAATCAGTTTGTTTCTGTTTGTTTAACAGTTTCAATAGCTCTGCCACTGAAGTTACAATTTATTTGCTTGCCTTTCTGGAACACAGTGATAGGTTGGCAAGCACAACAGCTACCTGTTTGCAATGTAGAAGGATTTATCAGCAAACAAAATAGCATATTTAATGTGTCATAGTTTGGTTCCCAAACCATTCTAACATTTGTATAGCAACTACTGTACGAAATGATGTCAGAAAACCAATTTGCTGCTGGCTAGTATGCAAATGATAGGTTTATAGACAGATTCCATTTTAGATGTGGAATGCCCAGCCTCCTATTTTTAATATGCCTTTTTTTTTTTTTTAACTACCAAACAGTGATGCTGATTTTTTTTCTTTCCTGTGGAAGAACATGCAAATAATTGATCTTTCATTTTCAAAGCAGGCCAGCAATTTTAAGCTGTTCCTTTCTGAGCTTAATTTCTTTCTGGAAAGCATGGCGCAATGTTTGATTGGTGTAAGCTACAAGAGCATTTGCTTGGATAAGTGAATCTTGGAACTCTCTGAGACTCACAGGAATACGTGAAGAACAATGTTCATGTACAAATTGTTCAGCTTATTGTGCTGGTCTTATACAGGTGAAGACCTCATTGTTAAAACACTGAATTCTACATAAATATTGGGCTAATAAATTGGTGCAATTATCTTGCAAAGGAAATGTATTATCAGAAGAATAATCTTACCAATATTTAAATGTGACAGTTTAGAATGTGTGTGCTTTATTTCAGTCTCCTTAAAGTTAATTTTAAGCACATGTAATATGTTCTTCCATTGATCCAAACCTTCACTTGCTAAAAAGTGAAGGGATTAGATTTATCCGTTGAGGAGAGACTCTAAGACAAGTAATTAAAATTTATGTAGGTTCTCTTACAAACTATCAGTATTACAGCGTTTGGACATACATGATGAAACTTGGAAGTGTGAAGTATAAAGCCACTCAGTAACATTCAATGAATGTTGCCAAAGATTAACAGGGCCTTTGAGTAGAAGGATTGCTGTGCATTTATTCCTATTTCTTTTTTTTTTTAACCTTTTGTGTCTACTTTTCCTAACTCTTGATGGTTCATGTTAATAATTCATTTATATTTAAAATGAAATTTGGAAATAAAGTTACTTTTAAAGTAGTTTGGAATATAGTTATCTTGCTTTATTTAAAAAAAAAATTCAGGATGATCAAGTGAGGTGCCACAGTTGGGTTCTGCAGTAGTTTCTGTTTAAATTGCATCATTCTGTATTTGAAAATATTTCGCAGCTTATGTTCCAAAATACCATTCTGACTAAGGGGATTTTTTTCCTAATTTGACATATGGCAACGATAAATGTAAACAAAACAGAATACTAATCTTTTGCTGCTTATTTAATGCAAATAAAAAATCATCTAAATTGGCATCTCCCTGCTCCTTGTAAATTTGCTTTCACTCAGTTGTACAGCTAGACCTCGATCAGTATTCTTTGTTCTCTTAAAATTTACATTCAGTTGTGGCCATGCAAGAAATGCCCCTGTCATTCCAATGACATACAATGTCAAATGATTTGCCAGGATCTTCTACAACCTCATTCAAAATCTCCTGAATCTCAGTGGGAGCTGGACTGGGCCATGGAATTACTCACTGTTTGTGCCTGACACCAGAGAACTTGGCCATCCCATCGCTATAGAGCTTTTCTATGAACAGAAGGCTATGCAGTAGCTATTAAGATGAATTTTGACTGGATAAATTTACTGTTCTAAATTACTTTGCTCTCTAAGCATGCTCTTGTTGACTTGTGTTTGAACTGTAATAGTAAGAAAATATTATTTCATAAATTTATTTATAAAATAAATAAAATGGTTGCAGTGGAAGACTTGCAACCATTCTACCTAGTATCACATTCCTAAATTTTGCCCTGATGTGATAGTAAGATTACAGTCTTACAGTTGGTCTTTGTTTCGGCCAGACTTCACACGTCCATTCCTTGGGAGCAGCCTACGAGACAAGAAGGAATTCTGTTGAAAACCTGACAAAATAATAAACCTCACTACTTACACACAAGGTGTGCTTTTCAGCTTTGCCTTTGTTAACGTGAGCACCCAAGAACATGGCCTCACACATATCAACTGTTTTCTTATATTATATATATGTGAGTTAAAAAAACCCCAAAAAATAAATTAAAACATTTCACAGACATCTGTCCTGAGAGAACGGATGTAAGAACAGATGGACAGAAGTTTGTCATATCATGTAATGCACAGCTGGGAGGCTGATATTATGGCAATAAGCATAGATAACCAGTTTATAAAGAAGTTAGAAGTACAAGAAGCCAAAATGAAGTATATATGTGCATGCAACATCTGTGCAACTGGAAAAAATTAATGATTAGTTTTCATGGGTATAATATTGCCAGTTACATGTGTGAGCTACCCAAACTAAATTTGTTGTACTGTTTTTCAAGTCAACTGGAATTCTGTTGGTATATCCACTTTTTTACTTTCTATAAAATTCTCTTCATATAGGCAATGTTTTTTGGGGAGACCGTTTTCCACAAAAATTAATGATTCTAAATGCCATCGGCAGCTGTGAAAACCTAAGTAAGTATCCTTATAAACTATAAGCATCCCTAAGATTGCAAATAAGTGGGTGGAACTCCATTGAAATAAAAAGCTAGAACAGAATTGATTTTTACAAGAGGTGAAAATAAAAGTTGCTTTCATGTCAACATTTAAAGTTCCAGATCTTGGAGCATTTTTAAATGGGTATATACATATTCCTGTAACAGGTTTCTTTTCTGAGAGAGATTTAAAAAAGCCCAAATTCCTCCATCTTTTATAAGCTTGTGATTTTATTTACATTTGCCTCATTCCCACTGGTGTGCATCAATAATCACATACAATTATGGATTTTCACTGAGCATTTAGTGTTCGAAGGCCATCTATGTAATTGAATAATCAGTGATTGTTACCTACACTGAGTGTCTGTTGTCTTGTAGTTTTAGATGTTGATATGAAACTAATTTAACCATTAGTTAGAACTAAATTATTTACACATTGCAATTAAATTAGTGAGTCCTTTTTCATGTGCCTATGTAAAACGGCATCCTTGAGACCCAATAATTTGGAAAGTTTCGTGTTTTAAACTTAGCATAGTTTGAGTTTGGAACCCTAAAGATTCTGTCTTAAAAAGACTTGGAAATACGGATATTACAGACCTGCATCCACACATAGTCTCACCCGTATATCTTGCAGATTACACATCATAAAACAATTCTTTTAAACCAAAGTGGTTTTTCTTACTTTTTTTAAACACTTGCAATGTAAAATAAATGAAAAAAACCCAAAACTTTTCCACACAGTCTTAAAATCCCCAACCTTTCTTCATAGTCCTGTGAAGAGTTCTCTAGAGACATTGTAATATGTGAAAACAGGATTTTCCTTCTCAGTTTTTGCAATTGCCAGTTTCATAGAAAGGTAAACATTGGATGATTCATGATATAAACAATTTACTCGCTCCATTTTTCTGTGTTTTGTTACTGTTAGTGTTTTTACAGATAAAAGCCAAATTGTATCCACTGTTTTTCAAGAATCAAATGCAGAAGAGGAAAGGACATTTATGTATTATATGTTTGCTAAGTATTACATATTTTTACATAACATTGTCAAGCATACCTAGGTCTTGCTTTTTCACTAATAGATACATGTTTAAGAACTATAGTCCCTGACAATGAGGCCAGCTAATACATCTCTCAAAGGAAAGTAATATATTTTTACCATAAATATATTTTAAAATATTCTGTATAGACCGATACTTATATGAATGGTTACTCTAACGATAGGAAAAACTCTGTTTCTAATTTCAGTAGATGGATTCCTCAAAATTTTAAGTGATATAATGTAACAACCAAGCAATTTTTGTCACATTCACCTTATTAAGAATGTCTTGAGTTTGCATTTTATTTCTTAAGAATATGCTGGAAAAATGAGTGGGCCAAAAACTGGTTTACTTTATATGTTAAATTTCTGCATTAGAATTGATACAGGCTGAACAGCTGTTGCCATTAGCTACAGATTTCGAACTAATATATAGCTTATAATGGTACAATAAAAAAATATCCTTCAGAATTTAAGTGCTGAAAAAAGACTGGAAATCAGTTTGTTCATCCCCAGTAATGTTGTTCCCCATGTCAGTTTGTCCTACTTAACATAGGAAAAAAATCTTCACAGATATTTAGGATTGCTTTTTTACATAATGGAAATTATTAAATGAGCTGCTTGCATTGTTTTTTATACTCCCCTTTGACCATGAGTAATTAATTTTCATCTGAATACTCCTGTGGGGCAAATTGGGATATCAATTTTGCAATAAAAGTTCCAGATAAACTTAACAAAGGAATATATATAAGAATATATATTATATAAGCAGATAGGTATTTAGTATCCACAGATACCTCCTCTAATGGCCAAGCCTCCCTTACTTAACTCCAAATTTTAATTTTGTAGTAGGTCTATGCTAAATGAAATTTCTTTGCATCAGGTGGAGCTGTCATAAGTCTTCATGCTACAGCTAATGACAAAAAATTCAACAGCTCCACATATGTGGTTCAAGGGTGATCATAATTTTAAATCAGAATCATAATTTCCGGTACAGATTTTCAGCAATGTAAACACGCCCTGAAGTCAATAAATCCATGTTAATTTGCATCAGTTAGGGATTTATTCTTCCCTCCCTTTCCCTCACACACTTGAATCGAGGTGTTTCAATAGGTTTGGGATAGAACCTTATCTGAGGATAAGAAGCTACAAGATCAAAACCACCTGAGTTAATAATGGATGTCAAATACTGCTGTCCAAGACACCTCCAGCATTCTAACCCGCCATACTGCAAAGCTGGCCTGAGGTGGGAAGTATAGATACATCCCAAATTACAGATGCTGGAAGCCAGCACCACTGCCAAATGACACTTCTTCCTTTGTCTTACATACAGGAAGAAAACTATGGAATCATTACACTTCTTTGGATAGCTATTTTATGTTGTTTGTGAATGCACCAATAATAAATAATAAACCCACCTCATAATGAAATAACTTCTCCAACTTATCAATACTTCTGGGGAGAAAAAAACCGTTTTTCAACAACCTTGAGGAGAAGATGCATTTCTAGTACAAAACTATAAATTCCAATCTCTGTAACCTATTGTCAGGGAGCCAATAGACTGCTTCTCCCCTGGGAACATTCCATGGCAGTACCTAGGAAGTCCTCTCCTGAGGGCTCATCTCTTTTAAAGTCTTTTGGTGAACAGGGACATCTGATGCCTTCAGAATGCAGGTTCTGATATCTCCCTTAAGGTTTCTCTTTGATCCAGTTCTTTATGTAGACCTTTGGGTTTTTAGTTTTGGGGACACTAGCATGTATGAAGTTCAGCCTCCTAAAATGTCTAACCCTCAGAGTATGCGTCTCTGTCCTAAAGCACGTCCCTTCATTGCTGAAACTCCAGATATCGTACCAAGAAAAGCCATCTTTCTGTGTAAACTTAAAAAGTAGAGCTGTCTCATGGGGCTTCATATTCTTCCCCGCATTTTTGTGAGGGTACAGTTCACATCAGCTACCTAATTAAACCTCTGTTCTGCCTGCTTTATTCTGAGGCTATCAGCTTCTGTGGAGTAAAAATATGCCTAAAAAACGGTCTGTCCCAGGCATGTAGCACTTCGTGCACACCTTTCCTGGCAAGCAGCATTGACCTTCCCCACAGTATGGCTATTTGTTGTTATTTTTGTGGTAGCAGAAGTATTCTAGATGCTAATGAAGTACTTATATTTAGTAAGTGCACTGTTATGTGCTGGCTGTGAAGCTGTCAGCAGCACTGTTAAAGAGCACAAACCTAACACAACGGTGCACTGCACTGAGAATGGAGGGTTTTATGCTATATAGAAAGGAAGTACATTTAATGAGTTTATTTTGGTTAGCCTTTGGTTTAGTTTCGGGTCTGCCAATACTGACATCATTTTTCCAAGCAGGGAGCACCATCTAAGACTTCTCTGCATCACTATCCTCGGGGTGGGCCTGTGTGTGGGCTGATGCAGTGCTCAGCACTCCAGATCATTTCACTTTGGCAACCATTCTGCTTCTGCTGTCTCTATCTCCATATTCTATTTTAGGGGCTTACGGAGCACCAATCCTCTCAACTAAAATATAACTGAAACAAGATATTCAGCATTAAATAAGCAAAAAGAAAAAGACTCAAAATAGGCTATTTTGTTATTATTATTATGGGGTTAAATCACTTAAACATAGATATCTTCCTACTCCTCCTCCCAATTCTTTCTTTAGTTTGTCTCCTCTTGTTCTCTCAGGACGCACTGACGGCCCACAGGCTTGTGCAAAAAAGAAAAAATGAACAATGTTCTGTGATGGGTCCATGGGTGCCGAGTAGTCATCTAGCTTAATTCTTGAAAAAAAAAGTTATTGCTACAATTTTGTCTGTCCTGAGATCCTTGCAGCAAACCCTCAGCCTCCACTGGGACCAGGGAGCATCCTTTGGAGAGCGATCTCGCACGGCAGAATTGTGTTGGCATGAAAACACAGCTACACCTGAACCTGCACTTCAGAAGGAAGTGGATGTATTACTTGGTCAGCGGGTATGGGGAAGCAGGTGGATTTTTAAGCAGGTGCACCTGTGTAGGTGTTTGTAAGGATATAGAGGAATAGCTGTCCATGTGCTGGGGACTTCAGCTCGCCACAGAAGATCCAAGCTGTTTGGTAAGACACCAGGCTTCCCTCATGCGCTGCCCCTCGCACCTCTCCCCGGAGCCGCTCAGCACTGCGGCTGCTGCCGGCGCTCCCGAAGGCGCTGTGGCGGCACCGCAATTAACCAGAGCCACTGCAGGGCTCTCAGCTGTGCCTCTAGCAGATGCCATGTGCCAGCTCGGCACAGGCAGCTCTGCAGCTCCTCCGGAGGCACTTCAGGATTCGCCTGAACCGCGGCTTTGGCTCGGCTCGGCGCTGGTGGTTCTCCCGCTCCCCACGCAGGAGCTGCCCATGGCGATTAACGTTACACCCAACAGCAAGGGCCCGGGCGACACAGCACAAACCGCTTCGCTTTCCCGGAGCCTCCTGTGGCCTCCCGAAGGGCCCTGCTTTTCCCCCCTTTCCCGCAAGCAACGGGGCCGCAGCGGGAGGGCTCTGTGCCGGACTCGGCGGCCGTTCGCTGCCCGGGGAATGGCGGCTGCACCCCGCGCGCTGCCAGGCCCTGCAGCGCCAGCGAGGGGAAGCAGCTCTGGGCCGCCCGATGCCATCCCGGCTCCCTCCGTCCCTCGGCGGGCAGCTCCCGCCAGCGAGCCGCTGGCCGCCGGCGGGACCTATATACTCTCGCGGAAGGTTACCGCTGGCTGGCACGGCGGCGC
This sequence comes from Callaeas wilsoni, assembly GCA_013398955.1. NCBI lineage: Eukaryota > Metazoa > Chordata > Aves > Passeriformes > Callaeidae > Callaeas > Callaeas wilsoni. Next base: position 164,835 of record VWPU01015881.1, on the reverse strand, counting down.
CCGACGGAAGCGGTGCTGAGGCCTCTGAGGCAGCACTTTGTCAAGGAGCGCCTGATTGGCTAACGGGACTCTGCAATGGTTATCTGGGAAGAGTCAAGGCCTCTGATTGGCCGCGCGGTACCTGCAATGCGTCAAGTGAGGATGCGGGGTGCGCGTGCCAGAGCGCTGCCGGGGGGCGGCCCCGGTCCCGCCGGGAATGGCCTCTCGCAGCCGGCGCTGCCTGCAGCAGCGGCCAGCTCCGGGCGCTCCCGGCCCTTCTGGCAGCATCAGCAGCCCCAGCGCTACATTTCCCGCCTCTTCGTACCGCCGCAGCTTGCAGCAATAGCAATTGCTTGGCTCATGAGCCAGAGCTGGCAAGAAGCTGTTCCTCGCTCAGTCGGTGACCTCTTTAGAGCAGGGTTTCTACATAAAAAAAGCAGCAGAAAGACAAAGCCTCTTTTCTCAATCCTTTTCCACAACACAGGATGCCAGAGGTGCAAAATGTGGCAGAACAAACCTGCTTATGGTGCCCTTCCACGGCCCGTGTGAGAAGCGTCTCTTGGACCGCTGCTCTAAGTGACAGCTTGAGTGGCAGCTGGGGGAGGATATGCACGGCGAAGTGATGACTGATCGCTGAAATATCTTGCTGAAGCGCTGCAAAATCTTTCAACACAAAAGAGATGCTTCTGCAAAATTAGCCCCGAACCGCGAAGCTGTGCCGAGGCAGGCAAGGTTGGTCTGCATCCATGTGGGACTGGTAGCCCCCTTGGGCCTGGCCAAAACCCACTACAGCCGTGTTGCATAAGGAGCTGCAGAGATACCGTAACCACTTGTGTGGGTTTTTGGTATGTCTCTAATTGAAATAAGCAAACCAGAAGCAAACAAAATCGTCTCTGCACCAGTAAGAAGCTTACAGGACTGCTTTAAAAATGATGGGGGTTTCAAAACAGCAAGAACTTCCTGGCACATCTGTGAAGCTTGATACAATAGGTGTCTAAAGGTAGAAGTAGGTTACAGACACTCATTATCTAAATTCTTCAGTATTTCTGTTACTGGAGGGTTTTCATTGCTCTTTTTCAAAATCTCATTCTTGAAGAGTGAGTCAGCAAGAAGCCTGTGAATGTGTCAGAGAGCAGTGTTTTAAATAAGGTTTTGCTGCTAAGCAATTATTAAAGAGCATGTTTACGTATGAAAAAATTACAAATTTGCATATGAACATAACAGCCAAATTTTTTCACTCTAGTGAAAGTTTTCTTCCTAGCTACAGTTTTCAGGATAACATTCTTGATGTGCTAGTGTAGGGATTTTGATTTAAATTCCTTGGTAATTTGCTTTCTTTGTTCCATTTGCTTACCTGGAAGTAGATCAGTTTTTAATTTAAAATTATTGTGATTTCCTTTTCAGAGCCCTACTGAGTACAAACTGCTTTCCTGCTGGCATGAACACATCTTACTGTCTTTTTTCCAAAGAACTCTTTCAAAATATTAAAAACAATCTAACCACTTTTCCTTGTAATCCTAGCCAAGTGGAACAAGTGCAATGAAACCTTTATGGGAAAATTATATGCCTGTGTAATTACAACGTTTATGAGTCCAAGTTTGCTAAAATGAAACATAAAAGTGAGACTGCAAACTCATTCTCTTTCTTACCTGGTCATTTAAAGTATGATAATGTTTTTGGGAAGTTCACGTTTGAACACCTCAGGTCTAAACCAGCTTGACATCTTAACAAATGGAAAGGAAATTGGTATAGAGCATTGCTAAAGGCATCACCTTGTTCTGGAGTATTTTCCAGAACAACCTTTTATGACTCATAAAACAATTTTGTTGTATTAATTTGCTATAATAATACTACAATGACTGAACAAATAGAACTACATTAATGTCAGAGAATCTGAAAAAAAGCTTTTAGAAGTGACATCATCCCGTCGTTCAATGGGAAATAAATACACCAATTTCAGGGTTAACAAGTAAGTCTTTGTTGCCCCAAACAGTCTCCTGTAAAGCAGACTATTTAAAAGAGAACCTCAAGGGCTTCGGTGTGTTCAGGGCAGCAATATATTCTAAGAGTTAGCTTACAATGACCAAAAGTTCTAGAATGAATCAATGGGTATAAAAATCAATTACGTGTTTATTAGAAAGAATTACATTGATCAAATCATGGTAGTTCCCAATCAGCTCTGAGTGATGATGCTACTTTTTTTTTTTTAATGGGTGCTTTATGTAGGCCATGTCCAAAGCCATCAGAGTGTATGGAGTAGTAAGCAGAGTTCCTTACAGTTCTAAATATATCACATTCTAAACATTCTGAGTGAAAACATGCCCCATCCACTTAAAGCAACCATTAAAAAAAGATGTATTTACAGCAATGTCATTACACTAACATCTGTTAAACGTATGCAGCTCTGCCATCTTATGGAGTGTGAATGGTACTGCCAAATAACAGAATGTGGAGCTGCATGTTCATATTAGGTGAACAGTTTGAATTTTTCCTTTACAGGTAATGTGTGCTTTCTTCTAAAACTCACACCATTTGGATGCACTGTTTCCATTTGATTTGTATATTTGTGAGATGTGTGCATGCAAGTGTAAACACAGTCAAATAAAGGTATTACACTGCAAGTTCAAGCATATAAAAGCTGGGAAGAGTTGAAGTTAAAGTTAGTTGTTTACATTATATGACAGCTTGGAACAACATAATCATATGCAATTTTTTTGAGGAACTCTGTCTCATCTGTCTGATTCAGCATTCAGGTTAGATGGTGCTACTCACTAAATCTGTTATTTAGTGAGTAGCTGTTCAGAATTTTGCTTTAGCCTCTTTGTTTGGAGTGTGACTGGGCTGTATTTGCTGCAAGCTGGTCAAGTCCTGTTCTAAAGATGAAATTACTAATTCCTCTATGGGCTTTTCTGCAGCTGTTATTATTAGAGTATTATTATGAACAGTTTTGAATTAAGTTTGTACAGGCCAAAGCAGACAATCATCATGGCAATTTTCAGCCGAAGTGATTAAATTTTGGCAAAGCTATTAAAGTTGCTAAAATAATGCTTGTTTGTTTGCTTTTATTTTCTATTTTTATAAAAGCTGATGTCAGATAAACTTGATAAGTGACTTTTGGGTCAGCCAAGAACAAATGCACAAGAACACAAGAATGTTATAATTAGTACATCAAGTATTATTATACATTATTTTCTCTTTAACTGGTGCAAATTTATTTTTAGGTGAAAAGGATTCCTCAGGAAGACCTTATTACTTTGCTTTTGAAAAGTTTGAGGTGAGTTAGGAAAGTGGTTGATCTAAGTGGTTGCGACACAGTCAGATACTGTAGTGGAACACTTAAAATAAGCAAATTGTCCAGCTTTCAGTGAAGTTTTGCAGAGTTTTACCAGCTGTTGGAAAATCTAGTAGTGCCTGGAATCTAAACATGTAGGAGGATGCCTGATTTTTTCCAGTTGTACCTGTACTAGAAAATACTCTACATTAAACTTTCTCCATTTAGTGTCATTTGCAAATATTCACATCTACCCTGATACTCTTGCTGGAAAAATATATGAAGCACAAACTGCCATTTAGATAGATTACTGTCAACTAAATTTGGTGATGTGAAGTACTGCTTACCACCACAAAGAAGTCTTAGCATAATGGGTTTTCACTACTTGAATCAGTTCATTATTGTCATATATAAATTTTTATTTGTCTTTCATCTAAAGGTTTTCCACTTTCAGACAGATGTTAGGTAACCTTGGAATTTTGTTTGAGGAAGTTATCTTGTGCCTCAAAGGTCATGCCACATGTTATTATGTCTTAAACAGTACAAAATAAGACCTTTTTTTTTCAGTCAACAAGAAGTTAACCTGTAAATCTGTTCTATGATAGTAGCAAATTTGTCCGTGTCCAAAATTCACATTATCTTCGAAGTGGATAGTTTTGACAGTGGATGCAGACACACATTCAAACCCATTGCCATATACACATCTCACTGGAGACTGGCTGCCAGATGCAGATACCAGAGGAGTCTTTTATAGTATGTAATTCTGAGCTCTAGGTGTGGTCAGGCAGGTGCATCCTCAGCCTGATAGCCAGTGAGCATAGTGTTTGCTAAGTTCATTGATGGCATGTGTATTACAAACAGTGCAAACAATCTCCTGCTACTATACGTATCCACATATTTTTATGAAAGACTTTAGGAATGACAGCAAATTGGCGTAAGGGTATGATTTTTATATGAGTGGCACTCATCTGACAAATTCCTAACAATAGCAATATTAACTCCTTTGTAGCTGGATTATACAGCCTTCAATATTATATTAAATAGTTTTAAGCCATCCTCCACTGAATTTGCCTCTTACCAAGTTAGGGAATATAGTTTCTTAGATTTGTCTTTGACTATTTTCAATGGCTATCCAAATTTGACTCTTATATATGGTAGTTAGTTGAAATAAAATACAAGATAAAGCACAGCTGGCTTCTTGTGGTATGGTTTCAGAGGTTAGTAATGGGCACCACAGTGATAGATTAGTGTGTCACTAAAGCTGCCAGGTACCTTACCAGTTCTGTATGGAAGTTTGTAAAGCTGACAGTAGCCAGCTTGCAGTTCTGGTTACCACAGCTTTCAATTCTTACAATATTGAGAATTTATTTGCTAGAATTTCTGTATTAAATGAATTCAGTGTTCCTGGTCCTACACCAATTCCACCCAGCAAAGTTTGCATAGTACCTCTTTTATTTCTGTATCCTATTGATGTGTGTTTTTTGTAGCTATCACAGAGAAAGAGACTATATTCAGCACAAGTCTTGTTCCATGCACTAGTTGGCTAAGTTCAGATGTATGTTCATCTCATGAATTTTGGAGCCATAATCATGGGCTCTCATTCATCATGCAGTTGCATTAAGTAAAGGAGTACCTTTGTTAAGGGGTTGTTTTGGTTGTTGTATAAGCAATTCTAGTTGCATATAAGATATGCAATCAGGAACAAGTGGTATCTTAATTTTGTCCATTTGCATTGACTTCCTATCGATTATTAGCAGTGTTTATAGAAAAATTGCTGAATATTATCATGTTGTTTTCATTGTTTACAATTTGAGTGTAATTCTTAGGAGCCCTTAAAGTATGGTTGGTTGTCTTACATGTCTGTAGTACCCACTTAATTTTATTGATAAAATGATTTGCAATTTCCCATCCAGTATTACATATAGCTAAAGTCAGCTTAATTTTAGGCTTTAGGATTACTGTAACATTATCACCTACTATCAGTTCTTGACCTAGAGCTGATCCATGAGAATGTATTTCCAGCCTTTAGGAAGGACCAATATAATCTACTTGCTGAGTTTCTCAGAGTAGTTTGCCGTCCTTGAGATTGGCAGCCTGTTGTTCTTTTAACAGGTACTGTATCATTAAAAAAAAAAAAAACCACACACAACCACAAAAAAAAAACCCCAAAACCCGCAAAAACCCCCACCAAAACCCAAGAAAGTATATGTTTACTATATGTACTGCCAGCACTTTCGTCACAGGTAATCCTTTCCTTGCATCCTGTTGGAATAAATCATAACTCCCAATGTGTCTTAGCCATTCTGGTACCCACTTACTAGCCTTTCTCAGAAGGTGCTTGAATGTTTTATATTTCTGTTAATACAGATTCTGGGACAGTTTTGTGTCCTCTCATCCATCATGTACCTAAAACTGCAGCTTCTCGACTTGATCCCTGCCATGAAAGTCAAGAACACTAATATTTAATTCCAGTAAATGCTGGATGATAGCATTCATACTTTAGTGAACCATTTCCTCATGTACTCCAGTTAGAGTATGATCTGTATACTGTAAAATTGTTACTTTGGTGGGAGGATCATTGATTCCAGCTGTTTAGCTAACATGGCACAGGCAAAGATGGGGCCATGGTTAAAATCCTGGGGTGTATGATAAAAGGTATATTGTCTTCCACTCCAGGTAAATGTGAACTGTGGTTTCTCTTGCTCTTGTATCAGGATCATAAAGACCATTTCTTGCGTAGCTGACACACCTACCCACAGAAGAGCATTACTGTGCTGGGAACCAGGGGCTGTTAAAGAGCCAGTTGCTTTATGGAAAGCCCTACATTCAATAGTTGTGTGCCATATCCTGTCTGGTTTCTTAAAACTGGGCTGTTTTACGGTGAGCTTTTTCTATAGTACCCTCTTGATCCAATTGTTTGACTTAATTCTCTCACAGGTTTTATGGTGGGGGTTATGGCTCTGAGCCTTCTTTCACTGTGGTGCTCGTTTGATCAGTCTCAGCATGTGGTTGACTTCCCGGATGTAAACTTTAACTTGTTTGTTATCCATCCTAAGATACATTCCATGACAGCAAACCAGATTGATGCAGAGCAGGGGCTCTCAGGATTAATCCATTGGATAGGGGCAGGCGTTTGGTGCAACTGGTAGCATCAAACTTCTGTCCCCAGACTGATGTGCTGGGTGTGCAGGAAGGTACACGCTTCCACACCTGCCCTCTTGTGCCACTTCTGTACCTGTGTCCATGCATCATATACAGAGGTCCCAAATTTTAACTGGCTTCCCTCATCTCCAGAAGAAGAAGCTGGCTTCATTTCCTCATATGCCTACACTCCTTCCATGTCACATTTGTGAACTTGTCTTGGTCCCAGAGTCTTGGAAAAGGTGGCTCTTGACTAGGTTTCTACAGTGAGGGCAACGATGGTGCAGAGGCAAGAGCTGCTAACCCGGACAGCAGCATAACACTGCCCATCAGCTGGCTGGTCTTAGCTGCTGGTCATATACAACTCAGGGTGGAGGATCTTCCAGGTTTCAGAGAAACTGCTCTGTGCCAAAGCATGCTGGAGATACAGGAAGGCTTCACAGTATGAATGATTAGTGACTGCTTGGAACTACTCCAGCGGCGATTGCTCCACAGCTCGTGTATATTCTATTTGTGGCCTTCTTTGCAATTAAAAGAGTGTTAAAAATGCAAAGTAATGTTAATTAATGGGATTATTGATCTTGTCTGAATCAGAGACCACTTTAGTTCTTAAACCCTCACTGTGCTTCTCTGCTTAAAGTGGTCAGAAGCTGGCTCCAAATACAAGTGAAAGCAGAATGTGGATCAAGTTTTTGTGCACAGCTGCATTTAAAAAAAAATTCTAACTGCAGAGATTAAAGCACAGTTGAGTTACGATGTTGAGAAAAAAATCTATAAATTGGTGTCATTATTTATGTGCCTTATTCTTAAAATGGTTGTTACTGATAAAGCAAAATGGCAAAAAAAATTAACTGAAATAGGCATCCACTCTGCTTTCATCAGCTCCAAAACAGCAGGGAGATCACAGGAAGCGCAGAGGTTGCTATGTAGAAAATACTGTTCTGCATCAGACTGGAGATCAGACTGGGTCAGTATCTTTCTACACCTACGACAAGATGAGGTCCTTGAATGAAGTGCTTGCTGCTGGTAAGGTAAATCAGTCCATCTCCATGAAGGATTGTATTCTAAGCTTTAACAGTAAAAGATTTTCTTAACTTTGGAGCATGACTTGTTAAAAGTCTTCCAGAATTATTGTGAACAACCGCAGCTCCAGGTAGTTTGGTATTCATGTACATTTTTAGAATTTACTCAGTTCTTGACCTTGGTTGATTCCTGTAACAAAATGTTTCACCATGCAATTACTTATTGATTTGGCAAACAATAATCAAGTACATTCTTTCTTCTACAGAAACAATGCAAGATTTTATGTACCATTACAAAGGAGGGAACATTTCAGCTCTCTTGTTTTGTCTGAGAAACTGACATACAGCGAACTGCCTTCAGCTGGCTGTATCTTTTAGATCAGATTATCTTAAGATGTCATATTGGGATTCTGGTGTTAATTTGCAGTGTCAACAAGTCTTAGGGTGGATGCTTAATGTTTTACTGAAACATAATGTTTTCTGGGTTTTCTAATAATTCAAACCAGCTTTATCTAGTTATTTTCAGCTTTCATAATTATGTGTAATTTTTTTACCTTCATGCATAAACCAATGAGTATCATTTAGTCTAACATTTGGTTTACTTCTGTTTAACAATAAAAGCCTGTACAGATGGCTGCAAAACAGAACCCTCAGACACAGTTGGATTTGTACATTTGTGCTGATTTCTTGCTTAAGGGAACTCAGTTCAACATGCTGTACTGCCAGATCCATCTCTGCAGTAATTCTCTTGGCTTCAGTGGATGGCCACATGGGATTGCCTGTGCTATCTGGCTAAGCTAAGAGATTCTGTACATTTCCAAAGGGATCTGTTTGACAATATGAAAAAATGAAGTCTGAAGAGCATACTAACTGTGTCGGGCTTTGGACAGTTCAACCGTTTGTTCAAAGTAGGGGCCATGAGAGCCACTTTCCATTCAGAGACCACAAGAAACAATTACAACTTTGATTTGCATAATGGGCAGCAGAAAATACTGTGCTCACACTGGGTCCCATGCAGGTGCAGACAATAGGAGGGTCAAAGAGTTCAGCTGATTTCCTGAGGATTTAGAAATAACTTCAGAACTGAGGAAGTCATTGGGAAGCTGCTCCAGTTCTGTCTGTGTGGCATCAAAAATGCCAGAAGGAAGATTTTTAGTATACAGCTGCCTACAAAAAGTCTGGTAATTACAGGTAAAGAAATTGTTCCTACTCATCTGAATTTCTTTGTGCTCCATAAATCAAGTTGTAATGTTCATTATTCCTAAAAAATCAAGAATCATATCAAATTTCATCAGTTTATTCTCCTAATGGAAAAAACCCTTAAAGATGTAGAAATCTGAGCAACTCTTGGGGCCAAAAGGAATTGACACTTCTAGAGAATATGCTCTTCCATAAGATTGCAACATAGGAACAGGCCAACAGCTTGTTTGGCTTTGATGTTGCTTATTCAGGACTGCAAGTCCTGAAGCTAACTTGTTTTTATGACATTGTGCACCTTATCTGAATATATGCAAAAGATGAAAATAATTAGTTGTGAATTTTTCATCATCCGTTAAAGGCAAACTGCGATAGTGATTACGTTAAAGTAAAATTACTTGTGCTCACTTGTAAGTTTGCTTGCTTTTCTGTGGCAAACAATGTTCTTTCAAAATAATCCAAAATGGTAAAGCACATTCATGGTGCAATACAAGTAAAACAGAAAATCAGCTCCAAAAATGCTATCCAGAATTAAAACGTACTTCCACACGGAGAGGTGATCATAGTTTGTAGGAAACTGTGCTTGTAAACAGTGTTAGCACCGTAACAAACAACTAAGAAAGAGTCACCTTATAACTTCAGCTGAATCCTCAGGGTCATGCAGCTCAATTGGGCTGGAACTGACCCAAAGATGGAATGCTTCTCAACACCCTACTCCTCCTAATTGTAATATTTCCCAATATTTCCCTATAGCGTAAATGCCTCACTGGTGGTGTCACCTATGACATTTTGACCTTTTCCTTCTGCTCCTATACTTTCCTCCAGAAACCGGCCAGGATCCTTGCTGTTGATGTTTCAATGCTATCTCCTCAGTTCCCCGTAGGAGAGTTTGTTGGGTCAGATATCCAAACTGGATCTGTGCATGTGTATCGTATTCACCTGACCTAAAAGGCCTCCCATAATCCTGCCTGCTGGGGATCATTTCCACATGAAGGCTCCTGTAGCTGGCCTGAAGCCCAGCTAGGTTTGAGCTGTTCCTGAGGGGAAGCAATGTGGTGTGACTGCAGCATGCTGTCTGTCACTTCTGGTTCTGGGAACACATGGTGAGGAAAAACTTCAGTTGCTTTTTCACAGAGGCCACTTTGGTTTGACAGAATTTATGATCTCTGGCTCTGTGGGAAGGTGCACGTATTGTTTCCAAGCCAGGCACAGTCTTGCAAGAGACGTTTGCACAGTCATGGGCTTCAGCTAATACCTATGCTGGATGCAGGGTGGTTGGTTTTACATTTGTGGCACAGAAAATCTGCAATGAAGATAATCCAATCATAGGTAATTGAGAATTGGCTCAGTGGGTGTTACAATCCTGCTCTCAGTTTTGATCTTGCACAGGCTGTTATTTTGCTGCTGTCCAGGCACCACTATCAGCATGAGGTATTCCTGTTTCCCTCCTCCTGTTCCCTCTTCTGCCTGTGGCATGCTAGCCATTCAGTTGTGCTAGCAACTGAATGTGCTAGTGATTATCACAATCAATAATTCTTTTTCAACTCCAGTCAGTTCTTCGACTTAGTGATGACAACTTTTTAATGAACCTTAGTTAAGAAGCCCTGCAAGCAATTTTATTGGTACAGCTGAGGGGCACAGGAGTATTAAGAAGGTTTTAAGCTACTCCTGCTGGTTTTTACCATGTAACAGTAGCCACAGTTCAGCTGTATTTCTGTAATTCCACTAATTTTAATAACCATAGAATCAAATAGAATTATTTGATTTCAGCAGATGAAAAAAGTATTATCTTCATTTTAGTACTGAACCACCGCTTAGAAAACTGCAGGGTTACAAAATTACAAATCACACACAGTACTCTCTGAAAAACTCGATTGCTTCACTGAGCCGTGTACCGCTCTGCATTCATGGCTCGTTGGGAATGAGAAACAATAGAGCCTCGGGTTTGCCAGTCATCTTTGTCATCAACTTCAGTGAAGGAAAGGCTACAAAAAAAGTTGTTGCGTGGGGCCTCTGCCCCACAGCCGGGTGTGGCGGGGCCAGACACTGCAGAGAAATAAATGACTCGTGTCCTTGGAGCTGCCTCTCTCTCACCACTCCACTTGTGGGGGGAAAGAATGTACAGGGTGGAGGGAGACTGATGATCATCAGGCTTCAGAAATCCCTTCTAGGAGTGCCACATGATGGGTCTAACTGCGGTTTTTGTTGGGAGAGTGAGAATCCTTGTGTGCAGAAAACTTAATTGAAAAGGAAAATAAATCCAAACAAAGGTAATAAATGCAGAGCAGGCGCTTTGACAAGGAGCAAACAGATTCCCTTCTGACAAGCAATGGAACTGATGACTGTCAAGCTCTTTCCTTGACAGGAAAAAAGATGTCAGAATCTGCTGCTGGAGAAATCTCTCACCCAATCTGACTATCAAAACACAGCTGGCAACCCCAGGGAAGAAGATCCCTGAACAACAGGGAAAAACAACACATGAAAATACTCTATTTCTTTTGACTTGAGAAGAACGAATTCTATTACCAGAAAGCTCTGTTTGGCTACAGCTATTAATTGACATTTTTGGCATTTTCTAACTCTGGCCTTTCTTACTGCTTTCCTCCCTTTCCTCCTTAGTCTCTCCAAGCACCTCTCCCCATCTAATCTATGCTTCTGACAACTCACTAACTCACTGTGCTGATTATCTGAATGTCCTTCTCTCTGGGCTTGTCTGTGACAGCTAGTCCTAATTTACCTTTTTCAAATAGTTATTTACTGAATAGCAATAAAAAGTAATTACTTCTAGCAGCCAAAGAAAAACTCTGATCTCAGCATTTTAAAATAGGATGCTTTACAGACAAGGTCTTAAAGTCTTCAGGGTTCATATTTCTGTAGTGGTACTCTAGTACAGGGCCTCCATTAACGATTATGGCTGTTCAAGCACTTCTAGAATGTCAACATTGGAGTCTCTTTCCTTTCTAGTATAGTGTTACTGATTTTTTGCTAACAAATATGGGATACCAACTCACAAACTGAAGGTACAGTGTTCTATAAATGAACTTGGATGAACCCAGCAGAGCCTGCTTTATGTAGCTCTTCCTAAACGAAGGCTGCTTTGACAGTGTTTAGAGATTCCGCAGTTCATATGAGGCTACTGTGTGCTCCTGCCAAAGGCTGTAACATAGTTTGGGGTGGAGTGCAGCGTCCCCTTTCAGTGTGAAGGTGCCAGAAATTTTTGATTTAAGCATATGGTGTACTTTCTTCATTAAAACAGCAATGTGCTTAGCTCAGAAGTACTTAATTCTAAAACTCACTGATACCCTTTTGACAGCAGATCAAAATTGGTAGCAGATAGCATTGGTAGAATGCCATTTAAATGTTATTTGGATTTTAGGACTTTGAGCAGCCCTAACTATCAGGAATCAATGGTTGTGATTCCTGGGAAATACAGCTGCAGCATTACATTGCTTTCAGCACAAGATTGTCTACCATGATTAACTATACTTTAATGAAGTTGTTCTGGATATACTGATGAGCACTAACAGTAATTTCTTAGTCATTAATTAATTGTGTAAATTGTTATCTGCGTCCTATTTACTCCTATATGGATTTTCTGTACTATTTTATATATATATATGATTTCTAGTTTGGAATGGTAACCTGATTGCTAGGCTAAATTATAGAAAGAAGAGCTCATATCTAATGTGGATAATAATGAAAAGAGTAGACAAGAATTGTTTATCAAAGTGTATGGAATAAGAAACTGTCACTGAAGCAACTTAGAAGTTTTCCATATTTACATCACCCTTCATGCAAATAAAGTGAAGTCATGTAAATAGGTGAGAAGTCCTCTGTCCAAAAAAACTCTTGTAGCCAGATGGGTAAGAAAGTATTTCACATAATGGCTGCAGCTGAGAAAATAAACTCAGGGTTCATGAAAGCCCAACAGTTTTGAACAAAATTTATGATCTGAAAGTAATGAAGAGTCTGTGGGGAATTAAAAAAAGAAAGTAACATTTAATAAGGGAAAAAAGAGTATTTGGGATAGACAGTGAGATAAATGATTGGTGTACAATACTGAGTGTCTGGGAAAAGAAAAGGAACAATATATGCCTGGCCATTTGTGAGCAGATGGTCATGTGTGGTCATGATTATCCTGAGTTTGGGTACCAAAAAGGGAATAAGTATGATGGGAGACAGATCCGTGCTACAAGCTTTTTGACAAAGGGTTGTCATCTGTTTTTGTGCATGTCTGGGTGTGGAATAGTGGTTGTGAAGAGAGAGAATTCTGGAGAGAGAGAATTCATACAGGATCATAGCATGAGTCAGCTTGGAAAAGCCTTCAGAATATCTTCTAGTCCAACCTCCTGCTCACATGGGAACGAAGATGGTTGCAAACATTTTGGTAAAGTTGTGCATATTCATGTTTGTGGTACAGATTAACAGATTTTTTTTCTTGGGAATTTGTAAATTTCAAACTGCACCACTCCTGTATGCATGTATAAAATAAGCTACAGAATATAAAATTGTATATATATTTTCACTCTTACCCTGATGCAGGTATATGGGCATTCAAATTATTCTGGTTTATGCTATTCTTATTCTTGCACTAAGAACTAGGTTTGAATTGACATCATCCTTACTTTTCCTCCTAATACATTTAATGAATGTACAACTGGTTCCAGCCTTCTGAGCCAAAAGAACAGCTTTTATGCAAATTAACAGGTGTAGCAAAACACTAAGGGACAGGTAAGGTGAAAAAGAAGTGCATGAAGAAGCACAGACATACCTTTGAGGACATACCTATGGTTCTTTGAGGAAGAACCATAAAAATAAAATTTATATTCTTTCTTCTCTACCTGAAAATTAAATTTCCAATTGCTGTTATAGAGCTTACCAAGCGTACTTACCTATGCATTTTCCTCTTTTCAAGGTTGTGCAGCATACTGATGCTTTTAGGGTCAAAAGGAACAGCACATCAGCAGAATAACTGCAGTCTGTATGATAGGACTTTCACTGCTAGTAAGATAGAGGATTAATTTTTAATAAATATATAATTGATTAGTCCCAGTTAGTACAGTATTATGACTTAGTGATGCCATCCATAATTTAGGTATATTAGGTTGGGTTTTTTATAGGCTTAATAATCTTCAGTGTGCTGAAAGAACAGTGTAATAGTTGAGGACAGCAGGATTTCAGGTCATTATATTGTAGATTTTTTTAACTGTGTATTTATCAACTAGCTTCAATGCCTGTCATGTCCGTTGTCTAGTGGCAGCAGTCAGCATTCTTGCAGAGAGGTGACATTGCATACAACTCAAGCATTATACAAATTGTCTGGTAATAAACTTTTCAATACCAATAATGGATATCTATGTGCTACTATTTACAAATTGAAATTTTCTAGAAAGCTGAGGAAAGTTTACGGTCTCTTTGGCAGCTGAATTAATGTAATTTTGCAGCACAAATGGAGATTGGAGAAAGGAAAATCTGTAGGCATCTCAGCTCAGTTGTTGTTAAAACATGGGGATGAGGAAGATTTCTGACAAGGTTGAAGAGAGATTAAAAAATGCAGCTGTACAGTGGAAAACATGGGCTGCTATATGTCACTACAACTCAGGTACTTGTGCAAGTGACAACAAAAGTTTTTTTTTTTAACTGGGTACAAACTGATGCTATTTTAGACTAATTTATGTAGTTAGTAATGCTGGGGAGGAAACTAGTTGTGTTTAAAGTAAAAACAGAACAGTCTTCTCTCCATCCTCACCTGGCTGAAAAATCCAAATTACACGGAAGAATAAACAAAACTGTTTTGACAAAGTTTTAGAGGGCTTTTTTAATACTATAAGAACAAATATTGAAAAATTAGACAAAGTAATTGAGGTAATAAATCAGAGGCTTAAACATGACAGAGATCTGGAATTTATCTAACACAGATACAAAAAATGTCTGGAATTTACATTCCAAGTATGAAAGATGGATGAGTAGCTACCTTCACAGTCAGAGAAAAAACAAGGAAAAGCTCTGTGTAGAATGGAGAAGGGAAATGAATGAATCAAGAAAGCTATGATTTGGAGTCTTGGAGGTGCAGACTCAAGAAAGATTTGCCAAACCTAACTCAGAGCTAGATCTTGCAGAAGACTGAAACAAAAAGTAAAGGACTATTTAGCAATATAGGCAGGCACATTGCAACTAGCACATAAAGAAGGGGCAGCCCTAAAGGTTTTGTATAATCTAGTTGCATGCCTCAGCCTAATGAGTAATTTTTGCAGCTTTCAGAACAGAACAAGATGTAGAAAGGAAAGTTAAAGCCAGAAGAGAATATACACAGAGTGAAAAGAACTGTGGGATGGAAGCTAAACTAGAGAGCTCAATTTGTTCAGAGGGCTGGGGAGCATTATTGACTAGTGGAAAAACTAGGGAATGAAGTTTTCTGGCTTGTGGTAGAGATTTTAATCCACCTGTGGTATTGTGGTGGTGCTATATAGCAAGCTTCACTTTTATTATATAAACATTTGCTATATTTGCAATTATTCTGTTAGTCTACAACAACACACAAAGCTTTAAAATAAAGCTTGAAATTAATGAACAGTATGGAAATAAATGGAAGATGGGATAAAATGCAGTTCAAGTTTACCAAAGATAGACCATGAGTGTATTTTAATGGCAGCAGAGTTTTTATGATGGAAACTTGTTAGATACAACTAATTTTTATCTCAGTAAAGCATTTGACAATGTAGCACTTGTGAGATTATTAGGTGAAATGGGAAATAGCACAAGAAATGTAAGTTAGATAAAGAAGTGGCTAAAAGAAGGATGAGAATAGGTCTGTGCTGGAAAGCGGACTATGAGACCAGAGAGGGAATTCAATGGGGGCTCCTTATACCAACATTTGGCCAATATTATTTAACAAAGGCAATGACACAAAAATAAGAATGTGCCAATTAAACTTGCTGATGGCAAAAACAGAAGCATTGCTCACAACGAGCCATATCAAAAATTTCAATCCTGTAAAACAGGTGATCTAGCAGCTTGCAGTAACAGAAGCAAAGTTGAATTTAATACAGGATAGAAGGCCATGTTCTTAGGGATTAATAACAAGATTTTCCCATATAATGGGGGAATTCATGTAAAGGAAGCAATTGTTTGGAAATGCTCAATTATGATTATTAATTATGGTCATTATGAGCCACTAGTATGATTCAGCCAACTAAATGTTAAATGCGAGGCTGTAGAATATTTCCAGTAGAGACTGAGAAGTACCACTGTGTCTTGAATACTGTGTACAATTCTAGTTCAGAATATGAACTGAGAAAAGTGCAAACAATTCAGTGGACTGAGCAACAAAAATTTTGAAATTGCTTAATGGCAGAAAGGCTGAGTGGCATATGATTGCTGTCTGTGCATAGATTACATCCAGGTTAACACTCTCATGAAGCAGAGCTATTTTAAGCCATAGGAAATTGCTGGCCTAGAAACAGATGGGTATAAACATGAATGTAATTAAGGAGGAAGTCAGGATATTTCTAAGCATTGGAACATCGTGGTTCTGGACCTGCCTCTCTACTGGAGTTGTGGGCAAAAAAGCCCAACAAATTTCAAAACTGAATATATGAACAGACTTATGTGGTGAGGTTTTCTGCAGAGAAGGCTGAACTCAGTGACTCAGACCGTCCCTTCCAGACATATGTCCACAAAAGGTTAGAGACTAGGGATAAATGGCAAGATCAACTTTCATTGGGGAAAAGGCTAATGAGAAATTAGCATGGATTTTACATAAGTAATCATTAAATCCAGGGAAAATGCAGAATTGCTAAATGCAATAGAAAATGGAAAATCCTGACTGTTGGTGTAGCTTATTTATTTTTTAAATACTGACTATTTAAGCATGCTGTTTCATAGGCTGCATTTTGAAAGGTTCATTAGGAATAAGACTTCTCCTCCAAACTAACATCTGATCCTATGATCCCAAGACACCAAAAAACCCACCTCATTACGGTAACTGGAAGCTTCACCTGTGGCTGCACAATGAGGCCAATAAAGTCACCTCAAAATTATGCAGTAAGTCGAATGTTTTCTGACAAAATGGCACGTAACACTTGTTTTGATTTGAGAATAAAAGAGGTATATCAAATGCATTTTTCTTACAGGAGGATCTAGTCCTGTGGTATTTTAAAAAGAAAGGTGGCAGAACTACAGAGTAGAAAATATAAAAATAGGCCAAAAATAAGGGTGGATGTGGGGTGGGGTTTTTTGTTCGGTTGGTTCATTTGGTTCACATTTTTTTGAGGACTAAAATTCCTCACATGCAAAAAGAAACTGGATAAAATTGCATAGGTCTGGATATGTACAGGAAGTTCTGATTATTCTGAATTTCTTAAAATTCTCGAGTCTTTGCCCTGAGAAGGCTTCTATAAAATGCTAGTGGGCCTTTCTAGCAAACAAAATGCTCTGCTTATGTCTGCAAAATATCTCCTTCCTCTCCTACCGTATTTTGTTCACAGTAAATATACTGGGAACAATATCAAGACCCTCATTTGTTTGGAATCTATATAGAAATACAGATTTATATTCACATAGGCATATATGCATACATAGCAGAACTTAAAATACTTTATAAGTCTGAGGTTTATGTCTAAACACCTCATACACCTGTCTAGAGTATGGCTTTGATACAGATTTTTCATATTAATTTTGTTGCTGTTTCTTTTTTGTAGAATGGAACAGCGTATGCATATTTCAAACTTGCCTACAGGATCAGTCTGACCATGGCTTTAATTTGAAGTTCAAGGCTAGCACTGCCATGCAGCCTAAAAAAATCAAGCAAAAAGTACTCCTTTAGGTTTTAGAAGTGCAGCATCAGAATGTGTATCTGAACTGAACCAGTTATCTTTATTACATATGTCCATCACAAATAAACCTACAATAACTGACCTACCCAGCAAGCATTTGATAGCCCAGCAAGCTTTTCATAAGTGAAGATTTTACAGACAGGACTTGGATCAGTAAATAAACCACCAGATTTATTAAAGCATTAGAAAAATGGCCTGACAGCCTTTGTGAGAATATTAGCAATAATGCATTGATCAACTTGTGTATGTTTATTTTCTGCTTAATTTTATCTGTTGAAGGAAAAATGTTTGCACCTTTCCCATGTAATTTTATATCCTTATTTTATTAATAATTCAAACTGCTTATTCAGGTATTGTTTATTACATTGTAAGAAGAAGGCAGTAGAATTGCATTTTTATAATGTAATTTTCAAAATCTCTGTATAAAATACTCTAGGAAGCATATACATACTGACCTGCAAAGTAGGTCCTTTGAGGAGAAAATATGATACCTTAAATGTAATAGCAGTGTTATAAAATTTCGTCATCTGGAATACTTATTGTACATGTAATATAATAGACAATTAAAACTGAAGAGAACATTAGTAATTGGAATTTGTTGCTAAATATGAGTTATTTCACTTTAAAAATACAAGAGAAGCCCTTTTGAAAGACAGATGTAAAATTATTATACCTTAGTATCCATCTATGTTTGGTTTTGATCTGTCACTTTTGAGGATGGGAAGAATAACATTAGACATTTAAGAACTTTTTGTTAGAAGACATCTTCTTGAGCTGCCTGTCTCAAACAACAGCAAAGTGTGAGATGATGGAGAGCTCTACATCTTTTCCTCTGTGAAATGCCCCAGCCATGCCATGCCTGGTGCAAGCAGCGTGAATCTGGTTATGTGGGGGAGAAAGCAGGCAGGCAGGAGAGCTGGTGGAGGCACATCCAGTCTCCAGGAAGGCCAGTCCTCTCCCTCCTGAAGTGAGCAGCAGACGTGGGAAGGGTGAAGGGCTGGGAAGTATAACAGCAGCTTTGGGGGGAAAGAGAGCAGAGCCAGTCTCCAGCTCCCCACAGCCCTGCCCTCCTCAGCCACGGGCCCCTCCACGCTGGGCATACTTACGGGTCCCTGTCCCAGCCTGTCCTTGTCCCCAGGGTGGTGCCTGATTCCAGGGCTAGGGCTGGCCCTCGTGCTCCCAGTGCCCTGCTCCTGACTGGGGAGATCCTGTCCTGGCCTGCACAGCTCCTGGGCCCCCAGGAGCTGTCAGTCCACACAGCACCCTGACAACAGGGCAGAAAGAGGAGATAAAATAGCTACAGGGACTTCAATAGCACCACTGAAGTCCCAAACACGTGTTGGTCCTGCAGGAGATTTCTTCTGTGCTGTTCTCCTGGCAAGGCTGCCCATGGGACAGTGCTGAGGTTACAGCCCAGCAGCCACACGTCACACCTGGCAGAGCTGAAACCAGAGTTCTTGTGTTTCTGCCTGCTTAGTGGGTGTCAATAAAAAATTAGCCCTTGGTAAAATTACTTAGTAAATCTCAATACATCTGAGCAGTGCTGGCATAGACAAAAGGATTTCTTAGTGAAAGAAACCTGAGGAAGGGGTAGGAAAATGCAGAGTGAGGCTGGAAACTTGGCATGCCATCAGAACAGGAACCTGTGTCATTGGAAATCCTGTTGTGCTCCACAGGTCCCACTGCAGGGAGATAGAGCTAAAGCCCCCTCCTTTTCCATTCGCCCAGTTCCTCTCACTCTTGGAACACAGTAAATGCATCGTATGAAAGCCACGTAGGAGTAAGCTGTGTAAGCGTGCTAATCATGACACAAGTGCATCACCACATGATGCTGGCAGCACTCAGTACATCAGTGAGGTCTGAAAAGGCTGATGGAGCAAAAGCCTGCAGCCCATCACATTAGGGTTGTTCAGGTGGGCCAGAGATGGCACAAGTGAGTACATCCAATTCTCCCTCTAACTCTGTGACCAGAATGGAAATCCGAATTACTGCTTCACATGGCACCCATTTTACAAATGTCAGATTCACAAATAACCACTACAATTTCATTGTAATAAGGAAAACGTTATGGACATCATGAGAGGGCCTTTTTTTGTCCCTAAATATAATGCTATGATTTTTATCAAAACATACAAAAGAACTCAAATCCTAAATCTACTGTAAACAATCACTCTCACATCTGTTTAGGCAATTCAGTACATTACTCAGTGTAAAGCTTTTCAAAGGAGAAAATCCTTATCAAAGAAGAAAAATCCTTAAAATTGATTAATTAAAAAAAATTAACTATACCAGACTGTAGTATGTTAAATAGACACAAACAATGTAAAAAGCAGACCAGAGTGTTCTTTAGGGACTTGTTAGTTCCTCTAGTTGGTTAGTTTGTTCCTTCTTACTAACAAGGAACTCATGTTATATGCAGCTACTGTGGTTTTGTCTGTAATGTAAAAGGCTTGATGGTTTGCTTTTATTAGGATATTACTGAAGAAACTGTGCTGAGTATTTCTTTACTCTAGACATCAAGAGGTCCTTTGGTCAGGTTTTTTAGTAAATACTAAGAAAAAGTGTGGCTTAACTACATTGAGGCAACCAATTTATTTACTACATTCAATACATTACAGAAAACTACATTTCATCAGCATAGGCAGCGCTCGCTCAATAATACAAGGAACTGTCAAAGTAGGCGATTTCACTACAGAGCCAACTTTTACTAATGTTACATAGTAACTACTGGAGCAATAATCTAAAAGCAACATTCACACAAGTTTAACTTCATTTGTGATAATGGAAGATACTGCTTTCAATTTCGTGATAGTGTTAAATATATTTGTTTAGTTGGGGTTTTTTTGTCACAGTAACAGATATATGGCAACAATAACACTGTTTGTTATTGTATCCTTGTCTTTAGCCATAATTTGGTATAACTTTCAGGGATGTGGCATAAATCTGTGTTTAGGATTCTTATAAACTCTCTCTTTGGTCATTTGCTTTACTCTCAAAAAGCACATTTTCTGTATTCTCTTTGTTGAGAAGCCATTAGCTACCATCACTGTGAGCAGCTGAGAGACAATGTGAAAAACGACATTCAGCAAATAAACTGAATGCTTTTTTATTAACTCTATTTAGTTTATCTTGCACTAGAGCATCAAAAGCTTGAAAGGGCTTTGAGTCTTACTCATAAAAGAATAGGGAAATAATTATTCTCATAAAAGAATAGGGAAATAATTATCTGTAGATAGGTGGTAGTTTTCCTATTGCTGAAGTATGCAGAATAAACACATTTACAGATTTCAGGAAGCATCCAAGTAAGATTATAAAAAATATTTCCATTAACAGGAGAGTTCTGACTAAACTTTTTCAGTAGCTCAGTCTCCCAATGTGAACTGCATGCACACTGGAGTTTTGCTTCCACTCAAAATCTTGCTCTGAGTTTCGACATGTTTTCATTTGATTTGCAGTAATGTAATAACCTGTAACCCTCTTTTAAATTTGGTTGACATTGATCATGAGTTCTACAGCTCTCTGGAGAAATTATGCCAGGCAGACAGAAAGACAACTGCTTGTGCAGGTTGCAAAATTACATTTTCTCTTGTCAGGATAAAGGCTAAAAAGTGCATGTGACAAGGTAATTATTTTTTAATTCTCTCTTCAAAGTTGGTAATGTGCTTCTTTTAGATTTCTTCCCTAGCTTCTGTATCAGTTCTAGGTAGATACATATTTCTATATATTACATACTACATTTTCTACATTCTAATATTTTACTACAAAACTTCACAGATGATAACATACCTGAACAAAAACTTGGCTCCACATCAGTGTAGTGTACACTTAAAGCCAAACTTTCCAAGTTGGCAAACAGGCCCCACTCATTTGATGACTTCCAGACTATCAGTGCCATGATCATGGTTTTGTTCTGAATCCTCTTCTCTCTGTACTTTCATACTTATCTCCTGTTGATGAATAGCATTTTATGGATTAATAATAAACTAAAGGTAGGAAACAAAGATAAATAAATAGTTTTAGCGTTTTCTAAAGGATGAAGTCATCAAAATTTAAAAAAAGGCTGCAAATGGCAGTGACCATAGAGTTGACAAAGTCTGCATATGGTGCGATGTTGTGGTGAATGAACCAACCAGGGGGCCACAGAGCCCAGAAACAGAGGTTTGGTGGGCTGGTACCAAAGAGTAAAACCCCATTCTGTGAAGGTGGCTTCTGCCTTTGAATTCCTAGGATTCCTGAGGGGTGGTTCTGTCTACAGTTGACAGACACCCCTTGTGTCCCCTAAGGTGTCCTGGCCNCTAAGGGAAGGTGTCCTGGCCTGTCTCGCCTTTCTCCTCTTCCTATGGGTCCCTGCAGTGTCACCCCGCCCCTTTTCCTGTATCCCTTTAAAAAGCCCCTCAGTGTCTTGCCTTCTCCTCTTCGCATCCGGTCCGCTTCGAGGGTGCTTTTACAATAAATCCTTGGAACATCGGTCAAAGGGCCACCTCTGCTCATTTATTTCTGGTTGCGCCTGGGCTACCCACAAGCCCCAGGCACGCTAGGCTCCGTGCCCTCCACCGCATGGGCTGGGAGGCTGGCAAGCGAGGCACCGAGGTGCCCCGGGGCGTTCTACCTTTGTGTGGGACACACCTGGACCAAGCTGCGGCCTCCCCCCCAGCCCGGCCAGCGTGCCGGCGTATTAATACAGTGCAAGGGTATTCACGGCAATCATCTGGAAATCTGACTGAGAAAGGTCACTGAAGTATTTAAAAAATAAATTATAAAATGACCAAAAAGTCAGTTTGGTATATGTGAAGCAGTGTGTATAGGGAAGCTAATCCTATCATCTACACACAGTAGTTACCTGTTATCTTTTGCCAATCATAAATGGTCTCTTGACAGATATTGTAGCTCAGGAGAAGACAAAAGCCAAAGAGAATGACCAGAAGGCATTGGAAAAGGAGCACAAAACAAACTAGTCATCATAATTCCATATAATCCCTAAACTCACTGTACACCTAGCTTAATCATTACATGAAATTCTGGTCATGCATTAGTATTAGTGGAAGAATTAGAAAAACTAAAGAAATTCAACAAAGAGACTATTTTGGAGTGGCTTTAGCATACAAAGAAAAAAGGTAAACTTTTCAGTCCAGGAAGGAGAATGCTTAAGTATATTAATAGGGTATAAAATTTTGCAGAAAAAGTGAACAGGGTGCTTATTTTTTCCTCACAATTCAAGAGTCAGGCATTGGCTAGAGAAAAAAAAAGGAAATACTGTTTCAGACAATACATAATTAAGAAGCAGAACGTCCTGTCCAAGAAGGCACAAAGTGTAAAAGCATAAAAAATTATTTTCCCAGTTCCTTAATGGAGGGCAGGCTCATGGATGCTATCAGACATGCTGGGTGACTCCCCGGCCAGGAGGCTGAGGAAGGCCCGACTGCAGGAGGTTGGTTGTTCCCCGTGCCCTCGCTGACGGTGTAGAGACAGGCTGCCAGGGTACACGGGTTCCAGGCACACACTGACTACCAACAGAGAGGCCACCTGGCCTCCCACAGCGTCATCTTTTACACAGCTGAGCATTCCAGTCTCCCGGAGACATCGCTCGGGTGTCCCGTCCCGGCGAACTTCGTGAGAGATGAGGGTGGTGGGAAGGAAGGGCTGGCTCTGGAAACTGCATCCCGTCCCTTCGTGCCGCAGTTCCCTGCTCCAGTCCCGCACTGTGGCGGTGGAGGGTGTACGATACACGGAGGCCCACAGAAAGCCACCGCTCCTCAATTCCTTCCTTCCTTCCTTCCTTCCTTCCTTCCTTCCTTCCTTCCTTCCTTCCTTCCTTCCTTCCTTCCTTCCTTCCTTCCTTCCTTCCTTCCTTCCTTCCTTCCTTCCTTCCTTCCTTCCTTCCGCCATCTTGGGCCCGGGCGGAAGAACTACCGTTCCCAGCGCGCTCAGCGCCGCGGCGCCATCTTGCCGCCGGCAGCCCGGGCGGGGGGCGGCGGCGGCCGAGACATGGCGCTGTTCCCGGCCTTCGCCGGGGCCGCCCAGCCCGGGGAGCCCTCCGCCGGCACCTCCGCGGGCTCCTCGAGAGGTAAAGTCCTGGGAGAAGCGCCTTTCCCTTAATAGCTCTCCAGCGGCCCTCGGCACACGCCGCCGGCCCCGCTCCTGCCGCCGTGCTCGTCTGTGCTTGGCCCCGCCGTGGAGCGGCGGCGGGGGCGGTGCTGCCGCTGGGCTGGGGCCCATCGGCCCGTAGCCATCACCCCCGGAGGCTGCGGAGCGCGGCACGGGGGCTCTTGGTTTGTTGCTGGTTTTGTTACTTTCCTTATTTTGGTGTTTTCCCAACTATCTTTGGATATCTTGAAAAGTGTTTTTTAATTCCTTGCTTAATAAGCCAAATCATAGTTGTAAAGGACTTTTTTGGAACGTTACAAGTGAGCTTATGATTCATTGTATCACATTGACTGTTGTAGTTGCTGTCTAGCAAGTAATGTTTTTAATAAAATAAATAATAATATTAAAATAAATGACACTTTCTGGTGTGATGCCAAGCGGTGAAGTAGGTTTATTAATTCTGCTGGTCAAGATTTGAACTAACCCTTCCTTTTGCTTGCCAGGATCTACCACTCTTAAATCTGCCCATTCTCTAGACACCACAGCAAAGGGAAACCACAGAATTATTTACCTAGGCTAAATTTCTTGTAGATTTGGCCCAGTCGCTATGATGTATTAGCTTCTTGTTGTAACCAGTTCTGCATTACCCTTGATGGCATAACAGTGGTTGATACTCACTCTGCCAGTACAGAGATGTTCCAGCTTCATTTAGGACCCTTTCTGGTAATGACACTTGGTGTAGGGAGAGTGGACAAAATAAGATCCCAAATTACAGCTTCTAGGAATAGAGGAGCTGCTCTGTCAGGCAGAGATATAGTAAAATTCTCTGAAAATGAGACCTTAGTTGTATTTTAAAACTTTGGGAATTTAGCCTTGAAGTTTGCTACGGTAGCCTATGTCACTTCAGGCCGCCTCTCTGGAAGATCAGATTATACAGAAAAAGATGTAAGACTGACTTTTTGATCCAGATTTCAGTTGTTAGCACTAGTTATGACTTAAATTTTGATATACTGGAAACTTGTTGTGTGTGAATTATTGACAAAACTGGAACATAATTTGTTTGGTTTATGTTTTAATAAATAATGTACTTTGTTGTTGACAACAACGTTTTAATGTAAGTTGTAAAAATTAAGTATTAACTCAGAACCACATTTATGGTGGTGTGTATCAAATTTCACACATTCAGCTTGTGAGAACTTGAGAACTTGACAGGCATCTGTCTCTCTGATAGATGGTTCTCTGCTCAGACCTGATGTGATGCCAAAGTGCATCATAATACAGAGACCCCAGAGTATTTTGATTTTAATGTTATGTAAAACTAACGTGCCTTTAGGAGACATTAAGGACTGCTTCATAGCTTTATTGTAAAAGTTGAAGTAATAATGTATATATGTTAGTCATGTTTCATGCAGCCAACCACTCTGCCTCACACTTTTAAAAACCTTCCTAAACCATTTCTGAAGTGAAAGTGCTGTCTGAAACAGAAACAGAAGCGGTGCTTATGCTTCCTGCGTTGCCCGATTGCTGAGTTGCAACATCCTCTAGAGTGCTGCAGTTTTGTATATGCTTCGTTACAATTATGTTGTCGAGCTTAATTAGAGTGTGGTGGAAGATAAATTGCAAATGTATCTGTAGTTGTGAAGAGAGCAGTGGTGATAAGTAACCCCGCTGACATTAGTAAGCATTATGCGCAGCATTGTTTGCAGTCTGAACTATGCTATAGGTCAGACGATGCAGTGAATTTTGCTGAAAGCAGATTTTCGGGATCCTAAGAGGCAACAAAAGGCTTTGTGTAACTCTTAAAACTTGTCTCTGTAGACGTGCACTGTACATTTTTAATTTTTCTTTTTGCTTGAGAAGGTATAAAGAGAATGCCATTGGATTTCTGCTGCTGTTGTGCTCATAAACATGTAATGTGTACATGCATATTATTGCAAAACAGGTCTTTTATATCTGGTCTGCGAAAATTATAAACTTCTTAGACATTCCCCAAGAAAAAAAGCCTAACAAGTGAAGAGATAGTGTTTTACAGTTTGGAATGCATTGTGATGTTTGAAATGCTTGTATCCAGCTAACTGGTTCACTTGAGATTATTTACAAGTGGTTTGAACTTGCGTGTTGCATAATGGCAAAATTGCTCATTTCTTTCCGAGTATTAGGTCAGTTTGATTAAATTCTTCAAGAAATACTGTACTTGGAGAATTCTGAACCTCCCTGCTGTAGCCACAGAGGTATATTGATTGTCCTGCAGGGCTTGGTTCTCACAGAGTGATTGTTCAATACATTAAAGATTAATTTGATCTTATCCGCTCGGGTAGAACCAGGCTACAGCTGGGAAATGGTGCATGGTGGTGTTCGGTAGCATATTGGTTGGGCTGGTCATGGCAAGTGTTTTGATCTTGACAGTGCCATGAATTGTGGATTCTCCCATGCACAGAGATAGAGGTTCAGGAGGAGCCAGGGAGGTGATCCCTCCTCATGGGGCCTTTAGTAATGGAGGTGGACTTTTGGGAAACACAAACTGTAGCTTTGCTTTACTGTATGTACTTCTTGATGTGTGTAACTTAGGTTAACAAACTCTTTTGCAGTCTGTCCTTTTGTGGACAACAGCTCGGGGACATGAGACAGAAGAAAGCTTTTCATAACAAAATTCTGTTTCTGAAAGAAATACTTTAGAAGGAGGAGAGGCACATGGGTTGACAGACAATGAGTTCATGCTGTTTAAGGAGTAGAGGTCAGTGTAGTCAAGAGCACAAAGACAAGAGTGTGACAGGAAGAAGACTGAGGCAAAAGTGATTGTAAAGAGCATGGAGAAGAGGCAGGGACACCAGATTTGTTCCTTTTGTTGTTATCTCTATCAGTGTGGCACTAGAGGGGCTGCTGTTAAGTTCTGTATTTACACAAAATAACTTTTGTTGTTTAATAGCTAAAAAATTTCACAAGCTTAAAAGAATCCTAGAAATGAAATCTCTGTGAAAATTGTTATCAAACTGTTAATATCAGTAAAATTGTGACAAAAATTTTCCTTCCACATCCTGTCAGTGTCTGATCTTACCTGGTGACTGAAATGCAGAGATCTAGATGCAGAATGCTTCATGCTGACTAGTGTATCCAAACTGGCATCAAATAGCTTTCTTTCACACTATTGAAAAGTCTAATGATTTTTCAGTGGTTAGGGAACTGAGATGCCAGTGCCATGTTTTGGCCATGTATAAAACACTTGAGTATTCTTATCAGTAATGGGTGTGCCTATCAATAAAATTGTGTTAAGAGTATTTTGTACACAGTCAGTAAAGTACACTTTTGTTTGTTTGTATAAGTTGTATTGCATTCATTAACTACACCTTTTGTTTAATTATGCCTTTCTATAATTTTTTCAATTTCACTTCTAAAATATGTAAATATCTCTATTGTAAATAGAAATAATGTATAATTAATATATAGTAGTAAATACATTATGATACAGTAGATCTTATACATACATAACAAATTTATACACTATGTAAATGTATAAAGTTAGAATTTTAAATTTTTTTATTTATAGAGCTGTGTATTAAACATGGAATCTGCTTTCAGTATGAGCTAAATGGAAATTTCATGGAGTGCTTTCCAATATGCTCAGTTATTGCACATGACTTAGTGACATTTACTGTGAATTTAACTGTCTGCTGACTAGATTAACCCCTGACTTAAAAAAGCACAGCAAGCTCATTTGTATTGATCTCACACTTTTTTTTACCTGCAGAGTTAGACTGGCTTAGTAACCCAAGCTTCTCTGCCGAAGATGCACTGTTACTGCACCAGCGCACTACAGAAGTTGCCGATCTCATTCCTGAAAAATCACCATTAATAAGGTAGAGTGTACTTCAGTGTCTTTTGAAATAGTCTCTTTCTTTTGTCCTGCTTATCTTTTGTTATATGAGACCAAATTCAGAAGCTAAAAGCTGCTTTTCATTCTACTGTTCAGTATTTAAAAATGCCTGAACTGAGTCATGCGTAAAAGAATGAGTAATGCTTCCATGTCTTTTAGCTTAAAATAGTGAGAAATCGTACGTATGCAATTACATTCGCATTTTCTTTTTCTCAGAGCTGCATTTAAATGATTGTTGTTTTGGAATGGACAGGGAACTGAGCAATCATGATTCTTCATTAATTTTGAACGTCTAAAGTGTCCCTTGAAATAACGTAAAGATTAAGCATCATTTATATGATTCTCTGTGGAAACCAGAGAAATCGGCCATTTCACAGCCGAGTTTTTTACTTTTTGAAAAACAGTTGCCGATGTGAACTAATGAAATATTACATCTATCAGGTTGTGTTTGGCTGTAGAACATGCTGGTCAACTGACGCTGGTGATTATATCCTTTTGCAGAAATGAGCTTTAAGCAGCCACGTTTGCTGAAGAACTGGTTTTAGTATGTTCATTAGACTGGTTGCTATACTTGGCTTATCTACACTGTAACTAACACTCAACAGTGAATGCAGTCAAGTTGTCAAGTTCAAAACCTTAGTCACTTTTAATTTGATACAAGCTCCCTTTTTAATTGTTGGTGGTCATGATAGAGAATATCTTCATAATACCAAGCACACCTGAGTACATCTTTTTCTGTGTTTAGTCTTGCATTTACATGCATTGTGTGTTTGAAATGAGATCAATGTTTTGTTTATCAGTCACATATTCTGCTTATGTTCCTTCAAATCTTTTTAGGACTTTAATGTCTTAAAGCTAAGAATTTTGCAAGTTACCATCAGATAGAATGACATAGTAAACCCACCATATTAATTTTATCTTTGAAAAGGATTTTGTCAAAAAATAGTGTGCAGAAAAATGTTTGGGTGTTTGTTGTTTAGGGTTTTTTTCCCTATTACTTGGGTACTTGGTTTAATAAAAACTAATTGGTTTTATCTCAGTTCAGTAAAAACTAATCGCTCCAATCAAGTTGGTGGTTTTGAGAGGGTTTGGTTTGCTTAGTTTGGTTTGCAGAAGTACCCATGTTTGTTTTAAAGGTCTGCTAATGGCTCTTCTTTGCTTTCTTTTTCCTTAGTGTCCTTAAAAAAATTGTGTCAGGGCTGTTGCTTGAGATGCCTTGTTTCTGCAATACAGTATTTTCTGTTAATGACATATTAGGAATACTGAGAGTTGTCACTCCTTTCTTTCATCGAAAGATTGGAGAAAAAAAATTTTTAAAAGAGCTTGTGCTTTAATTAAGGGTTAGAGAAGACCTCCATTATTCATTTGATTATTAAATGTGGGAGTTTATGTGGTATTTGCAGTAATATACATGCATTTTGCCAAAACTATGTGTCCTTTGTGTGATCTCTCAATAACTCAGTTGTCTGTTGTACAGAGTGTTGTTTATTATATTTTACTGTATTATATGATAACATTAATTCAGTAGTCATAAAAAAATTGTTTCTTGATTGGTCAGATTTGATTTTTTTAATCTGCAAGTGATTTTAAAAGTGTAGTTTTGATATTTCTTATATAAGTAATAAAAAAACAGGGAAAAAAATTCAGACATTTTTCTTTTGCAGGTCAGAGTGGAAGATTTGTCAGTTTTTTAGCTTGACCTAAGTTGTTTAGCAAAGTTAGGAAATTTTATCATCTTGGTCATCTTCTTTGATTTGGCAATGTTAACAGATGGATATTTGTACAGAACACGCATCAAAATGCCTTGACAGTTAAAACATTGAGATTGGTTGTTAGTAGTTCCAGCAGCTGAAAAATATAGTTGTAATTTAATGCAGATTTGTATCACTTTTGCTGGATATGTTACTGCTACCTTCTCAAAAAAATACAGGGAGAATAAAGGTAAAGAGTAAAATGTTCTGAACTTTTTTTACAGTGGTATTCCTTAACAGTTTTATTGCTTACCTGTATAGGTATATGTAAGTGTATATACTTTTTTCCAAGCAGGACCACTTCAAGATCTGAGCTGTCAGAGGAGAGTGGTACAGATGGGAGTCTGAAACAGACAAGTAAGAAAAGTAAAAAGAAAAAGAAAAAGCATCACCACAATAAGAAGACAAAAAAGAAAACCAAAGGGGATTCCAGTAGCAGCGAATCAGATGTGGACACTAAGCACAAGGACAAAGGAAGTGGCAAAAATAGTGAAAAGGAAGCAGCAGCAAAGTATGTATATATTAACACTATGCAAGATGTAAATTCGTTGTGTTCTTTTGCTTGTCTCTTCAACTGAAATTTTTACCACTGATTGATCATCTTTTTCTAAGCTTTATATGACTAAACCTGCATGCGAAGCAAGGGAAACAGATTTAGAACCACTTGTTTAATCATATCAAAAAACTGTGACTAAAATATTCAGTGAAGTGCTGTTGTACAGAGCAAAGCATGGTATGGTGGATATGAAATAAATTTTTAAAGTCACGTACAGGCTTATGTTCAGTTTTTGTAAGCATCTTGTTTCCTTTTGCAGATCTTTTGTGAGAGTTTGGAGAGCGATTGCATTAAACATTCTTAATTAGTGCAAAAATCTTAATATATTACTGGATTTGCCTTGTAATGTAACTTCCTCCTTACAGAGCTAACATTTCCTTTTTTTCATTTGAAGACAAAATTTCTTGTATGATTTAATATTCCTTTTATATCCATTTATTTTGCTTCATACTTTCTGCTTGTAATATTTCTATATGGGTATTTGAACAATTGAAATTGTTTTGTTAAATCTTCTTTATTAATTCCAGGAGCTCTAAAGTTCTATGTAATTAGTGGAGATGTCATTTTTTATGGAACAAGAAAGTAGGCATGTAGTGACTATCATGATCTTTGAGCAGCGAGAGAAGTTCTGTGAATGCAGGTTTGGCATACCTAGCTGTTCTTTCCTCAGGCTGTTGGGTTTTTAACATTTCAAGGTGGCCCTATCCAGTTGGCTGTGAGTCACCTTCTCCTGGTTCTCACCATTTTTGCTAGTTTGAGCAGCCATTTTGCCTCTCTTTGATTCCCTAGCTCCTGTGTTTTCTTTGGCATCAGCAGCTCTGGCTCTCATTCACCACACTGCAGCTACTCCTGTGGATAGAGTGAGGATTTGGTGACGCTAAGGAATTGTTGTTACAGTTGATGTAGTCTGGGTAGTCTTTGAACTTCCCCCTATTTACCACTTTTCTCAAGGGGGATGAATCAGGAGCTGAAAGCACAGGTTTGTGGGATGTGTCTATGCCAAGCTAACACTCTTTCCCTGTGGAAGAGTGGCAGAGGTACTGCAGTGTTGTTTGATACCTCTAGCCACACGTGGCTCCTCCTTTATGAGAACTTTTATTGGCTTGTGGTGGCTAAGGCTTCCTTGACTGTGAGGAAGGACAGTAAAAATTACTTGGGTGCTAAACCCATTCTGCTCTGTCCCATCACTCATCCTTGCTGGAAGGGTGCCTGCGTGTGGTTCATAAGCTGTTGGCTAGGTTGGGCCAGGCAGCCAGTGCTTTGCCCAAATATAAGTGTTAAAGTTCTTTCATGGTGTTCGTTTTTACTACTTTCCATAAATTGTTGATACTGAGAGAATATTGAATTTTCAAAAGACTGGTTTTGAAACCTGAACCACAAAATTGCTCTGAATGTGAAAAATTTTGTGAAATTTTAGAAAACTTTTTGAGACTCTAAAACTCACATATTTTTGAGTATGAATTCAGATTGGAAATTCATAGTTGTCCACAGTTCAGAGGCAGGCGGCAATTTTCATTTGTTGTTCATTTGTGTAAGTGTAATCCATAAAGCACTGTTTTATCAAATGCATGCATATAATTACAGCTAGTTAGCACAATCATCTTACAGATTATCTTATTTTTCTTAATTGTAACATCTTACCAAGACAAAAGTAAATTTTGAAAGTAGTAATATGTGGCTTTTGGATAATAGTGTGCCAAGCAATTGATTGGATTGATGGGTTAAATCTGGTTATTACCTTTCATAATCGTAAATTCAGTTTTTGGAAGTGCAGGGACTTTTGGTATTTTGATTTGATGGTTCTATTAGTGTATTTCTAATTGGTTTTTTCAAAGTTCGGGACTGACTTTGCAAGAGTGGGTGATGTACAATGACTTCGAGTAAGTTAAATTATTATGAACTACAGAAATGTAATGTTTCTTGGGTTATGTAAATGCTGAATATGTGCACAAATGCTTAGAATATCCTCCTTCTCCTTTTCTGCAGTCTAGGTAAGAAAGCATCAAATGTCACCAGCAGTCGTTCTATTTGGCTTGATGATCTCCAGGCTCCCACAGCAGACACCTTCCGGATAGACAAGAAGCCAGACCCTGCAAACTGGGCCTACAAATCCTTGTATCGCGGGGACATTGCAAGGTACCCAGCGTTGTTCTCTGTTGGTATCCAAACTGTCAGAGTCCCTTGAGTCTGTCTGCAATGTTTTTATATAGAAGATGAGAAAAGATAACTGAGTAGCTTATTTCAAAATTTGACTTGGCTTTGGGCCAGTGTCAGTGGCAAGTGATATCCCTAGGAGGTCTGTGCTGGGACAAGGGCTATCTAATGTGTTCTTCATCACTGACATGGACAGCGGGATCAAGTGCACACTCAGTAAATTTGACAACACTAAGCTGAGTAGTGCAGTTAACCCTCCTGAAGGACGGGATGCCATCCAGAGGGACCTGGGCAAGTTCAGCAAGGGAGTCCTCATGAGATTTAACAACTGCAAGGTTCTGCACCTGGATCAAGGCAACCCCTGGTATCAACACAGGCTGGGGAATGAACAGATCCAGAGCAGCCCTGCCAAGAAGGACTTGGGGGTGCTGGTGGATGAGAGCAAGTGGATGATGAGCTGGAGATATGCGCTGGAAGCCCAGAAAGCCAGTTGTATCCTGGGCTGCATCCAAAGCAGTGTGGCCAGCAGGGCAAGGAAGGGGATTCTGCCCCTCCACTCTGCCTTGGTGAGACCCCACCTGAAGTGCTGCATCCAGCTCTGCAGTCCCCAGCACAGGAAGGACATTGACCTTTTGGAGTGAGTCCAGAGAAGGGCCACCAAGTCGTTTACAGAGAGCTGGAGCACCTCTCCTATGAGTAAAGGCTGAGAGAATTGGGGTTGTTCAGCCTGGAAGAGAGAAGGCTCCATCCAGTACCTGAAGGGAGCCTACAAGAAAGATGGAGAAGGACTTTTTATACGGGCATGTAGTGACAGGACATGGGGAAATGGTTTTCAACTGAAAAGAGTAGCTTTTGATTGAGTATTGGGAAGAAATTCTCTACTGTGAGGGTGGTGAGGCATTGGAGTAGGCTGCCCGGAGAAGCTGTGGATGCCCCATCCCTGGAAGTGTTCGAGGTGAGGTTGGATGGAGCTTTGAGCAGCCCGATCTAGTGGAAGATGTCTCTGCCCATGGGGTTGGAATGAGATGATTGGTAAGGCCCCTTCCAACCCAAACCATTCTATAATTCTTGGATAAATGTTTTAAAAGGCAAAAGATGGCATGAAATAATGGGTAGAGTGTATGATTTTCATTGTTTTTAAAAACATTCTCTGTGTAGCAAACTACAGGGCCATCTGGAGATGGCAGCATGGGGCAGATTCAGAGGTATGTTTTTGAAGTCAGAAATCCCAGGTTGTGTTATAAATCATTTTTGGGCAAGTGCTCTTTTTGGTCTCTATTGTTCTGTTTCTATGTCTGAAAGGGAAGTGAAGGTATTGATGATTTCATACTAGGTTTATCAAGAGGTTTACTTACTTGAGTAGTTTGATATCCTTGTAGGGAAAAAAAAAAAGGTACATGTATTTTCTTAGCAAACAGATTTCACCCAGACATTGTACTAAAATGTGTCTGTCCTATGCAGTGCTATATTTCAAATTAGTAGAGATGAAATTGCACATTCAACATCCTTAGTGAGCTACTGGTACTGTGATGACCCTTCAGAACATTTGCTTGCATTAATACAGAAGCCCATCCAAAGGAGCCTACAGTTGGCTCGTGCATTATGTATGTATGCTTACTTCTTGATTTTCTCAGGAAAATTGTTTAGTGTATATACAATAATACTGTATATAATTATTTGTGGAGGAGGGAGAATTTATGGGTTATGTTTTTGTAGCATTTTATATCTTTGCGATAAAATTGCCTGGTTACAATTCCCTTCAATTTTCTATCACCTTTGGATTGTCAGCTATTTTCTTATATTGAAAGTATTATTTTAGCATTGCACATCACTATATCTGCCACTGAAATTACATTCTTGGTAACATTTGAAGATGGTATTTTCCTGTCTTAATCCATAGGATCATTGTGGCCTTTATGAACATGGCCTCTCTTTTTCTCTTTACACCCCTCTCCACTTTTTGGTGTATAAAATGGACAGAGGCTTAGGGATGCAGAGGGAAATTACTGGACTGAACAACTGGCGTCTCATTTTCAGTTTAAAATAATCTCCTCTAAGTAGCCCTAAATAATGTCTGTTATTCTTTCTACATGGCTTAAAATGATGGAAAGGAAAAAGGGTTTTCTTCTGCTTGAGTGTGACATAGATTGCTGAACTCAGAGGAAGCTGAGTATGATATTAAAAGTGTGATGGCATTGAAAGAATTTATAAGTTGAAGTCTTAAATAAGCAGAAAGTTACCAGGTTCTTAAACTTTTGAAGGTCTATGTGTACATTATTTTGGTCGATTTCAATGAAAGTATTTCTTTCAAAAAGGAGGTATCTTTTCTATCGTGTATTTTAGAAGATGTTTAATTGTATTTTCCCTTCCAAGGTATAAAAGAAAAGGAGAGTCCTGTCTTGGCATAGATGCAAAGAAACAATGTATAACTTGGGACAGTTCTGCATCAAAAAAGAAGCAAGTACAGAGTCGACCTGAGCGCTACTTCACAAAGAACAACGTTAAGATGCTGAACACAGATGGGATTCTTGTTTGTAATAAAAATTCTCCATCTGACTCACCTGCTTTTATACCAGTTTCCCAAGTGGAAAATGATGATTCTTCTGACACAACAGAAGTAAATCCTCTTGGGATTTATGATGCATCAACCACAGTGTGGCTACAAGGAAAAGGGTGCAAGAGTGCAGACAATGAGTCTGTAAATACACAGCAAACAATTCAAGAGCCTGGGATAAACATGAACTCCGTTCTAATGACAAAAGTGGAAGAATATAACAAGAAAGTCAGAGAAAACCCAAGAGATATTAATGCTTGGATGGCATTTATTTCCTTTCAGGTATGTAATCTAACAGACCTTGTTGCTTATTATAAGTAGTAAATACATGAACATTATATAGTAGTTTCATTTGTTTAGAACTGTATATCTTCTGCTGGTGAAGAATGAGTTGCTAACTCATCTTTGCAGATGTCAGCATTCTTGTGATTCTAGTGATCGTTCTTCCTAAGGCTGTAATGATGTTTCTTTTTGTTTTAGGATGAATTAATGAGAGGACCTAGCCCTTATGCCAGTAAGGGAGAGCAGGAATTAAGGAAAAAATCACTCAAGTTAATCTTGGAAAAGAAACTGGCTATTTTAGAGAGGGCAATTGAAAGCAATCCAAGTAATGTCGATCTGAAACTTGCCAGGCTGAAGCTTTGCACGGAATTCTGGGAACCACCAGCTTTGATCAAAGAATGGCAGAAGCTAATTTTTTTACATCCCAATAATCCAGAGATGTGGAAGAAATACCTTCTGTTCTGTCAAAGTCAGTTCACTACCTTTTCTGTTTCAAAGATCAACAGTCTCTATGGAAAATGTTTGACAACACTGGCAGCTGTACAGGATGGCAGCATGGTATCCCATCCTCTGCTGCCTGGCACAGAGGAAGCTATGCTGGGTAAGGTTCTTTCTGCATATTATGGTCAGATAGGAGCTAACTGCTTTAAGAACAGATTTTCCTATGCATTGCATGAAGCTTTTCTTCTCTTCAAAATGCCTGGCATCCTGATTTCTTATCTGAGAGTTAAAGCAGATATTCCAACCAAATATGGAACCAAATAGCAAATCCTTCTCTTCCACAGGAGACTTTATGATACAACATCCATTAAAGTCTAATGTGCTGAGTGGTTTATAGTACAATGTCAAGACTGGAGAATCACAGCCAACAGCCAGGAGATGTGCTTTTATAAAAGGGAGACTTGTGAAAAAAATAATTCTCTCTTATTCAGAAGTCTTACAACTGATTACTTTAAGCCAGAAAAGAGAAGGAACATTACAAGTCTGATGTGAAATTTTGTTGAGAATCCCAGTCTGTAGATGGAAAATTCTAAGCTATAATACCATGTGATCATGCCTTTTGTATTTATTCTATGCATACATCTACCACTTTATAATTTATTATATAATTATCCCTGGAAGGAGAATAAGTCAGATAGTTAGGATGCTGGAGTAGTTTCAGGGAAGAAATGAGTTCGTGCTCAGTTCTGGCATGGTCTTTAAATTTATTTGGAGCTAAATGACTTAACCTATCCATTTCAGTTTTGCTTCTCCGCCTTGGCCTGTCATTGTGATTATTAATCTGTGAATACGTTGAGGAGGAGAAAATCTTGGTGTCACCATGAATATTTTTGCCTTGGTTTTTTTCCTTTTAAAATTCGTTTTCAATCTAAAAGAGACTACTATGGAGGAGTCCACTTTTTTTCATGTACATCATAGTCCAAGAAACCTCTTGTTTTTATCCAGTCCTGTAATTCCTGTTGGAGCAATGATGTTATGCAGTATCCAGTCTGGACTTACAGATTGAGGTGCTGGGTTACCAAATTAGTTTCAGGTGTTCAGATGTCATACCATCTTTGGCTGATTCATCTTGGATCAAGCACTGGAAAAAGTGCTGCAAAGGAAAAATGCTCTACTGGCCAGTGGATATTGTACAGCCTGATAGCTTCTAATTGCTTCTACTGTCTCTGATTTCCAATATTTCAGTCACTTTGTACACTAACTACAATGAATGATTCTCAGGACAAATGTTTTATTCAGAATCTATTTTTGGAAACAGGAAGGTTTTTCTTTCATTTTGTTTTCCTGCACATATTTGAACATATGTGACTCATGAAATACAAACTCATGAAGCAGTTTGTCAACTGCTATGAGAATTTTTTTTAATAGAGTTCCTTTAGCAAGTTAAGTAATACTAGATTGATGTTTTTCTAAATACTTTTTTGCTGGCAATATCCATACATAGGTTAAAATGAAAACGAAGTCAACTTCATGAGTGGAACAGAAACACAAGTAATTTCTTGTTGTTCTGTCTTAAACCTATAGTAATTTGTTTATGAACACTCTCAAGTATTTTATTTTTCTCCTTCAGAATTCAAATGATAGGATTAGAGAAATTTCCACTGGGAGACTTCTTGATTTGAGATTCCTTTATTAGTTACTCAACTATGTAATTCTTAGGCTGAGTTTTAATTTACTTATTTTAAAATATTAAAATTTTTTAAAATTTTTAAAATGAGTTTTAATTACACTTCTTTAAGTGTACTTATTAGGAAGGTTACCAAATTGTTAGTTAAGATAAATATGCAGAATATTTCACAAATTAATTAGGAGGTGAGTAGCACTGTAGATGTACATTAGGCTTATATCTTCAACCTTTGACCTTTACTAAGGGCAAAGTGTAAGAGCTCTAATTTTAAATAGTGGGGGACTGTGCCATCTAGTGTTCAGTTCAGTATGCAGTACGATCTGTTTGGAAATGGGTGGGTGTTTTTTTAAAGAATTGAAAAAATTTAAAAAGGCGAAACTGAATTTAAAATGGTAGATCAGCCTTAAAGTAAATTTTGAGATAAGAATTTATAATACTTTAAATTTGCTAGGAACTGTTAACATAAAGCAGATGGACATAAAGTATTCTTAATTTTTGCTGAGTAAAGGGAGTCCTGTTTTTCAAATTATACCTACTGGTTGGGGAGAAACGTCCTTATCTTTTAGGTCAGTTCAGCTGCAGAAGTGTCTTAGCATCATGGACTGAATTAAGTATGTATTCTATTCATGCTGTTTTCTGGTTTTGCCACGAAGAAAATGCTGATCTTTGCATTTCTTCAAATACCTTTTTGGTTTTTATAATGCAGAAAATTTTACACTATAATTTATTTTTGGCACCAGTTTGGCAGCAACTCCTGATGAGGCATTCTCTACATTCAGAGTATTTTAAACAAAGTTCATCTTTGAAGCTGAGAGACTAAGAACGGACAATTTTTTCAGGGTCAGTTTGATGCAGTGCCTAAATTGGTTAAAATACTTGGGAAGACTGTATTATAAACTTAATCATTGTTTTAGTTGTTTAAATGTCTTCAGAAACCTCAGAGTCTTTGTTAGCAGGAATAATCATTTACATTGTGGAAAAGATCGGATTAAATGCCTAGTTTGTATATTCTAGCTGAATTCAGGTTTTTATGTGTTTACATCTGATATACATCTAAATTCATATAAAAGGAGTAAATCATTTCCCACGTATTAAATACAAGATGATGATTAAGAGCAGTTGCTGCTGACTTACGTTGTTACATGTTTGTATCTAGACACCTAAATATTTGGATTGTTTAAAACCCTCCAAAGCCAATATGTTTAGTGAAGGAACAGTAGTGTTTGAAGAGCTGTTTTACTGTTTTCCAAGCTGTCAGTGATTTATTTAAGTCTTTATGGGCTTGGGGATTTTTGCAAGTCAATTATGATTTAAAGTAAATTGAACGGCTTCTATTGTGTTAAGACTGGAGTGTAACTTGGAGTGATTGAGTATCACTGAAGTGTCCTTGAGCTGCCTCAGAAGAGAGGTGTTTATAATACCTGTTACTTCCTCAACTCCTTTGTTTAAGACTCTCGTTGCAAAATATGAAGAGAAACATTGGGACTTTGCTTCCCTTTTTAAGCTGAGACTGAGACTCAATGTGCAGTAGGGATGTGGCAGTGGTTAGACAAATAATTTGTTGAAGAGCAAGGGATAGGGCTTTTCCCTACTTTTATGCAGTAACATTTTGACCAGAAGACTGGACTTCTCTTAACTCAGGTCTTACGTAAAGGAAAAGAAAAAGGGAATGACAATTGGAATGAAAATGATATATTGCCAACATATTATCAATGTAAATATCTCATGCAAAACTGAGTCAAAAAGGATTTTTCTTGTTATCACCTCCTGTGTGCATTGTGATAATGCCCAGCATCTTCAAGGAGGGCTGTGACACACTGACAGGTGTTGGGTACAGTGAAGTTTAGACCATTGTGTCTAACTTTGCATCAGTAAGGACAGTGCATGTATGACATGAATAAAAAGTCATCTCTTCGGCACATTTAAAGTGAGCAGTCTTAAAGTTCATTAAACTGTGACAATTTTGACATGCATTTATGTTGGTTACTCTCCATGTTTTGGATTTTGATAGTGTTCCAAAACAATTATGTTCTACAGCATGTCTTCTATGTATTTTTCTATTTGTGGGCTGTAATAAAATACTTTGCAACAAAATTTGAAATACTAAAATTTCATCTTTTTTACTTTACAGCTATATTTATTCAGCAGTGCCACTTTCTGAGACAGGCTGGCCATTCTGAGAAAGCAGTGTCTTTGTTTCAGGCTCTGATTGACTTCACCTTCTTTAAACCTGACAGTGTAAAAGATCTGCCAACAAGGGGACAGGTAGCAATTTCCATTTAAATGGGTGTGTGTCTTTATGTATTACACAAAATGCTGTACCAGAAAAATGTTGATGAATTTTTAAGGACATAGGGAAATATTTTGGATAACAGCTTACTTAGAGGTTCTTCAAGGTGATGCTAGCATTGAAAAAATGCCTGCAGGTCCTCTGGAACTACAGGCCAAGTGGCTACATTTACTCTGTATAATAGAAGTGTGATAACCAGTTGTTTAATATCCTTTTTAATAATTAAAAATGGAAAAAATTGAGCTAGTTGACCAATGTCTGTGTCTAGTTAGCACTTGCCCTGCTTCTTTTCCCCCAAAATGCTGTTATTTTGTTACTGGTGATGGAGAGAGCTGATACGACATAAAATCTTTCTGTTCCAGACAGTTTTTGCAAAAGATTTTTAGGTTTTCTGTTACCTATTTCCATTAATGTGATGGCTACATTAGGAACACTTTCATGCTTTCAAGTGCTTTTTATTTGACCCATAAGATTCTTTTCAGCTTATAATGGTAAATGTTGAAGTACTAAATCACTTTTTCTGTTAATTTGTTCAGGAGAATGTTGCACATGCACCCCACTAATAATAAGGAAGTTAATATTTAGATGCCAGTAGCATCATCCCACTCAACTGTTAGGAACTGTTTCCTTTTTAGTGAGTGGTAGAGAGGCCACCATTTAGGCAACTGGGCTACTGTAGAGGATAAAAATTGAATTTGCTTCAGTTGCCTCACCATCTTCCCCAGAAACCCAGACTCCAGTTCTTGCTCTCTTGATTAATACTGTTACCCACAAATGGTGCAATCTAACAGGTTAAAAAATAGTGATGTCTTCTTAAAGAGCTAAAATTTAGAGTTCAGTCATAGCTATCATAGAGGATTTGGTGTAGTTGCACACATACACGTAGTTACAGTTCCAGTCATTTGAAAAACTGCATGATTATCTGTAGTATTTAAAAAATCTTAGAGCAGGATGAGAAGGAACCTTGATTCAAAAGGATCATGTTTAGGTTGGAAAGTGCAGTTCTTGAAAATAGGAAAATGCCAGATTTACAGCTGATCACACATTCTGCTGTCTTACAGAAGTGTTATGACTCAGTCTGGAATTACTTGTTTCCGTACTGTTTTCACAGTTCACTTTCTCACTTGCAGCAAAGAATAAATCCACGGGGAGCAGAATTATACTTTGCAGTTTGCTGTAAGCCTGGAGTTTTCTCATGTGCCGATGTTTGATTTTTCTTGGAGTAAATTTTATTGTTAATATTTATATTAACAGGCACAACTCAATGTCCAAGCCAAGGTTTGGTACACAGCAGAAGCATTTAATAGGAGAGAGATGGTCATTAGAGCTAAGGATACACAAAGCAGAGGAGGAATTGATGAATCTAGAGATGACTGATTGCATATGAGCAGTGACAAAGTCACTAGGACTAGAACCCTGAACTTCTGATTCACTGGAAAATGCCCTGACCTTGTTGACCACTCTTAAACCTGAAAGATGAAAATCCTTACTGATCTTTTTCTCTTGTCTTTAGTCTGGTCATATTTATGTGCAACTCTAACACTTTGATTTGACCATAGGTGTGCAATTGAGTTATCATTCCATTAGCCAAATTCTTCATGGTCCCATGGACGTTAGGGAGGAGGGGAGTTTTGGGTTCTGAAAGCCGCACCTTCGGGACTTGGGATCTTTATCCTTGAAGGATCTATATAGAACTGTAGGCACAAAAGTATTTTGCTTTCTTTAAAGCCTATTACCTTTTAAAACAATCTTTATTTTCATGAGAAGAGCTGATGACAATCCTTATGTGCCACAGGCATAACTGAAGTACTCAGTTGTTCCTGCTGAATCTTAAGCAGCATCTAACAAAGTCTTCAGATACAGAAATTATATCCAGATAGGTGCTTGTAGGGTCGGGAAAACCTAAGTTGACAAAGATGATGTCTGTACAACAGCAAAAAATATTTTTCTGTATGTTTTGTTTTGGTTGGTCTTGTCAAAAACAATAGGTGGAATTCTTTGAACCCTTTTGGGATAGTGGAGAACCACGAATTGGAGAAAAAGAAGCAAGAGGCTGGAAAGCATGGATGCACCAACAAGAAAAGGGTGGCTGGGTTGCTCTTAAGCCTGGTATGTGTCTCAGTATGTGTAGTTATATGTCCATATGCTCTTCTAAATGTTTTGATTAGAATGCTAATTCTTGTCATGTTTTTGCATACAAGTTACAAAAAAATATTTACTGATATCAAGATAATGTATATCATATATCACAGGGAATGGCATGTGTTGAATGTTCTATGTATGATATTGTTTATGGAACACTGTTGTCCTTCCTAAAATAAGAATTAGGGGAGAGGATGGCATATCCTCCACTTCATGTTGAAAGAGCTAAATGTCTGAGTGCTTGGTGGAGATTCACACCCATCTAAAGTGAAAGGAACTTTCTTCCCTTAAGACCTTTTCACCATATTAGTAAAATGAGGTGGGATTATATTATTAGATGACAGTTGCTTCAAGGATACCTAGATTTATGATTCTATTTCTAGAATCAGATTTCAGTGTCTTAAGCAAAGGTATAGCTAAAAGAGGAGGAAAACCTTTCCTTTCTCTTTGTGATGCAGAAAATGAAGGAATTTTGTCTTCAGTTGGCTGGAGTGCTTCTAGATGAGCAGGGATGCAGAAAACACTCCCTGCTGCTTAGCCTCACCTTGTTGTGTCTAGAGCACTTCCTTTCACGTCAAGGACTATTTCTCAAGATAAAGCTTGCAGGGAAGGGGAGGCTGGAATGTGTCTGACCAAAGATGTCTTTGCTTTTGCTAATCCTGCTGCTGTAGCAACTCTGATTAAGCAAGTTTGGGTCTGCTTTTAGTAAACAAAGGAACTGAAAGATAATTATGTGCCTCCCTTGTGGTCCCTGGATTAAGATGGAATTTCCTTGGCCTGTAGCTGAGGTCAGCAGTTTTATTTTTGATGGCTCTAGACATTTTGTTCACAAATTGAGAAGACTCAGTATAAAGAAGAAGACCACTGCTAGTCTTGGGCTGATCCAGTTTATAGCAGTGCTTTCCCCATGTGTCAACCCCTAAAGTTCAGGTGCAATCTACAACTGAGTGTGTTCATTAAAAACTGTCAGGTTTCTTCAAACTTTAATTAGATTGTGGAAATGCTGTCTTTTTTTCATAGAGTTGCTGACTAAAGGAGATACTATTGATCACAAAAATACAGAGAGAGTAAAAATCTTGAAACCACCTGTTTGTTTTACCTCAAATTTACGAAGAACTGGGATTGGGAGTGTTTCACCTAGTTAGTGGCAGATGTCAGGATCAAGAATTTGGAGGTGGTATAGAAATGACTTGATTTTTATAATGCTGGTAACCATTAAATTTTAAGGGCTATTTTTTTCCTCAGCAATAAAAAAGAAACATCTGTACAAGCTTTCCCTTTGCCTAAGGGTACAAGCTTTCCTTTTGCTCATCAGTTTCTGCACAGAATTAATATATTGCTGTCAGAGGAAAAATACGGTAATTTTATCCAGTAGTCCAGAAAGATTGTCATAAAAGAGGGATGAGGTTAAACACATCCTTTTTTGTGATTGTATGTAACTACATGCATTGTTTCAACTGCACATTAATTAAAATGTTGAAAATACCACTTATTATAAAGCAGCATGGCCAAACTTGTTTTGCAGTGCTTAATATTGAAGTACCACTTTTTATGTACAGTGGTTTTCTCAAAATGTTTTATGCACACTAGTATTCATAGAGCATACTTGAAATTTTATGCCCAGGTATGAAGTGAAGAATCTAAATTGCACAAAAAAGATGACTGATTCTTGGCTGTTACTTGCAAATTGCTGTTGATAAAAGTGGTCCATAGCCTGTCAGTGTTTTCTTTTCTCCTTTGTGAAAAAGTATGAGTGCTGACACTGATTCACAGCTTCTAAAAGTTTGGAAGCTTCCTACCTTCCTATTCTTACCGAGTTGATGTCAAAACTCAGAACTGTGACGTGGGAATTCTCAGCTATGTCTTGTGTGTTGTTTTATTAACGCTATAGTAATTTCTGTTAAAGTAATTAACGTGTATGTCATGCCTGGCCTTTGGATTTGGTTGATTAATTTTTCTTTAATAATCTTGTGTGTGTATATATTGATTTGATTTTAGATGATGAGGATGATGAAGAGATAGATGAGGATCAAGAAATAAAAGATAAAACTCTTCCCAAGTGGCGTATTTGGTTGGATCTTGAATATTCCCGTGAAGCAAGGCACTGGATACCTTGGAGGCCAGACAAAACCAAAAAAGAAACTGAAGAAGATTGTGAAGATCCAGAAAGACAGGTCAGTGTGATATAATAGAACAAGGGGAGATGATAAGACTATTTATCCTTTAATTTGAATTCATTGCCATATTTGTGGATATTTTAGAAGAGTAATAGTTTTCTTTGTTTGGAAAAAAGATTTTTTCTTTGAAATTCAAAATTTGCCTGGGGTTTTGTGCTGAGTCTTCCGAAAACCATGAGAAGCTCATGGTAAATGTTGGAAAGTCTGCAGGCAAATAGTCTGTCTTTGCTGTTCAGTGATTCCTGTCATCTGTGTGGAGAAATCTCACAGAAATGTGTTTAAGAAGAGATATGCATTAAATAAACAAAGGTTTCATTGCCTTCAAGTCAGATAGTTGGATATTTTTTATTCCTTGGGAAATAGGTCATGTCAGACACTGATTTTCAAATTAGAATGTGTTAAAAGGCTTATGCAAAAAAGTCTTCCAGCCCTTCATTTTGTAAGTTTTCTGTGGAGGTCTTTGTTGCTCTCAGGCAGAGAAATCTCTTGTTAGCAAATTTACAGTCTGACAGGAAAAACAGATTGCTTGTTTAACTTGTCCATTTTTAATTTGAATGACGTTTTGATACCATTTAATGGTAATTCTAAATCCTGTTGATTTGAAAAGGTTCTTTAATTACATAAATTACAGATTTGCTGCATTTATTTGATTGCATAAATTAATGGAATTTGTTTTAATTTTTTTTTTAGGTGTTATTTGATGATCTTGGACCATCTTTAATCCGTCTTTCTAATCTAAAGCTTCAACATCAACTATTGTACTCTTTTTTGCAATTCCTGGGAGTTCCATGCACAAGTAAACTCTTTCCTTCCAGTCTCTATATTGCCATGGATGAAAATAACGTCTTTGACAGTGTGCTTTATGATGATAAACCGCTGACTTCTGTTGATTTTCCACTTTCTGGATTCAACAGTATTGGTCATATGGATACGATGTTACGAGGCAGACATCAGATAGGCCACTATAAAGAAGGAGAGGAGTTCATACAGAATGTCTTCCATGTTCTGTCCCAGATATTTACAGGAAAGGAAAAATCTAACCTGGCCATTTGTTGGCTACAGTATGAAATATCTAAGGTAATGAGGCGTCTGCACATAATCTATTTTGTGATGCATGGCTTTCTTCTCCATTAATGTTTATATTGAATTAAAATAAGTCGTGATGAAAGTTGTCCTGCAAGACTAAGTATTCAAATCAGGAAATGCTGGTTAAGATTGCACAAGGGGAAAAAAAGAAAAACCAAATACCATTTTTCTTCATTACATGTTACAGAGTGGCATACCTGTAGGAAACTATTTTTTGAAGTTTTGCATAAATGTTATTATATGATACATTGTATGCTGGACAGGAATGGCTGCAAGGGGTTTTTTTACAGTGCAAACGAAGTCAGCCAAGTACTGAGTGGATACTCAGTGGATAATCACTGATACCA
Source organism: Callaeas wilsoni (assembly GCA_013398955.1). Lineage (NCBI taxonomy): Eukaryota > Metazoa > Chordata > Aves > Passeriformes > Callaeidae > Callaeas > Callaeas wilsoni. The sequence goes on along the minus strand of VWPU01015881.1, from coordinate 119,969 downwards.
TAACAAAAGCACCTAACCAAGAAACTTTCTGCCTTCTCTACAAGTTACTTTTGTAGTGTTCTTGAAGGATGCAACACCATGTCACTTTCCCCAACCCTGGCAATGTTCAAGGCCAGATTAGATATGGCTTTGAACAGCCTGGCCTAGTGGGAAGTGTCCCTGTCTGCAGCAGGAGGGGTTGGGACTAGATGATCTTTAAGGTCCCTTCCTACCCTTAAAATTCTGTGATTCCATGCATACAGATTTATCCAAGTAAAACTGCTGTAATAAATGCCCACAGAAGGGCAGAGGTTCCAGGTTGCCTTCCTAATTCTTAAGAAAGTTTGATACTGTTTCCTTATAGGTAAGCTCACTCTCTCTTACCTCAACACTACCTGACCAGAAGATCTCATGTCCTGTAATCATCCCATCCAGTCTCCACATTTGTCTGTCAGCATGTTGCCCGCTGCGAAAAGCTACTTGGGTTTATTTGTGGTAGTCATAAGCTACATCACTTTTTTTTCCTTTTCTCAACTGTAACAAGTTAGCAGCTCTTTGTTTGAGCAGCTGGCCTTTTAAGAGTGAAGTTTGGTATTACTACTTTATGTCAGCAGCAGGAGTAAGAATGATAAGCCTTTGTAATTTGACTGTGTTGGAGCTGACAACAGGCAGTTGTGACAACAGTACTCAGTGGCAACAGATCTGGCTGGTGTTGAAATATGAAACAATATGAAAACAGAACACAGTAATGAAATAAAAAATTGCTGCGAGGGTTTTTTTCCTCTTTCCTGCTTCTATCCCTCTCAAAATATGCTCTGTTTATTTTGCCCTCCAGGTAATTCAGTGTCTCCAAGCAAAAAAGAAAAAGAAGCTAAAAGCACAAGGGAGGAAGAGTAAAAAGTTGGCCAAGAATTTCCTTAAAGCACCTGACAACCGAAACAACCTTTCTCTCTGGAAACTCTATGCCTACCTAGAATGGCTGCTTGGTAACACAGACGATGCCAGGAAGGTGTTTGACACAGCTCTTGGCACAGCAGGGACAGGAGGATTGAAGAGTGCCCAGCTCTGCAGCCTCAGCCTGCTTTATGCTCAGCTGGAGGTGGAGCTGCTAGAAAGTATAGAAGGAGCTGTTATGTCACGTGCTGTTCATATCCTGACCAAATTGACTGAAAATGGACCATATGTGCCCTATAGTGGACAAGTGTTATCTGTGAATGTCTTGAAAGCTCGTAAAGCATATGAGCATGCACTGCAAGATTATTTAAGTGAAGCATCAGTTTCTGATCAAGCTCAGGTCAATGATACTGATCATCTGGTTAACCTGGTTGGTTGTTATGCACTGTTCCAGTATTTGACTGTTGGGATTGATGCTGCAGTATTAATATATTCACAGGCTTCAGAAAAACTTGAAGCTTCTGGTTCACAGAAATGTGAAAATACTGGAGAGAATTTTGGCATTCTAAATTTTCCCACTGCTCTTGAAGCTGTCACACTGCTGCATACAAATTTACTGAGATTCCACATGAAAATTAGTGTTTATCCTTTGAATCCCCTGCGAGAGGCACTAACGGAGGCTCTGAAACGGTATCCTAGCAACCAATCTCTTTGGAGGTCATACATCCACATCCAAAGGAAGTCTCACAGTGCGAGCAAAGCACGAAGATTTTTTGATAGTGTCACAAGGTCTGCTAACTCTTTAGAGCCATGGCTGTTTGCAATCCAAGCAGAGCAGATAAGAAAAAAACTCACAGAGAAGGTCCAGAGGTAATACCTTGCAGCTCCTTACAATTATGCTTTTTTGAATCTGTCTAATCACTTAACAGAGGAGAGAAAATGCTATCACAGTTCTCATTTTGCAGATGAAGAAGCTGTAGCTAGAGGTTTTTTGTTCAAGACTGAACAGGAAGTCAGTGGCAGAATCTTGAACAGAACTGAGCCCTGGGTGATAGCCTTATGTCCTTTCTACTGAGCCAGACTGTGTTTGAATTTGTTTGATTACTTGCTACTGGCATCAGGATGATACACATTTCTTTAAGGAATTTTTAAATAACTAAGCCTGCTTAGATGGCCAAGATAGACACTGTGAACTTAGAAACTGCTGCGTTTTAGTACTACAGCAGTGAAGAGCATAATACAGAGCTATGCTGCAGTTTCTGTCTGAGCTGGCTGCCCTACTTTCCTCCTGAATCACAGAATACAGTTGTGGCAGATCTGTTTCCATAGTGAGTCCTTGAGAGTTTAGTTTTCATATGGGGCTGTTACTGGGTAGAAGAGGCTGGAATTTCCATGAATTCACAGTGGTCTGGGCTCAGATATTTTGCTCCTGAGAAAGGAGAAAAGGGTAGGAGATACAGGGAACAAGGCACTTGCTCATTCTTAGAGCTAAGTATCTTAACTGTTGTCTTCTCATCGTTTGGAGCTACCTATCCACTGCTACCGACATATCTCCAGTGACATCGACAGCTTGGCTCTTTGTGTCTGCACAGAGCAACAGATTTCTAGGAAAGAGTTACCTGGAAGTTTTACAGAGCTGTAAGCTCATAATAGTCACACTTGGTGAAATTACATAATTATCAGTATACTTTGAAATGATGGTCCATCCACTTCTTTGATTGCTGCAGGCTGGCAACAGGTATTCAGACAGATAGTGATGTTCCTGAGCTGTTAGTCTGTGTCATATGAAATTGTTATAAGAATTCCACGGCCACCAAATGTAAAGGAGGATTACAATTTGATTTACTGTTAACTATAAATTAACACTATGATAGGTTTTCAGTATTGTTCCTTGGAACTGAAAATTTCAGAATTATTTTCTCTGAGACCTTGAGTTCCTGTCCAGATTGTTCACTGCTAGCAAAGCCTTTCCTATAGATTATATTTATGAGGGACAAGTTGGGTGTTGCAAGAGCAGAGCTGAACTGCTGCAACAGGGAGATAAGTGGCCTGTCAGTCATGCATAAAACTAATGTTTTGTGATGTTGTGACAAAATAAGAAGATGTCTGTGCTATGTCTGACTATTTCATATTCTGGTTTGTAATTCTGCTTAAGCACATGGAATTCAGATGAAAAAATGAACATGAAGGGTAAAACAGGAACGTTTGTAAGTCAGTGTTAGGTACAAGGCTTCACTTCAATGTTTGACTCCTTGCAGAGTAGGTTACATAATTTTCCCTCATGGCAAAGATTAAGATGAGAGGGAAAATTACTTCAAAGACACATGAAAAAGAGACAGGTTAAGAGCCAAGTGTTAATGGTGAGTGGAACAAGCTGGCAGGCTAAGAGAACATGCACTGACAAGTGATGTTGCCATCAGTGCTCCAGGCTGTTTCTTCAAGCTCAAGCATCAAAAGTAAGCCAGTCTGTATCAGCTATTGAAGGAAATTAGTGCTTTGGTGAAAACTACATACCTGCTTTTATGTTCTGCCTGGAACTTAAGGGATTTGAATCTCTGGGTGAAAATTACTGTTCTAATTGTGATTGAAATCTAGAGTTGTCATTTCGACCTTGATCGAAGACCAATGTATGGCCTTACAAAAGTCAGGGGTAAATTCAAACAAACTGGATCCAGACTTGAATTTCTTTTGAGCTGCTCTGCCAAGCTTAGAATGATGAATAATCTTGGAGGTAGGCTAAGGTGTTTTAAGATCATATGGTAGTGGATTATCATGTTCAAAGAGAAATGATTTTTGAACATGCTACATGAATTTTCACAAAAATACCTAATTACTTTTTTTTGTAATTTTCCTATTTAGAAATGTGTTGATTACATTAGCAAGTGCTAAAAATCTGGTTTATAACATTGAGTTTATAGCACAAATTACAAAAACCTGGCTATATACGGTGCTGTGAACAGAGTGCATCGTTCTTTACCCCTTCTTACCCGGATGTGGTCCCTTGGCTTGGGTTTAACGGACTGTTGTTTCTTGTCTCCTCTGTGTTTCAGGGCAGATGTTGGTGAAATACATTGTACTATTCCTGAAACTGGATTAACAAATCGGATTGCAGCTCTATTTGAACATGCAGTTCAGAGTGAAAATGGTACCCACTGTCCACTGCTATGGAGAATGTATTTGAACTTTATGGTAAGAAGAAGAGTATCTGTTTTGTTTTGTTTTGTTTTACCATATTTGGACTTCTCATAAACACAGCTGGAATACTGCTTAGAAAAATGAATACTAAATGCCATGCCTCTGTGATTTGCAAGGCAATATATTTGAATTGTAGTGCTCCTTATTGTTGGGAACATTAAGGAAAAGGTAATTCACGTGGATTAGGAGGAATAGCTTCTGACAGTGTAGTCTTAAATAGGTGCAGACATTGTGTCTGTCATCTTACATGGGTAAAAAGTATGTCATAAGATATCAATATATGTCAAGCTACTTTCCAGTGGAGTAGACCCCAGCATATATTGGTGCAGGAATTTGTGCTTCTGTTGAACTTGGAAGTTCCTGTCAGCTGATTTCTTCATCCCATTGTGATCCCTCTGGATGGCAACATGGCCCTCAGGTGTATCAGCCACTCCTCTCAGTTTTGTGTGGTCTGCAGGCTTGCTGAGGGTGCACTCTGCACCATTAGCCAGATCAGTAACAAAGGTGTTAAATGAGATCGGTCCCAATAGTGTCCCCAGGGGTACTGCTAGTCACTGACCTGCAACTGGACTTGTTCCACTGATCACCACCCTCTGGGCCCAGACTTTGAGACAGTTTTCTCACTGTCTGTGCATCTGGTTCTTTTGTCAACTGCTTATTTAGGAGGCTCTAACAGGAGACAGTATCAAAGGCCTTACTGAAGTCCAGATAGACAATGTCTACTGCCCTCCCCTTATCCACCAGGCCAGTCATTTCATCATGGCAGTTTGAGTTGGTCAGTCATGACTTTCAGTGAATTCACACTGTCTGCTGCTGATTTTCTTTTCACTCGCGTGCCTGGAAATGGTTTCCAGGGTTAGCTGCTCAGTCACCTTCCCAGGGCACAAGGTCAGGCTGACCAGCCTGCAGTTCACTGGGTACTCCTTTTTCCCCTGCTTGAAAGCAGGAGTGATGTTTCACTTCCTTCAGTCTTTGGGTCCTTCTCCCAGTTGCTGTGATCAATCAAAGAATGTCAAGAGTGACATCTCAGTGACATCTGCCAGCTCCCTCAACGCTTGAGGTGCAGTTCATATGCAAAAAAATGCATGGTAGGCAAAACATAGCTATAGCTTCTATAACTTGCCTTCAATTTTGACAGTCTTTTGAATCTTAAAAGCTGCATAGAAAAGTTAACTGGCATTGCAGTTTAATGCTAAAAAGCAGTAATGTTTGTTTCTTCCATAGTTCCCCATGGAAGTACATAAATAAAATCAACTTCATATAGTCAGCTCTGCCATCTTGGTTTTCTTGCTTCTCCTAAGTACAATATGGAAGATAAAAACACTCAAGTAATAACTTTCATTCCCCAGTGTTACTCTTCTGTCCACATCCCCTGGTGTAATAAGTTGTCAGAGAGGGATCAGCAGTCAGAAGGCTGTGAAATAGAGAGGAGGCAGGGGAAGGAGAGATCTTGTTTTGTGTTTGAGAAGATCTCTTGTGTGGGACTGTTAATTATGACCATTTTTACACAAATACATGCCTGTAAATATTTTATACCACTTTGTATGCAGGAATGTACAACTGAGTTACTGTAGCTCTTTAGAAACTAATAATGACACCCCAGTATGCACAAATGCTAAAGATCACCCATTATGTATTTTATCACTAGTGCTTCATTCATGGAAGATACCTTCTTCACGAGAACAACAAGGAGTATTTACTAGATGCTCGTAAGAAGGAGGAAAATACTGTTACAGTAATAGCTTGGAATAATATTGTTTAGAGAAGCAAAATTAATTAGAAACATTAAAATTTTCAGATATAATCATAGAAGAAGTTGTGATTGTTCAGTATTACCCTAAGTTCTGTAGATCTCTCTGTTTTCTCCTTGCTGGTGAAACAAGGGTTAGGTAAGTGGACAGGGATGTGGGCTGGAATCTGGCTGAACTGCCAGGCTCAAAGGCTGTTGTAGTCAGCAGCATGAACTCCTGGTGCTGTGCCCAGGGACTGATACTGGGACCAGTGCCCTTTAACATCTTTGGTAATGATCCGGACGATGAGCATCTGTACCATCAGCAAGTCTGCAGCTGATACAAAATCAAGAGGAGTGGCCAAAGCACCATATTCTGTTCTTGGTCTGTCTAGGCTCCTTTCAATAGCCCAGAGTCCTTGTTCTCTTACTTGTCTTACAAGTAAAGCCCTGAAACCCCTTTAAGACATCTGAAGAGTGTAACCTGACAAATTACATAGCTACCACAATGTACAGTGAAAAGGATTTCTCAGCAGAAGAACATTGAGCTTTTCAGCAATAATTTCTTTGTCTCAGAATTAACTGTTTCAGTATTTCAGCTGTTACTGCACTGAAGTATTAACACTTTTTTATCACACAGGCTTCACTAGGAAAAAAAGAAAAAAGTAAAGGACTGTTTTATAAAGCCCTTCAAAACTGTCCTTGGGCAAAGGTAAGCACAGAAAACAGGTAAACTTGTCATCATACTTAAAAGAAGTTAATCTTTAGTAGTTGTTGTAAGGAGTTATATGCAAATAAAAGGAGAGGTTTCTGAGGAAGTAATGTTAGGATTTTCTGCAAATAAGAGATGCATCTTAAATGGAAACATGATCAATAGTCAGTGCTGTTTGTGTTTCAGGACAGAAAGGTGTTTCATTGAGGCACAGCAGTAATAAATCCTGTGTGATCTAGAAATGATTGAAATGAAACTTTTATCATGAGCATGGTAGTACCAGAAATACATAGCCAAATATTATATAAAATATATAATAATATATAAAATTATTGAGGAGAACCTGCAACTCCCCAGGTAATGTCTGTATATGCTGCAAATGCTCCACAGACTCTTGACCTCCATTTTATCTTTTTGAATAAAGTTACTCAGTAAGAGTTGGAAAAGACTTGACTAAACATCTACTTGGCTGTCACTGTAGAAGTACTAATTCTGTTTGTATTACTTTAAAGAATACATGGTATTTCTTCTGTTCTTGCTACAGAGTTGTTGCTGTCTACTTACTTCTTTATACTGTGTTTCTTGCTAGAAAGGTAGCACAGAAAATGTTCTCGTTGTCTTTCCAGATACTCTATAGGGATGCAGTAGAGTATTTCCCTGATGATCTGCAAGAGATACTCGATCTAATGACTGAGAAAGAATTGAGAGTGCGGGTACCTATGGAAGAGCTGGATCTACTACTAGAGATTTAAAAGAAGGCTGGAGCGGAGTGGAGAAAGTACAGAAGCTACTTCCAAAGCTAACAATAGAGATCCATCTCTCTTCATACAGGAACTCTGTTGGATCTTGGGTACTATGTACTTGATTTTTTTTGTTGTTGTTTAATCTTTTATATAAATTCCTATCAAAATGGAGTTCTACTACCTGCAAGTATTCTGGAATCAAGGACTGCATTTTGCCCACAATAATAGATCCATTTCTCTGAAGTATTGCTGGCTCCCATGGAAGGATACCCTCTTTAAATAGCCTCCTGTTGAAAGTTGCCCGCATTTCTTATTCTATTGTTTGAAATTACATTCCCTAGGGGTCCGTAGAGGTTCAGTACATGCCAGCTGTGGCTTGGTGAGAAGCACAGGAAATAAACATCTGCCAAATGGATGCTCCACTGTCCTCCAGTTGGCAGACTTCAGTGATTTCCTTCAGCTTGGTATGCCTGTGTATATGTAACTGCCAAGTCAAACAGCCATTACATCTGTACATATACTGTGAGTAAAAGCTAAATTTTTGTTTGAACAGGCACCTATTTTGGTATGCTTTGACAGATGACCATTTAAATATAAATCTTTATGAAAAATATACCTGAATATTTGAAAATTCAAAAGTAACTTGGGTTTTTATTTATTAGTTTAACAGAACTCTGAGTGTATTAAAAATGAAAACGTGTCCATAATGCATCTCTAAGCAGTTCACTTCTAAACAAATTTTTGTAATTGATTCCTTGCTTTGACCCAAATCCAGGCAATTGTTGTAAGAGAAGTAGAGGTTTTGATCTGCATTTGATTCTCATCAAAGAAGGCATAGTCTTCTGTGATTATTTAAAAAGTAGCTTATATTCCAAGAGACTTTAAGCAAGCTCCTAGAAAAATAATATGAAATATGGTAACAATTTAAAGATACAGTTGTGTTTATATATAAACTTTATAAAACAGAACATGCTGAAATATGGAAAGGATTGTTTAGCATCCCTACTTTTGAGACCTGAGGACTCAGAAACTGGATTTTCATCTGAAACAAGTATACCTGAAGCCATTGCATACCCAAAACTGCTTCAGACATTTTTCATGAGAAAATTAAGTGTCACTAGCCGCACTAAAGCAATTGGGATCATCCAGCTGGTGAGATCCTATTACACTTGAAACTATGTCTGGACAAAGATGTACAACTTCTGGCTCGGTTGTGCCACCATGATACAAGATAGAATACATTTTAGTTCAGGCTGCATTTCATTAATTCCTTTCTAAAATTATTTTAAATATTGCAGGGAATATCTATAATTTTAAATGGCATTCCAGCACTTCTGAAGAGCCATATAATATAGATGTAGTTGCAGATGATGGTGGTTTTGCAGTAATTGATCAGTCTTTGTGAAAAATATAGTTTATTTTTTAAATCTTTACTTTCTACAAAAATGACAGAGCTCCTGAATTGGAGGTAGAAGTTACTCTGTACCCTGAACAGTAACATGACAAATTATGCCTGTGTTTATGCTTTCCCATCACAGCAGAATGCCATTTCCTCTACAGCCCTGAAAGGGCCGTGGAGAGGGGAGAAGCTTGATTGTGCTCCTGCTTAGAGTCACAGAGGAATCCAGGTTGGGAGGGACCTTGAAAGGTCATCTGGTCTAACCTTTTGTGGGACAGGGAGCCTAGATGAGATTAACTAGCTCTCTGTGCAGTCACATTTCCAGTGATGGCAGCAATGACTTCTGTATCCATCACTTTTCTATTCTTCCATGCATCCTGTCCCAAGTCCTTTCCTTTGCAGAGTTTCTCCCAATGCAGCACTTGGGCTACTTCCTTCCTTTTGATGGTCAGAGGCTTCCTGGAGCAAGTCCTGCCTTTTACTTCAGACCCCAGTAGCTTTCCTGTCCTTGTGGGGAATATACTTGCTGTTCACTTTCTGCTGATATTTATTACTTTTGTCTTGATCGTAAAGTTCAGAAACTCTGGTGAAAGTGGCAGCAGTTAAATTCTGCTGCAAAAGCTAAGAACTGAATTTTCAAACGTGTGTTTTTCAGTTCCTGTGCTGGCAGATGGTTCTAGAACAGAGTCCTTGGGTTCATTTAATGCAGTGCAGCTGTTCTTCAGGGAGCTGAACTCACCTCTTTGTGGCTGTTGCTTCAAGCCAGCAGTAACAGCCATGTCCCAAATAAAAAGTGCCTTGCTTGCCACACATATCATAAACTTCAGCCCCTCAAGCAACAGTGAGATCAACTGCCATGATTAGAAAGTGCTAAAAAATCCCTAGCTTTTTGTGACCTTTCCAAGGAGACAGATCTCCTAAGGTTTATAAGAATGGGTAATAAAACTTGTTTTTCTAGCTCCAGATGAAAAACAATTCTATTTCAGGATTTCTGTCATCCAGATTAAATAAAGGACTCCATTCATCTGCAGTGTTCACTTTTAACAATGAGCCACATAATTTTTACATAGAAAAATAAAATCCCTTGGCCGTGCTGCTACCATTGTTGTTGGAGCACTGGCAGTTAGCAAAGGCATTGCTCTGGGTGTAGCTCTCCACCATCTGTTACTGGCCCGCGTTTGCTCCCACAGAAAGTTCCCAGAACAAAGACTGCACATTGCATAACTGGCTTGCATGTTGAACTTTTATATAAACCTTAAAGATCACATGTACAACATCTGGAAATTAATTACTTAGAACTTAACAAGCCCTTCACAGAAGTGTACTACACAGGATACTTCATAAGTAGTATATGCATGGCTACAACTGAGCCAATAGACACCTAGCCTGCAAGGGAATGGAGCTGCAGGCAACAGAATAGTGTAGAGGGGAAGAAGTCAAGGTTCTGCTGTAGAACAGCAAGCATGGGACATGCAGTGAGAATTTCTCTGTGCACATCTGTGCATGCCAGACCCTGCATCTCTAGCGCTAAGGCTGCTGCCTTATGAGCATGCATGTCCTGCCTTGGGCAGCACGGGGCCCTTGAACCTGTTCCTACTGTGTTGGTTCCTTTCAGAGACATTCTCTAGCTTGAATGTTTATATAATGAACTGAAGTTTGTTTTTCCCAAGAGGGTTTATCAACTTTAATCTTACAAGTACCCTATCCAAACATGTTTAGATGTTTATGGTAAGATTACTAATGAGCATCCATATTGCTCTCTTATAAGCTACAAGTGCTAGAGATAGGTACCTTTAAAGTGTATCTCAGTGTTACTCAGCGTTGCAAACTTGTCGTTGATTTTCACGTATAAACGACTGGTGACACTCAGGTTACTCAAAAGTGACACTTGTCCTAGTTAGCCCCTAAAAAAGGTACAAGAAGGTAATCAAGAAAACAGCAAAGCTATAGTAGTTGTAAGAGACTGCCATGCCTAAGGAGAACCAAGAGCTGGGGCACCTGCATGGCTTCCTGCCCACATGGTGTGGGTCACTGAGACAAGCACTTGGGTCACCAGCACTTTTTCTTGAAAGGCAGAGAATGCAAGAGACAGTTCCATGTAAAGAGCAGGGCTTTGCCACCCAAACAGTTCAATTCAAATGTTTTATTGAGAAGTGAAGAGTTACACTGACTGAAAACCCACAACCCACCAGCTTTTAACCTGTTCATGAATGCAAACTAGCTGTGTGGTTTTACACAAGACTCTCATCAACACAGAGAGTTCTGTATAGTTCCCAAAGAGATAGATGACTTAAAGATACAGTCCCTCAGGGGTTCCCTCTTGCTTTTTATAGAGAACGTTCTCTTTAGACTTTTTGAAATCTTCATTTGTTACTTTCATTCTCCGTTCCCTCAAAGCCATCAATCCAGCTTCTGTACAAATTGCCTGCAACAAAGAAAGCAAGAACAGTTACACTTTCTGTGCAACCCCTTCAAAGCACACCCTCAAAGGCAGCTGCATCTTCCTACTGCTCCAGAAACTGTAGAAGTGAGGAGTGTTAACAAAATCTACATTCTTAAGTTTGATACTGTTCTGTAGCACTGAAGCAGGCTGGATAAAGCCAGATGAATGTGTCCAAAAGGACAGAAGTAGTCAGAGTTACACTTCCCTGACAGAAAGGCAGCTTTGTAACAACTAATTCCCCTTGTGCAAGGACAGACACATCCAGCTGTGTGATCCTTCTGCAGGGAGGTGACAGTTGTGTCATGTTGGTTTAAGCTCATGAGTGGTAACTGTAGCAAGGGCTCTGTCTGCTTTAAAAAAGCAGACAGGGCAGGCTGAAGCTTCCTAATATACAGCTGCATTTTTATCTGCTTGCAACGTAGTCCCTAAAAATGCTACTTAACCTGCACTATCTTAAGTAATGTTAAAGATACCTTGCACAAGATTCCACATTCTCCTTTTAGTTTCAACTTTTCTTCTTTAAAATTTCATGTTCAGTAACACAGGTACATACTCTTACCAACACAAGCTACCTCACAATTACGATTTTGATAATTTCCCATTTGTAAAGCAGAGTACCTGGCACTCATAAAAGGTATTTTAAGGCCATCCCACTGTCCCTTGGTGATATAAGTGCAGAAAATTAGCGAACAGTTCAACAGACAATAGATAGTTTTGGATGCAGCGAAAATGAGATTTGATTTTTGCTCTGAACTATAAACAATGGTGATGTGCACTGACCTTAATATCTGCACCACTGAGATCATCTTTTGCCATAATCAGCTCATCCAAAGTCACATCATCTGCCAACGTCATCCTGCTTGTGTGAATCTGAAAGATTCGTTTCTTCGTCTTTTCATCAGGTAGAGGGAACTCTATTTTCCTATCAATACGTCCTGTGCAAAAGAAAAGTTCAGTCATAGGTTTTCTGCATGCAGCTGATGGAAACAGCAGGAAAAACACCGAAGGGTTTGACTGACAGTAACTGTTAAGCTGGAGCGTGACCAGAGAAGGGCAATGGAGCTGGTGAAGGGTCTGGAGCACAAGTCCTATGAGGAACATCTGAAGGATCATCTGGTGGTCCGGAGAAAAGGAGGCTCAGGGATGACCTTATCACCCTCTACAACCACCTGAAAGGAGGCTGTAGCCACGTGGGGGTTGGTATCTTCACCCAAGTAGCAAGTCAAAAGAAAATGGCCTAAAGTTCACATGGGGAGGTTTAGACCGGATATTAGGAAAAATTTCTTCATGGAGACGGTTGTCAAGTATTGGAACAGGTTGCCCAGGGAAGTGGTGAAATTGCCATCCCTAGAAGTGCTCCAGAGAGGTGTAGAAGTGGCACTTGGGGATGTGGCTTACTGGTGGACTTGGCCATGTTAGCTTAATGGTTGGACTCAATGACCTGAAAGGTTCTTTCCAACCTAAACAGTTCCATGAGTCTTCCTGCTACAATGAATCATGTCTTGGAGTAGAAAGCAAGGTCAGACTGTTTGCAATGAACAGGAAGCTACTGGAGCTGAAAGATACCATGGTGCTGAAATCGTCTGTCATTGCAGGCAAGAGACCCCTCACCTGGGAAACATGAGAAACCTTCCTTGAGTCACATATAAATAGAAAAAACACCAATGTCTCACAGCACTGGAAAAGCTTTAATGAAATACTTATGTTCTTGTAATGTATTTTATTCTACTTAGATTACATTTAGTTCTGAACTTTAATTTTCTGCGGCACACACACAGAGAAGATAAATCAGTGTACCAACTTTAATAACTCTTTCACCCTGTTAAAAAAAACCCTAATAAACGAAGGAGAAACAAACAAAACCAAAACCAAACTGAAGAAGAAAGATTTTGCAAAAATAGTTGAAAGTTGCTACCCGCTGTTTCCTCTATGTCAGTAGGGACTTTGCATGTTCCGGTACCTGTTGTTTCAACTGAGCAATCTTCGTGAAGGTGTTTTCCATCTCCAGATCCCTCCTTTTTACTCTTTCCAATACCTTTTCTAAAGAGGGTGATGGCACCTCGTAAGACAACCCAGACTACCATAAATCCAGACAATTGTAAATCAGTCCACCGAGCTGCTCTAAGTGCCCTGGTTGCTTAAGCAGTAGTTGTAATTTAAATACCTGATACACAGGTGTAGGAAGCTTCCTTCCAACAAATTCCAGATCATCTTAGCTCTCTTTCAATTCTGGCATAGTATCTCCTCTGTACTCTAAGAGCACTGGGTTTGAGCTGAAGGCTCTAAAGCTAAGTGATGACAAAACCAGACTAAACGCTTACCTCAACAACTTCATACCATGGAACTATTTCAGCTTCTTCCTTTGATCTCTGTGTTGTTTTCTACCTCCCAATTTAACAGACACCACAGACATACTACATTTTGGTACATTTTTAGTGGCCATTTAAAAATACTACCTGTGCCTGCTCAAGCTCAACATGTAACACACATCTCCCTCACTCATCCCCCAAATGGCAGGAGTGTGCCAGGTCAGTAAGGAGCAGCCTGCTTTCCTTGCACCCAAATCCAGGCTGTCTCTGGTAAGGCTTAGGCTCGCAGCCCCAAAACACAGGTGGTGCTGCCCTGCCTTCTCCAGCTGCTGCAGGTGTGCTGTTGCTGCACACAGCTAGCCTTAACAATTACTTAAAGATGATTCAAATTGTCTATGTATATGTAAAGAAATTAACACATTTCTTCTCTTCCAAAGATTTTTCTCCTATTTAGAAGCTTGTGAATGGGTTCTGATTTTAACAGATGCACCAGCATAAATGAGATGGTGAATAAGGACAAACTTGCAATCTTTTTACCAGCCTGTGTCAAGTTATGATAAGTCCTTCCACAAGAAAAGTGGCTTAAGCATACACAGCAGGGAAGTTCCTTACCTGGTCTAATTAAAGCTGGGTCCAGTGTTTCTATTCTGTTTGTAGCCATGATAACTTTAACATCCCCTCGAGAGTCAAACCCATCCAGCTGGTTCAGCAGCTCCAACATTGTGCGCTGGATCTCTCTCTCACCCCCTGAATTTGAGTCATACCTTTAAGGAAAAAAAGCAGAGTCAGAAAAAACACTAAGTAACTGCCACAAAGGTATAAAAAAGGGGGGGAGGGGATATTTTGTTTGTAAATATCTGTAAGAGATACAAATAAAAAATTTAATGTTTATCCATATAAACAAAACACAGGTTTTCATAAACATGTTGTTACATCTAGGTAAGTAAAGAGATACTGAACTATTCTTGTCGTTGGGAAATACAACAGCCATCATGTGAAGGAAATCTGGTTTCTTTCCATATTTGTTATAGATTTGGAAATATCTTCCCCCACTTAACAAAATTAACATAAAAAAGGAAAAAACCTAATTCTTAAATGCACATACATCCATACATAAGGCAGCAGCTGGCACTTCGGGCTAGCAGCACTTTGGGCTTATACTGGCACTTCAAGCTGGTGGCCACGTAGTAAACATGTATGAGCACCTTTTTATTTATTTAAAAAACACTGACTATTTTAAAGACTATTTGCATTGGACAGTTCCAACAAACCTACAGAATTTTCAAAGTAATACAGTTTGGAAATGGGCTGAACAACAGTTTAGTGTGGCACAAGCAATGCTTCTCTGTGACATACACTGTGTAACTTTCTGTAAAACACTCTCAGAGCAGAAGTATTCAGTCACCTACTCACAAGGCAAACAACAAATGGATATAATTCTATATTAAATATTCTACTTTACCATTGGATCACTAAAGCCAATTACTGTATATGGACTTGAGGCTAGAGGATCCCATATACACAGTGTCTGTTTCTGGTTTTGACACTCTCTCCTAGAGATGCTGCCATGTAGCAAGAGAACAGAGGTTGTGTCTATTTAGTATGAAAAGGCTGTGACATACTGTGCTTCCACGGAAGTTATCTAAGTGTTACTTTTTAAAAATGCTTACATCAAAACAGTATGTGCAAATGGTAGCAGAGCAAAGAAACTGAGTCTCAGTACAGCTGCAAAAGAAGTGTTTCTGGTAAAGCTTTCGTTGTCCCTGGCAATCCCTGTGTGTGAGGTGGAGCTCAGCTACTGTACCTCTTTGTGCCGATTGCATCGATTTCATCAATGAAGACGATGGACGGGGCGTGCTCCTCAGCCACGCGGAACAGCTCGCGCACGAGCTTCGGGCCGTCACCCAGGTACTTCTGGATGAGCTCTGAACCAACCACTCTCAGGAAGGTTGCTGAAGTTTGGTTTGCCACTGCTTTGGCGAGTAAAGTTTTGCCTGTTTTTAGTTGGAAAGAAATATTGTAATTAGTTTGCAGAGAACAGAAGGAAAAAGAAAGAAAAAAGTGCCTTAACAAAACAGTTGTATAAAATTCATGACAGACCTGGCAATGCTTTAAATACTAACCAAGAGTAAATTATTTTAGTTGTGTTATCTCACCATGGGTGTTACTGAACTGTAAAATACCTGTGCCAGGTGGGCCATACAGAATGACTCCTTTGGGTGGCTTTATACCCATCTCTTCATAATATTCAGGGTGGGTGAGAGGAAGCTCCACAGACTCCTGCAGCACAAGAAACACAAACATGTTTTTATAAAAGTGAGTGGTCTCCAACAAAGATCTGTAGGGATCTTCAGAACAGCAACAATGAAAGCAGCGAAGGCAAAAAGAATTTAACTGATTTCAAGACAGACCTTGAACAGTATGGCTCTCTGTTGCCTCCAATTCTAAGGCAGACAACTACTCTACCTGCACAGATCTTCCTATTGTTTCCACTTGACATGTGGCAAAGCAGCAGTGAATGTCCTCCCTCCTCCATCCTCAATATATCATTCCCAGATTTAGAACCCTGGAGTTCCTGAACCCCAAACACTCATGGATGACCTTGGGGCCACGGAACCCTTTATGAAAGGATGCCTTCTATAAAGAGTTACCAGATACTACAGATTTCAAGAGCATTTGTGGTTTTAGACACCTACCCAGAACAAAAGGGTTGAGTTTTAGCAAGGTTCAGGTAGAGTTCTGCTGGTAGGGAAAAAAACAACCAACCCAACACACCCCAAACAAACAACAAACAAACGCAAAAACAAAACAAGAAATCGCCCTGAGAGACTAAATCCTTAGATTGCATCAGGCACTCAAAATAACCTCTGCAGTTTTTACAATTTAACTCTCATCTTGCAACAAATGAAACTTTACATGTTGCAAAGTAATAAGCTACTAGAGAGATTTTATGAGCTCTAGCATCTCTAGGTTCCTGAGCAACTGTGAAAGGTTCTTGTGCACACAGCCTCTGGTGACCCAAAGAAGAAATGCACTATAGAAAGATAAAGAATACCAGTAGAGGAACAGCAGCCAGTCCTGCTGTTTCCCCTTTTGAGCTCCTAGCACAACAGCTGCTGGCTTAACTGTAAATGAGAACAACTGAATACCTTGATTTCTTGAATTTGGTTGTCAAGGCCACCAATGTCAGCGTACGTTTCTTGAGGAGCTTTCTCTACTTTCATCACAGTCACTAAAGGGTCTGTGTCATCCATCAGGACTCCTATCACAGCATGAACCTAATTCAAGAATTAAGAGTTGTCAAACAAGGCAAGCAGCATTTTTAACATAAGCTAAAGCCTAATCCTTATCCCCATCGATTTAGGTGTGTGAAATAAACAGCATTCTCTCTCCTGTAGTCTTCAGAAAAAAAGGCCAGTTAAAAACAGTACAAGAACTTGTAAGAAATTTGATTTTATAAGAACAACTCACCTTATGATTTAGCAACACAGAGCAGCCTGGCTCTAGCAGGTCCTTGTCCACAAAAGACAGAATACTGACATAGTGTTCTGATCCCACTGATGTGGACACAATGGCATGGTTGTCATCAATGATCTCCTCCAAGGTACCCACAGACATTGGTGTTCCTCTCAGATCATCCACCTTGGATCTTTCTTCCTGTTGTCAAGAAGAATCCAAGAAACAACTGAACAATACAGGCAAAAACATTCTTGTACAACACTGGCTCAACAACTCAGACAGAACATAGCACAACCATTCTTTCCTATTGTTTTACTGCCCCAAAAAGACAGAGGTCAGTAACAAAATTCAGTATTAATTTAGTTCTACCCTATGGATACCATTTATGTGGATGTGAATAAATAGAATCTTCTTTCTCTGTTGGTGGCTATCTGGGAGCTGCATTTTGACAGAGCATTAAGAAACAAAAAACTCCTGTAGCTTCATCTGTAGTGATCGGTGCTTGGTCTAAATTTAGCCAATTAATGAGGAATTGTGATAAACCTGATAAGTTTGTACCAACTTGCACACTGGTGGTACTTTACTTCCATTGCTTTGGTATGAAATAGTTCACATTAATGAAGAGCATTTACCATAACATTAGAAATAACAGTTCACTCAAACCTCACCTCTTGTTTTTCTTCCAAAGGTTTCATCTGTTCTTGATTTCTGATAAATTCTTCCTCCATTAAGAGGTAATCTTTAATTCTCTCCAATTTCAACAACTTGAGTCTGCATTGTGTGTGAGGAGTCACTGTAACCACCAAAGCAGAATCACGGTATTTTAGAACAAGTTTGACATGATCCCAACTAATCACTAATTCATTAATAGAAATCCTGCTTTATTTGCCTGACAGTAACTTCTACCTTACTCGTCCCACTGTAACTCCAGGCAAAAAATAGTTGAATGTTTCCCTGCATTTTTCCTCAGTTTAATTTCTCTCTCTCTTATCTGGGAATTCATGAGCTGCATCTTGCAAAACAATAATCTTACTCTGTGGGAGGCTTTTTAATGTTAATTAGAAATAAAATTACATTTGGCTTTGTGTTAGTGACCTCCACAGAGCCAGATCTCGAGGAGAGGAGCTCTGCACTTCCCGAAGAGCAGACAGTCCGCAGCTCTGCAGGTGAGGCAGAATGCTTACCCAGAGGCAGTTTGCTGGCAGCATCTGGTCCCTTGGTTTTCTTCTTCTTTTTCCCCACTCTGGTTGGAACTGGAGGTTCATATTTCTTTTTCTTATCCTTATTCATAAAAAGAATTCCATAAGAAGAGAAAGAAATCAGGATAATAACAATAAAACAATACACACAGGTGTTAAGTGCACAAACTAAAAAAGAGCTCAAGGTAAAGGACTTCATAACAAAACTTTCTCTTCATGATCTGTAGCAGGAAGCCCAAATGAAATATGACTCCTTATTTTTTCAGAAGTTCAAAAATTTCTTCTCCTGCTTCTTTTACATCCTTCTTCCTAATTTAAACTCCTGCCAGTTTTCAGTCAATACACAACATTGAAGGCTCAAGCCTGAAGTAAATCACAAGCAAAACTAATAGATATGAACAATGAGAAAAATATTGAATCCCCACCTTTCTGCTGCACTTCAACCAATAAATAAGACACACTGAGTTTAAGCCTAGACACTGCTTGCCATGTACATTGTATTTCTAGCTCCAAAGGAGACCAGGGAGGCC
Source organism: Callaeas wilsoni (assembly GCA_013398955.1). NCBI lineage: Eukaryota > Metazoa > Chordata > Aves > Passeriformes > Callaeidae > Callaeas > Callaeas wilsoni. Next base: position 101,378 of record VWPU01015881.1, on the reverse strand, counting down.
TCTGATGTCCCACAACATGAAGTACAGACCTAACGCAGATCCTTGTGTGATGTCATTTCAAGCCAATGACAGTTCCTTAAGTGACAGCTTGAAGGCAACTAGTCTTTCCTAATCCTGACACATTTATAGTTTTATTTTTTTTAAAAACAAGTCACTGTCAAAAAATTTCAGGTTTTCTTAAGATCCCTTTTGTATTTATGAACAACACCTGCTTCCTCCAATGTACAGCCGGAAAAGACATTCATCAGAGCCAGCAAGAGCATAATTTTATGCAATTCCAAATACAATAATAACTTTTTAAAAGTAAATTTTAAAAGTTTATTGCAGCCAGGCCCTGTAGCAACACACTTGTAGGTCATTCTGCAAATATTTATTTGGGTTTCACTTACCTTGTCATCCTTCTTGCTACCACCAGGACCATGTCCACCACTCTGACTTTGACCCTAGACAAAAGGTAAAAAAAACCCGAAAGACACCTAAATATATGTACAGTTCTATGAATCGAGAAGCCTACGGGCAATTCCACGTACAGAAATCCCATAACTGGATTTCTCCTGTCTGAACAAAGCACTAACATACTCCAACTTATTGTCCCAGAATAAGAAGAAGTGACCCTCCCGGCCCGGCCCCACCGCCCGCGCTCCCCCCCTCGCCGGGCCGCGGCCTGGAGGCGCCAGCGGTGACTCCGCAAAACGCCGGGCGCTGGCGGGGGAGCCCGAAGGGGCGCGGCGCTCCGGTTCGACATCGCAGGCAGAGCCACGCTGTGCCCCCCTCCCCTGCCGAGGCCGCGCTCGGTGCCGGCCCGGGCCGAGGGGGTCGGGGCCGCTCTCACCATCGCGCCGCGCCCGCCCCGGAAACGCCCCGGACCGGACCGCACCGCCCCGGCACGCGGCCGCGTCACTACGGGCAGCGGCGAGGGACAAGCGGCAGGGCGGGCCCAGCGCGCGTCCCCGGCAGCCGCGCGGGTGTGCTGCCAGAACCGGCCGGAAGGGGGCGCCCTGTGCCCGCAGTTCGTGTGTGTGAGGGCTGCGGTGTGCCCGTGGGGGGTGTGTGTGTGTGAGTGACGGGTACGGTGTGCCCGTGGGGTGCGGGTGTGGGTGTTGGTGTGTGTGAGGGGTGCGGTGTGCCGGCGGGGTGTGGGGGTGGGTGTGTGTGAGGGGTGCGGTGTGCCCACGGGGTGTGTGTGTGTGTGTGGGAGGGGTGCGGTGTGCCCGCGGTGTGTGCGGGTGTTGGTATGTGGGTGTTGGTGTGTGTGGGGGGTGCGGTGTTTCCAGGGGGTGTGTGTGTGTGTGAGGGGTGCGTTGTGCCCGCGGTGTGTGCGGGTGTTGGTATGTGGGTGTTGGTGTGTGTGAGGGGTGCGGTGTGCCCGCGGGGTGTGGGTGGGGGTGGGTGTGTGTGTGTGTGTGTGCGGAGGGCGGTGTGCCCGCGGGGTGTGGGTGGGGGTGGGTGTGTGTGTGTGTGTGTGCGGAGGGCGGTGTGCCCGCGGGGTGTGGGTGGGGGTGGGTGTGTGTGTGTGTGTGTGCGGAGGGCGGTGTGCCCGCGGGGTGTGTGTGGGGGTGGGTGTGTGGGGGGGTGTGGGTGTGGGGGGGGTGCGGTGTGGCGGGGGGGTGTGTGTGTGTGTGAGGGGTGCGGTGTAGCCCGCGGTCTGTGTGGGTGTTGGAAGCAGAGGAAGAAGAGTGGCAAATCTTCGTGCCCTGTATTTAAACTTAGAGGTTTTTTTCCCTAGACCTGATCCTTCCTTCCATCTCTTGCATCAGCTAGTCAATATAAAAACATATTTTGTGTGTGTGTGTGTGCTAATTGTTTTTCTTGTGGGCAGTACTTTAAGAACATGGGTAAAGTTTTCAGGAAATCCCTCCCACCAGAAAAACATAACTTTTATATCTACAGTGAGTTCTACTGGTCTGTGGTATTCCTGGGGAAATGCAATAGAAACTTTTAGTGTCTGCTTTTGACATTCCCAAAGGTAAAGCTCAGACTGAACTCAAGCACGTGCCCAGTCCCGAAGCAAAGCCACTTTTGGGTCACGCCTGTTTTACACCGTTTCTTTGCACCAGAGGTCCCGTCCTTGTGCAGCAGCTGCTCTGAGTCTGCCCACCAGAAGCAAAGCTCTTGCCTCCTCCTGAGGGATCTTCAGATACTCCCTCTGCTTTGGGCGGAAAGAGCATCACTATCAGCAGAAAGGTTACGGTCACGATGAGGGCACAGTCTAAAAGCACTTACAGCCTGCTCTCACCCAGTTAACCAGCATGTAGATTATATTTACATCAATCACTGTTTTCAGTGTAAAGATCAGAGCATTTGTGAAAAGAGGCTTCAGTTTACAGCAGACAGTAGGATGTGGGACTGTTTTGCTTTGCTTTGATGTTTTTTTTTCTTTCACGCTTTCTCTAGAATTCCTGTCTGAGTAGGGAACTTTATTAATTATTAATGTAACTGGCTGAGCTGTGTAGAAAGGTGTGAGGTTTTGATCATTTACTTTGGTTTGGTTCCATTTGCTCTCAAGGGTTACTGTTATGCACTGTGGATTTAATTTGACTTTTCTACTGTTTTTATTTTTTCATGATTTAGCTGCCTTTTTGTTATGGTATCAGCTGTTCTGTGACTTTTAAGGACATTGAAATGAAATTAAATATAACAGGTGTTCTTTGCTTTAATAAAATTCACTTTTTGGAGTTTACAGTCTTACAGGATTGCATCTGTATTTCTTTTAACCTTACAGTGTAAAGATGCTAGAACATTCTTTCCCTCATGCAATTTTTCCTCCCTTTAACCTCCCTTTAGACTCAGACATACCCATATTTATTTCAAATTATACCTGTAATTGGTAGTTCTGGTTATGACTCAGAATTCTTCTTATTTTTTTTTCTTTGGAAAGCCTGATTTTAGTGCCGTGTAGCTTTGCAGCCATTTCAACTGTGAGGATTATGGTACAAACTGACCTAAATGGCAGGGGTGGTGCATGAATGTAAGAGCTGAACTTTCCATTTATGAGCTGAAAAGACAAATCTGTGACAGCCTATCTGGTTTTGTAGTCTTTATAAATATTAAGAAATTATATATGGGAGCAACAGCAAAAGGATGTTGTCAAGATTGTCTCCCAGCCCGTTCACTTAAAGACATACTATGGAACAGCTGTGACAGAAAACATGAACCACAGAAGGGAAATACTGTGTTTGGGGTGATCTGGTTAATGGCTTTCAGTTCTTGAAACTGGAAGTGAAATAGAAACGTGGTTCTGTAACCTGGCTGCCTGCCTTAAGTGCACATCCAGAATTTTGGTTTGGTTTCAGAGTAAATATAATGTCAAATTAGGAACTTTAAACAATAAATTTGTTTAATGATCCAAGTTGCTCTAATTTCTAGGGTTATGCTTACTAACAGGAAGGAACACACAGTCCTTGTTTGTTAAAGATGAACATAGCCTCAGGCGCATCAAAAAGCTCTTCATATCAAAAAATAGCAAGACTTGTTCAGAGAGGGTGGGATTTTTTGTGCTTTGTTTTCAGTCAGTGTTTGCTACCCCTCTTCTTTATTCTACAGTAAGCTTACTGCTGATCTTTTAGGCATATTGTAAAGCCCCCAGCTCTGTTCCCAGGCCTTGGAGGAGGAGGAGGGCAGCTGAGGGCTTGGGGAATATTGGGCTTGGGATTAGTGCATAGCAAAGAGGTTTATTTTCCCTTTGCACATACAGGAAATTACTAGGATTGCTTATGTTGTTGATGCTAATTTGTCTTTCTTAGTATATGTCTAGCTGCCTAGAGCTTTTTATGTTTGCATAAAATGAAATAAACCTACAGATTTGAAAAATATTCATCTTGCTATCGCAGCTACATATAGCGGGTTGCATTTTCAAAAGCTGCAATTTGGACTTCCTCTTTTCATAAATGGGCTTTGAACTTAGATCACCTTCAATAAATGAATAAAAATGCGAGGGCTTAAGGACCATTTGGATTTTTTTTTTAAGTGTGCATGTGTCAAAGTACCAAATTAACCATTAAGCTTCTCTGCTGCTTACAAGTTATTCAAACAATTTAGAAGTGGAAGGTATTCCTACCACCTACTAACTGGCACGTAACAATGTGAAGGATAATTATTAGCAGAATACTAATCCTTGTGGGCTCCTCACAGAAACAACTCAGCAAAGATTCTCCCCTAAACTCAGAATAAGGCTTCTCACCTTCTGGAAGAGTCTTTTACTTTACATTCTCCATCCGTGGACCTAGGGACATGACATTTTAAAATTAAGGTGCTCAAATAGGTGCCTTATATCAGGCAACTTGATTACTTCCTCCTTCTCCCACCATCAAGACTCAAATACGATTTTAAAAATAGGAATGTCACCTTCACCTCCACTGTTTTTACTGAAGTCTGAACTGTACATTTGAGCCAGTTCATTTTCAAAAAGGAGTGGAAGCCAACAAGCTTCAGCCCTAACTACATCGATGGCTCTTAGCTAAAACCCTTTCGATGTGAATTATTGGGTATTCACAGAGATGGCATTCCCTTAGAAAAGATTCACCTGATGTTTCACGACTTGAATCATCCGTCATAACTCTCTGGTATTCCTTGACGCGGTGTTGTGTTTCTGAGCTCTGAAGGGCTGTGGTCCTTATGCCTTCCTGATGTTCTGTGCCTTGCTCCCAGCATGGATGAGAGCAGCTTCAGCCTCCTCTGATCTGCAGCGACTCTGCTGCGTCCCCAAGGCACAAAGAGCTCTCGCCCTGCCTTTGTTTCCTTGCACATGATGGCCAGGCTGCTACCCAAGGGAAGAGAGAAAACAGGAAATGAAGGCACCTTGCTAATTCCTCTTTTCACTGGAGAGCCCAGGTGGGTGTCCAGCTCTACTGCAGCTTCATGGTTGTGGATTAGCACCAAGCAGCTGTGGCAGAGTAGAAGGTAAGGGCTGCAGCCACGGGCTTATCCCCCTAAAACAGCAATGTGTGTTCCCACCCTTGGTGGTACCAAAGACTCCAGTGAGACTCTTCGGCTACTCAAATTGGAGCAATTGCCAAAGTGGACAGAATCTACTGTGCATTGGAAAGGAGATGCTGAAACAGAGGAGGAGTTCTTACACTCTTACTTCCTAAACTATTTGAAAACTTCATTTTCTGCATGGCTAGAAATAATCTGGATGAACTTCATGTTCTTGGATATGCCATCCTCCATTTACACAGTATGAGTTGGCATTTATTATATTCCTAAACATATCTATGGATAGTTTACTGTTGTGAAATTTTATTTCTTGGCAGCAACCACATTAGAGCAACACTTAGGTACACTAAAAATTAATTATCTCGACAGCATTGGCTACAGACTTGCTTTGAAGCTTTGATTAATACAGTATTGTTTAGAACAAGGTCAGATATGAAAGGTTGCTGAGACCATTCTTTAAAAGTAGCTGATGCACTTAATTTTAACAATAACTAGTTTAAGAGGTTTATTATTTAAGCTCGGAGTATACTGTAAAATTTTCTGTGAAAACAGAATTAAGTTTTTTTCGTCCACGTGGAAAGGCAGTATCTTATGGGACACATGAACCTTAACTCTCCACTGAGAGGGCAGGCTGTGAAGGGTAGCTTAGGAGACTCTTTTAAGTGCCACAAACCACCTAAAGAGATTGTATAAAAACAGTAGTAGGGCTGCACATATGCCTTTGGTTTTCTTGGCCATATACTTTGGACCACACTGTGCCATCGGGTGAACACGCACTGGTCTCTGGAAGGCTGCAGGGCTGGGCAGATGCAAGCAGCAAGGACTATTCCCCAAACATGGAGCTTCTGCACGGGGTAGACGAGGGTGGTGTCATCAGCCAGAGTAACTTCCATGCTGCACTGTATAAACCTGCTCCTTGTTATCTGCTGGCTCTTCTCCTAGAGCTACAAGTACAAGCATTTTTGTCATTTTAATGTATTTATTTTTCATTTTTAAAGTAATTAACTTGTGGTCATGGTTTAGTGGTGAAGATGGCAGTGATGGGTTATCAGTTGGACTCAATGATATCAAACGTCTTTTCCAACCCTAATGATTCTATGATTCTATATTAGCTAAAATTTATAAACAGTAAGGCATTAATGAAACTGCTTTTAGTTTAAAAAGTGAGTGGAATGAGTTGATGATGTTGAAGTTTTTTCTCAAGCTTTCTTTGAATGAAGAAATAAATTGTAAGCAGCCCTTGCCATAGTCTTACTTTTGGAAAAAAACCACCCCCCAAACACTTTGCAAAGAAGAACATCAAAATGTCCAACCAGATATCCCTAATTAGCTTTGGGAGGAAGTGACATGTTTGTCCATTTTCCAGATTAACAACTACCTTAAATAAAGTTGAGCAAATCTGGGTTTGGTTCTGTAGCCAAAAGGACAAAATTAATATATCAAAGATTTATTTGAAGGGCAAATGATGCCAAGTTGAATGGATTAGAAAAAACAATTTCTATCTGCAAAGAGCACAGTTCATTCTGACATACTGTTACAGCTGAAGGAAGGTATTGCACTACAATGTGTTTATTTGAGAGAGGGAGATCAGGAAATAAGGAAACATGGTCAACTGCTGAATAGCAAGAATCATAAGAAAATGGAAATATATGTTTGTTTCTTAGATTAATAATTATTAAGGAGACAGCTGAGCAGTACAGCAAACATTCACTCTCAGAGCTGTATTAATCCCACTGTGCTTAACTACAGCGTAAACACAATGGCATATGTTTTACTTTACCTTTATGTTCCAAGGGTTGAGGTGTGCTGGCATGTTGTAAAGCATCTGTCCCATCCTGTTTACCTGCTGGTTGTGGTAGGTGTTGATTAGTGCCACAACTGATATGTTTAATTTTTTTGCAGTATCTATTCATTTGGATAGCTCACCTTAGTTTCTAGCTACTGACTCATCTGCATATCAACTCCCACTGATATGTGTTGATGTTGTGGTCTGATTACCACTGAAAAGCAGACTTCTTGGAGCAGGAATTACTTGGAACTAGACAAGAAGAATTCAAAACATCTGAAGCACATGGATGCTTTCAAAAATTTTGGTAATAAAATTCTTGGGAATCTTTCCATGCTGTAGCAAAGTCTGACACCTTGAATATTGTTTCATACATGTTTTTCAGAATACTGCAGAACGAGTCATTTTATTAAAAATTACATTTATAATATCCTATGTCTTTATATGATCTCATTTAGAAGTCTCAGAGCAACATACATTTCCCCTAAGTTAGGCCTCATAGTCTTGCAAGCAGGCTGGTAGCTGAAGGAGACTCTCTGAGTCTTACCATCCAACACCTGAAGTGAAACTACTTCTCCCTTAATGTGAGAAGTATCAGAGACACCTCATTCAGCTGGTGGCAAATAAATTCCCAGAAGAGATGGCAAAGTTTGGCCCAAAGGATTCCAAGGAATGAGAGCAGAACAAGAGCAGAGTGGAATCCTAAACCCAATAGAAAATGAGTGTAAAGAAAATACCTTTCTCACTGTGCAGTGGTTAGCAAAATATCAGGTAGTGTGGGTTATCGATTCTTATATTTTGGTAAGAGAAGATCCTATGGTACTTCAGCAGTGAGCACAGAATGACGTTGCTATGGTGACTTCTTGTTGCGTGGCAGGAAAATGTAATAAGAAACAGATTCTTTCATAAAGTCTAACATATTAGCTGGTTCAAATTTTGTAGAATTTTTGGTAGCTTTATGAAAGCTGGAACAAAAGACTGTGATAAGAAACTTACTACATTTGGGGCAAAGAGAAAAAGATAAGTGGTCAAATATGGAGTTATCATCTAAATGGAACACAGAGTTCTCCACCTGGCTAATTAATGGTTGCTGGTGTTGAAAAGATGCCATCACCCAGTGCTCCTCAATGTCAACCCATTGATACACTAATAGCTGAGGATGGTTTTAACAAACTGAACATTTCATCAGTAATTCCACCAACATTCACATAAATTAGTTGGATTCACTTTGCAGGACTCAATCAAATGATGAAGAGATAGTGAAATAATTTTTATATAAAAGAGAAAAACATCAAATAGGTTTTTCCTTGCATTTCAGAGAAAGCAGTATTTCTAAAGACAGAAATGCTTTCTAAACATTATACTGACTACTATTTAGGCTGTGAGTCTGAAATTCCTAGCGGTAATAAATGTTTGCCAAATCTGTGTGCTCCATTGTTTTATTAACTGCTAATGATCTGTATGTTTTCCCTCACGAAAGGGCAGAGTTGTTATAATTACTCATCTAATGCTGCAAGTGGTCCTGCTTTGCAAAACCCAGGAAAGTCATTATGCCTGCTCCAGGTCCTCTCCTCACAGTGCAGTGCAGAGGGAGGCCAGAGGGCAGAGCACAATCAGCACAAATACACCAGCAAAGCCCTCATTAAAGACAGGAGTTTGGAGGAGAGTCTTGAAGTCAGAAAGCATTTAGGGACAGTCCCAAAGCCCTGAGACGGATGGAAAGAAAGGCTGAATCTAACAATGAAAAGCATAAGCAGACTGAATGCATTGGAGTATTAAAGGCAGTAGAAACTGGAAAGAAAGGAGAGAGCTATCATCAGGGTAGGGGAATGGGAAATAATTGTCTGAGACATCAGAAAAACAAGGTCCTGGTAACCTAGGAGCCACTAGCTTCACCACCTTGCCACTGGAATTGAAGATATGCTGCCTTAAATTGCTCCTTCCTGAAGCACTGGTTCTACATTAATCTGTTGACTATAATGTAATGGCTCCTCTGTCATTTCCTGCAGCACTGTAATCTAATACTGCACAAGTGTCTCACCGTGTTCATATTCTCTGTTGAGTAATTGTGGCTTTGATTTCATGATGCATAGTCTGTTCAATCAGCCTGTAATTGCAGCACTATCTGGAAGTATGGTTGATATATCTATGTAATTATGTTTATTGTTAATAATGCAAATTGAATCTGTTGAGTTAGTCAAGTCAGTCATCCCCAAGAAGCAGTTTCTACAGATGATTTCTTTAGCTGCTGAGGAGTGTTTTTTTTAGTTCTCCTTTGCTCTTTCACAGAAAATACACTCTTATTGAAAAATAACTTTGAAAGTAAGAACCACAGCCCCATCGTGGAAGTGTCTGCATGTACTGTAGAGGGTATGCAGAAACCTTGTCTATCCAAAACATCTGGAGAAGGCCCTGAATTCAGTCCAATGCGTGTGGTACTAGCATGTGGAGTGACAAATGAGAAATGCAGGAATCCCTGTTTGCTTTGGATATTGCTTCATATGGGCTTTTCTAATAATTGGCAGGGTGATGAATTCAGGAGTATTCAGAAATGCCAATCTTGTCTGGAAAAGCATAGGAGCCAGGGAGGTGCTGTGGCTCTGAAGCTGTATTTTATCTTCCACAAACATGTCTGTTAAAAAAACTTTGTCCCTCCCTCATACAGATTTCTTTCCACTCCAGTCTCACATAAAGTCAGCCTTGGCAAAAGTTTTTCAGATATATGTTTATCGCTGATGAAATTGTCTGTAATCCCTGCTGTAAATACAGCTTTCTATATCAGTTTCCTTCATGTTACTCAAACGTTACATCTATCAGGATAATATACTTAATATTCTGTTCAAGGCCAGTTTGGATGAGGCCCTCAGCAACCTGATCTAGTGAATGGCATCCCTGCCCATAGCAGGGGGGTTAAAACTAGATGATTTTTAAGATCACTTCTAATCCAAAACATTCTATCATTCAATGGTTATAGTGTGAAGTGTTTAGACTCTCTGCTTCCTAGTAGTATGTGGCACATCATTTCCTTCCTGAAACCTGCTTTCTTGGGAATATTTTGTTAAAGGAATTACTCATTTTTTGGTCTTTTTATCTCAGGATGCTCCTTTTGTAAATAAAGAATTGGTCATACAGTATGAATAACACTTGAAAATGGGTCTCTTGAGCACATATAATTGAGACTGAATATAGCACTATTGCAATAAAATAAATTCGATTCTGCATCCAACAGTTGGGAACACTGCTTTTTCTATTATACAGTCATAGAGTTCTCCTCCTTTTCTGCATTTAGGTGGCTGTTGGAAACCATTTGTTGGACCTGCATTGTAATTCTGGGCAACTGTATTACCTGTGGCTCTGTAAACTCCCTGAAAACAGCTCTGAGTTCAGCTATTTACATAAAGACTGGGGAGTTTTTTTAGGAAGTGCCCTCTGAACATGCAGATCTCTCCTCACGTTGCTGGCTCGTGGTCTCTCAGCTCTGACTGACTCCAAACACCACTTCAGGTTCTTATGTGATGTCAAAAGTGCACCAAGAAAGACTGTCAAAGACGGAGCATTCAAGGGGTAGTGTTATTTTATTTGCACAGAGCTGGTAAGCACCCTCAAGGCACTCTCCCTCCATCCTCCTGTCTCACCACTGGGCAGCTGGGTGGAGTTGGCCCTGGCCATGCAGCAGCTCTGCAGAGTCTTGATGGCAGCTGTTATTCTTGGTGCAGGGTTATTCAAAAGGTTACAGAAAGCAATCAAGGGGAACCTACCATTGCTATTGGTTCCTTAGTAGTACTGTCAACGTTTTTATACTTAATTTTCTGTCTTCTGCTTAAGCTTTGAAGTTTCAGAGTATTTGCAGGGACTTCAGTGTATTTTACCAATCAATCCAGGCTTTTGGCTATTCAGATTGGAGCATAGTTACTACATGGTAAATTGGAAGCACTTCCAAGTTGGTGTTATTGCAATTCAATGGGAACTCTCACTGTCTCCCTGGAAGGTAACCAAGAGCCTTCTCCCATTATTTTGATTTCCACTCTTAGTCCACCTCCCCTCTGCTCTGGGGGCAGGACTTTGTAAAGACATAAAATAGTTTCCTTCTCTACAATATGAGTAACAAGTAACATTCTTTTTTTCTCTTCTTACATCTTCTTGATAATGAGACACTATTTGCCTTTTTTGCTTAACATAAGCACTGTTCCTCTGGAGAAACAACCGAGGTTTTGAAAGTGAGTATCCCAATGAAGGTGAAATCCGCAGGCCAGGGCTTGAGCAGATGCAAACCATATTATCTACGAAGTGATTTTACAAGAAAAGTAGGGCACTCCTCTGAAACCTAGACAGCAATGGTGTGTTTCCAGAAAGATGACAAATCTCAGGAATCAGCTGTAATGAGGGGAAGTGAAAACTCCATTTATTTTGGTCCTGGTCTATTCTTTAAAGATGCCACACTTCTTCTATAGCAGATAGTACACAGCATGTCTTAAACACAGCCCAACAATGTGAATCTTGTTTTGGAGGTTCTGACTTTTTCTAGGCATTTCCCACAGCCAGGTGAAGGTCATTATTTCCAAGAGGTGACAAGAAGGAACTCACGATCATGTGATTCCAGAGGATTTTGGTGGATTTCTGATGCCAAATTTGACATTTAGTCATTTGAGAATCTAAATTTATGGCCTCTATCTCTATAGTAACTACAAACTCCCCTGTATAAATATGAACCACACTCAGGCAGATGAGAAGCAGGCACGGTACTGTAAGTAATTATGATAGTTAGGTAAAAGTCTTGATATTAAATATCTGTTCTTCAGCCAGAAAAATCTGTAGCATGTATAGTCATGGTATTTTCACTTATGCTAGATTCCAAGCTATGAACATGCTGTCTTTAAGATACAAGGAAGTCAAAATGCTATCTATAAGATATAAGGAAATTATAAAAGAACCTGACTCATTGCCTTCTAAGAAGACTGTCTCTCTTCTTATTAATTGACTTCAGTCTGTGTCTCTCCAAGATATTTGGAGCAGCTGATCTGTCTTTCAGCTCATGACTGGGTTATTGGCTGTATCCCAACAAGATCAATGGAATAAAAACAAATGGTACACAAGTGATGCATTTGTACAGTGAAGGGGAACAATGTCAATCATGGCATGTGTGGACTTCAGTGAAAGTTTTCAAACTGTTCAATATCATAAGCAAGACAAACTAGAAGCAGGAATCTCGAGAGTGGGTGGATTTGCTAGCCCAACCAGATGCATTTTTCAGAGGTCCTACTGCCCGTTAAAAAGTGATTGCCTGTGTAATTACGGATATGATTACGAATATTAGATCAACAGGCTGACAATGATCATGGCGGCCAAATTTTAGTCTCTGGCAGAAATGAGATTAACAATTGAGAGGTTCTTTCATGGAGACTAACCAGATTTCCTGTGCAACATAAGCATTTTTTATTAAGGTTGTCCAATGAAAAGGCCACAAGACATCCTGAAATAGCAGTTTGTTTCATTGTTTTCCTCTGAATAGGTCAATGCCTGATGTTCCCACTGACTGTGTGTGGAATGGACGCCTGGTTTGATGAGCAACCCAAACATGGCAGGGAAGGCAGCATAGCTAGATCACTGCTAGGTGAAGTGTCTCATCTGAATCTGAAGCAGTGTGGGTTCTGGATGAGCTGTGGGAGGCTGGTGCATGGGCTGTTCACAGGCTGTTCAGGGCAGAAGCCAGGTTTGAATTGCAGAGTCAGAGGTCACCGATTTCCACACCAAGCAGGCAAAAGTTTTGGCTGAAGGCAGTGCAGCCCCCAGGGAGGCAGCCAGCACCATTCGCTTGAGTCTGCATGTTCATAGCACTGGGCACCTTCTATTCCTGCCAGTTGCAGAGTCCACTCTACCCCTCAAGGAGGCTAAATCCATTGTAAGAAACTTTTCTCAGACTTTTCTACTGCCTCCTCCTGGTAATTTTTCTGTGGAAGCTGCAGACAATTTAACCCCATGCTAACAATTGCTCATGGAAGGGCTTGTGTATAACATTCACAGCACTTCCAACCCCAAATCCCAAAGCCATGCTGTAAACACTGAAATGAGAACTACAATATTTTCCATGATTTTTAGAAACATATTTTAATGGTTCCTCTGTCCACAGCTTTATGACTTTACAGAGTGCACCAGGACCTTGTGTTCCAGCTTTTCCTTGTGACCATGACAGAGTACTTTCTTTTATGAAAGCTGAGATACTCCTGGATGACAGTGACACAGGGGATGGGAATTCCATGGAAAGCGTTCAATATGCTCAATGCATCGATAAAATCATGGTGTTGACAAATCCCATGAATACTGATGATCCCTCCAGGAGCACAGACCTTGCAAGACAGCGATGAAACAGTAAGAACTTGTTGGTTAGATAAAGGGCAACAACAGGTGAAGCAATGAAAGGAGAGGCAGGGGAGCAGAGTTTTATAGGGCTGTGCTGCCAGGCTGCTGGCTGAAGTACAAAGGGATTTCAGCTGATTGCTGACACCTATAGCCAGAGAAGGTATTTCTGTAAGAGGAAAGTAAGAGTCTGGAGGAGATGTGTAAAAGTGAATGGAAAAAAAAAATGGGAACATCATTTAATTTTCATCAGTAGCTTGTGGTAGGAGCACTGGAAAGTCACTGTTTACATGCGCCCCAAATAAAAAGGAGTGTTGGGCAGGCAGAGGTCTGACATGTATCCAATTAACACAAAACCAGCAGGAATGTGATGTCTCTGTGCTCTCAAACTCCTTGGAGGAGGCAAAAATTGCTGTGGGAACTCTTAACATTTACTTGCTTTAACGTCCTGAGTTTGTAAACAATTTGATACCTCCCATGGTAAAAGAGATGCAGTTTTAGTTCTGGGCTGAAATATCCTAACAACACTTCATGTCCCGTAGAGCCAGCCTAGCCAGGCTTCCCAGTGGCTCAGGGCTACTGGAGAGCTCCTGCATTCACTGCTGGCAGCTGAAAAACAGCATCACACAGAAAGGACTAGGAGGTCTTACTTCCCTCTTCTTTCCATTCTCCATGCATCATATGAGGCTCAACATACTCACTGACAACCCTGTGACTGAAGATTTCTATACATGCAAAAGACAGCCTGTATTTCATCCCTATTTGTGTGACCTGAGGATATAATTCCAAACAGACAGAAGTTCCGTTTTCATGACCCTATCCCTCTTAATCCTTTACCCTCAGCTCAGGTCGTGGCCAGGCATCCCAGCTGCAAAATATCATGAGGTAGGAGCATCAGCCCCAGATGAACTGGGAATAGATAACTCACTTCCCAAAACAGCTGTAGAGGAACAACCAGGTACTGAAAGCATCCAGACTCAGAAACCACCCGGCAATTTGTAGTGACCAGCCCAGAGGGAAAATCACAGACTGTCACCCTGGTGCTCCCAGCTCTCCAGAACAGACAAGTAATAAGGAGGAATGGAAACATACACAGTAGCACCTATAGTGTGCCAGGAAGCTCCCTGCACATGCTATTCAGTGATAGACATATGTAGAGTTGGGCCACTTGACATATTGATTTAATTTTGAATGGGTGCACTGTTGAGAAAAAGAAGACATGAGAATTTCCTCTCATGTGGCTTGCAGCAACTGATTATTGTAGCAACTCACTGTGAGAATGTGAAAAACACTATAGCTCCTGAGAGCATGTGAGCTCTTTGGTGCCTTTTTGGCCACCTCCATGTTATCTCTGGTGTAGCAGAGAAGTTGTCAAGTCCTTTGTCTACACAGCTAATTGAAAATTAACCTCCACCTCTCCAAGCATGCATGCAACACTCAGGACCAGAACTGGGTTTGGTCATTAGGCTAATTCAACTCTGTGAAAGTAAGTTTGCATCAGGGCTGACTGTAAGACTCTGCCTGCAGTACAGGCAGCGGCCAGAGCTAAGAGCTCTGGTGGAAGTCCAGAAGCAGCAATAATACAAATACCGGAAGTTTTCTCACTAAAAATTGGAGTTCCATTAGAGGCCTGTAAATTCTTTCAGTTAAGCTTAAGTGCATGGGACCAGAAGCATTTCATGCAGCTTGAGGATTATGCCATTGAGCAGCTATTATTACGATTAGCCTTAACATAAAAATCCTCCTGAAAGAACATTTCAGTTCATTGTCTGAACTCTGCCTTTAGCTCAGTTATTTATTTCCTGTCTAATTACCAAGTCATATTTCCTCTTTGCTACAAATCCCTTGCTATTTTATGCCTTATAAAGACCTAGTCTAAATTTTTACACGTTTACTGCTATATATCTAAGAAGTAAATTGCTTCAGGAATTCCCTTGAGGCAGTTTGTTAAGCAAAGCTCATTAATTTACTTGCCTGGATTGCCTACACACTTCTCTGCAGCTGGGAGTGCAGGTGCATGCAAACACTGGTGACCCGCCTTTACAATCTAATCCTTTCCCTTGCTGGGACTGGTAAGTGAAACGTGGTCCCTTAACTCACCAGAGTCTGCTCAGAGCAGGGCAGTGCTCCTGTCTCCTGGGCTGGCAGCTCCAGCACCCATCTGTCCTGAGTCAGGCAGGGCCAGGCTTCAACTGCCTCTGACCCCAAGATTTTTAGTTCTAGAGTCAAGAGAACTTTACCTTGTGCATCAGAATGAAAGTGCTAACAAGCACATAATGTATTTCAACAACTTCAAAAAGCTGGAAGGGGCTGTTTGGGTCAGGAAACCCAGTCCCTATGACCCCAGGCAGCCACACAATAGAATTCTCCAAAGCATCCTCTCAGTGCTATAGCTCCGGCCTGGAAATATTTCCCCATTTCCTGTGATAAATATAACCTCTTTTGTACCCACAACCAAAAGTCCACAAGACCATAACATGCCACAGCAAAAAGGCACAGGAGATATGGAGAGAGTCACCACAGTCCTGGCAGCAGTGGGTCTTTAATGGATGAACACACCAATCTGATCTAGAAACTGATGGCAGCTCATCTCTCCTTCAGTTTGGATTTTCCTCTACAGATTCTTCCTTTTGTCACTTGGCAACATGGAATCGAAATTAATTTTCTCTGCCTGTAAATTGGATGGTTTTGTTACTGTGCTGCCATCTTTGTGCCTATGTTTCAAAGCTGTCAAACAGCTTTGTAACCAAGCCTTTCTGACTGCAAATTCCAGATTGTTTACTTACACTTGATTTGGTTTCTTATATGAAGTCAGAAAACACGTTGGCAAATGAGAGAACAGGGCTGTGTCGCTAATTAGTGTCCTGCCAATTTATAATATTTTACCAAGCCTAAGCTCCCAGCATGTGGCCACATGCTACATTCTGCTCGAAATTTGCTCAAAACATAAATGGAAACTACTGTGGTTCTTTTTCAAAAAAGGCAAATTAAAATTAAAGTGAATGTCAAAGATCCTCTGAAGCCTTTTGTTCCACTTAACAACACAGAATTCCTATTGATTGATCTGGAGTCCATGAAGCATGTCTAGCCCACAGCACAGAGAGATTCTGAAGTCTGTCAAGAGGGAACTGGTCTGCAGAAGGACCAAATGATGTCCAGAAGAGTATCAGCCCCCATGTTCCTCAACACTGCAAGCAAACCTCTGGGGCCCCCGTTGCCCTGGCAGTGGAGGCTGGTTAGCAGGAGCTATGCTAGAAGGACGTGCTCTCTGTGCAGAGAGCAGAGACTGCCATGAACAGGAGTGTCTGTAGAAACACTCACCCAGAGGAAACTGGAAGTACAATAAGGGCAGTGCTGACATTCCCAACCTTTCAGCTGCCTTCCTGCTTTATACATTAGTCCCGCAAAGATCAGCCTGAGCTTCCCAGGGAATACACTTTTTGCCATAGCTGGGGTCAGGGCAGTCACCAATCTCCCTGCAACAGCTGGTTGTCTTCTTCTCATTAGGATGGAAAGAACAACTGTGGTAATATAAGGGCTTTTATGTTTTGTTGACCCCTAAATTTGCAGCAGCTGCTGCTACTGTCCTCAAGGTACTTGGAGCTAGAGACGCAAGCAGAAGGAATAACTCATTCCCATAGCAGCAACCTCCAAGCCTTCAGTGTGGAGTGAGGCATGAAGGAAGGAGCCTGCCACAGGAGAGCAGCTCCCAGGAGTTTGAAGCACGAGATGTCAGTGCATCTGCCTGTCCATGAGAGGTGTGAGTGGTTTAGTGTTAAGTGCAGCGAACGACCTTACGTCTTTTTCATACCTCTAGAAATCACTCTGAGAAGCTAGCACAGGTAAATCCTCTCAGGTGTATGTGCCACCACTGCTCAGGGTGCCAGCTGAGGAAAGCATTTGGATTTGAAACATCTAGCAAGGACTGAACTGCCTCACTGACAGCCATGCTGTGAACACCCTGCACTCCAGATCTCCAGCTGCTCTGCAACATCTGTTAATTCTCACAACATGACATGGTGTTGATTTTGATTATTGTTTTCACAGGAAAAACCAACATGAAGAATGGGTGATTGATCCTAGAAAGACTGTTCTGATGTGTATAATTTTACCCTGTTTATAGATAACCTTCTTAAATACTGAAGGAAATTTTACATACTGGTGCAGAGCTGAGGAGGTGTGGACAACACCAAAACTGATATCAGCAGGACACAACCACTTCCCCAGAGTGCAGCAACATTGCAATTGGTACCTGATGGTGTCATCCATCGGCACAGTGTGGAGAATGGAGGCTTTTAGAGAGAGGATTTCCCTGCTCTGAGACAAAAGCACTCACACAGATAGCTAAAAAGAGCATTCATGTCAATCTGATGCCATTATGTTTAATGGAGCTAAATGTGTGACTTCTGCAAAAACAAAATACTCCTACAGCAGAACGAGGAGAGAGAGACATACATTTTACATTGTAGCAGCCCCATGGGAAGGAGACTAAAGGCTGTAGATGCTGTGAGCCTAATCACACAGCTGTGGTTATTTTGTGCATTGCAAAACATGGGATTGATATTTACATAAATTCCCTGGGAAAGCTGTGTAAAGGCAGTGTCTGGCTTCCTGGCCAGCATGGCCAAACAGGCACACGTGTCTCTGGCTCCCTATTCTCTGCTTTGTGATTTCTCTTTGCTTCCAACGTTATGCCACTACATAACTTTAATCATCATGACCAAGGCTTGGTAAAATTAAACTTCCCAGCAGAACTCCCAGCTTCTCTCCTAAAATTTCAGAATTTTAAAAATGGATCAGTTAATAACTTGTTGCTTGTACTCTCTGGCCACACAGCCTCTCACAGAAATGGTTAACCCTCTAAAGAGTATCTAGCCAACACTGACTCTCTGGTCCCAGTTTTTCTCTCAGCCTTTCTTCATGGGGCCAGACTTGCTAGCATGAGCAACAGTTATATCCACAAAGGATTCATGTGCCCAAATTGCCACAAAAGACCACAGCAGAAAGTCTGAGATGCTAAACACAGTTGCTGCCCAGCCCTGGAGGTGCCTGGGTGAAGCTTCATCCTTACGTCCTCAGAGAATGTCTATGTAAGGAGCTGTATTTTGCACCTGGCTTGCACTGTGGGGCGTTTAGCTGTTGCTCCAGCTGTTTTGCCTGCAGGTGTTCCTGGAGCATACCTGATTGGGCAGGGGATAGAGTGGGCCTGGGAGGAGTGGGACCTCTCAGTTACCCTTCCTCCGAATGTGGCAGAATGTAGCACTTAAAAACACATGCTATTAACACTGGTTTGCCTTGGATGTCAGACATTTCTTTTTCGGCCTACCCCCAAAAGCTTAAAAAAAATCTGTACTCATAGAGGAGATGGTAAGAACAGCCTCTCATAAGAGTTATACAAAATTCTAGTGTTCATGGTGTGCAGATTATGGATATGCTGGTAGCTCCCTACATCAAGGTTCCATTCATACCCCGATTAACAATTGTGGCCTTGTTTTAGAACCATGTACCTGGGCAGATAAGTAGTGATGTTGGTACAGGGCAGGACACATCCTAAACTAAGTGCAAAATAGATATTAACTCCCAGTCATCTTCCAGAGTTGGATATCTGGAATCAAACCAGATGATTGGACAATTTTTGGAGAAAATAATGTATCTGCCCTCTGGCTTTGTAACATGGCCCACTGCAATCACTTTCCTCAGCGCATGTTTTCATTGTACCATTCATGCTAATTTTGGAACAAGATATGACAATGTAACTGCTAGTCAGTTTTTTCCCCTTTCTTTTGCTGTAATTATGGGTCTCCGTTCAGTTCCTCATTACTTAAGGAATCTTTGGTTTTACATGACTATTAAATTAATCCAATTACTTTTCAAATTAAAAATCGCATCTTCAGCTTCTCCACTACTCTCCAGGGTGGGAAACTGCTCAATTAGTTTTACAGTACAGAATTCTCTGAAGGTTTGCTTATAGATCAGGTTCTCATCACTGTGTTGCATCTATCACTTGAGGCTCAATCACTTTAATAACCAATAGGAAAATGAAGAGTTTTTCAATTTAAATGTCATTTTGATCCCGGTTCAACCAAGCACTAGGGAGCTGGTTTATCAACAGCAGGGGTTAAACAGCCTTGCAGGCTGGGCAAGGGGGTAGAAAGCCACATGGATGAATGTTCATGTCCCAGCATATTCCCTGGTAACCTGCTTCCTCTGCATTGGATGAGCTGTGGAGGAGTAACTGTGATGCTCATGTCATGGGAGCAAAACTGGGAATGGACTACCAGATGTCCTACCCAACCCTGCAACACTTCCCTTTGGATTAAAGAGGACAGACATATAAATTTTCTTCTGAGAGGATGAGAAGATTTTTTTTTTTCCTTTTTGGTAGGCTTGGGGTTTTATTTCTGTCATTAATACAAAATTCTATCCTTTTTTTCCCCCAGAGAACTCCTCACTCAACTCTGACAGGAGATGTTGTATCAGTATAGCATTATACCAATCAACTGTATTTGACAACTCCAGTTCTTCAGATCATGGGTAAATGCTCTATGAAGAAAGAAAACAGTACTTTTTTCCCCTTGCTTATTTATTAATGGTATAATTTACTATGGGTATAAAAGCAGAACACTAACTGGCATGAAGACCTATCTAAACATTTAATTTGTATAAAGACCTAGGTCAGTCAGTGATTTCATCCCTTGGGATCTCAGCTTGACCTTTCTTCTGAAATTCTGTCACCTCCAAGGATCACAGTATGCTTTCTCCAGGAGCTGGTTTCTCCCATGGAGTGCACTTACGCTTTAAAGATCACAGTAACATGCAGAAAATACACAATTAACATACTGTATCCTGGGCCAGATCCTGCAAGGACACCATATGCTTCCATAGCTTGCTGAGATTCTCATTTTTTAAAACTTTCAACAAAATCATATAATGGCTGCAAATTTAGTGAAAAAAAAGTCATCATTTGGACTCCACTGTGAGCCTTTTGCAGGTCTTAACTTCATTGGTCTGGCTTAACTCCCCTGGCTGGATGAATCAAAGCATCCACATCATAAAGAGAGGAGCCCTGGCACAGTGCCACTGCCAACGCAGTCAAATATATTTGAGATTAGCTGGTTGGGAGCAAAGTGTTCTGACTTCTGTTTGGTTACAGTCAACAGATCAGTGAGGTGGAGGTCCTGCAGATCAAAACAGCCCCTTCTGGAGGGCTTTTGGTTTTGTCCTGGGACTGCTCAAACTGACAACATGAGAAGAGTTTGTGCATCCCATGCTTCAACAACTAAGCACATTGATTCCTGAGTGAAATGGACTTTGCTGTTGAGTCATGCAGTCTTTATTACAGGAAGAATGCAGAAGAGGCTGCATTTCCTACTCTCTTCAGGTCTATTTATTAGTCTTAAGAATCTCAAAGTCTTCAAATTGTCAGGCAAAAGCACAATAACACACTGGAACAGAGCAGAAGTTAACATACTCTCTCAACAATTACACTAATTTGGGAAAACAATTTGTAATTGCTTTCAGGTCTATAAATATAGATCAAAAGCCCTTAAAGCCCAACTGCAGTGCACAAATGCTATTTACCACTGGTGCTTTCCTTCTGTACATCTCAAAGCATCCTACAAAAGTGAGCTACTGCAAACCATTATAGAGGTGGGGAAAGTGAATTACAGAGAATTTAAGTTACCTTTCCAAATCTCTGCTCAGAACCAGCATTATCCAAGCAAAGTCCAGGCTTCATAAATCCATATTCATAATGCATGAAGTACTAATCACATATTGAAAAACAGTAGAGTTGTGCTCCAAGCCATAGATTTCCCAGCTCATTTTGGAGCTCGCTCTACCGATTTCTGAAGCCTTAGGTGCATTGGTGTGTTTGTGTGGGCAGGTGTGCTGGAAGGTGGGGGTTTGCACCTTCCTACTGCTCCCTTCTTCACCATGGCTCTGGCTCCCAGAGGGTCTTCTGGTGAGGTCCTGCTGAGATTCCTGCTGCTCTAAGTGAACAGATTCTTTTCCCCAGTGCTTGGAGTGTGGGTAAGAGCCCTCCCTTCTTCCGGCAGCAAGCTGTTGTTCCAGTCTGAGTGATCTTGTCAAGCTGTCTCCTGAGACAGCTTGTGCTTTGACTGACTATCGCTTGAGGGTCTCTAAAGCTGGATCTATTGTTTCATAATGCAGAATCAAGCCTGAAGCAAGTTATTAATCTGGTAACAAACCTCTCAAATAGCTCAAATTCCTTCAAAATGTTTGCACTGACAGACTTACTAACCTTGTATTTTAATCTCCACATAGTCATGAAGCTGGTGTAAACTCCTTATTCTGTACTCTGGCTAATTTAATAAAAATGCAGTTGTATGTGTGTGTTGGTCACTTCAGGATTAAAGTTTTATTGTGTGGTCTATAGATCTGCTGTTAACAATTACAGATCCATCAGTCACAATAAAATCTATACTCAGTCCCAAATATGCCCAAATAGAGACCCTAAGAAGAGGATTCTAAAGATTGTAAAATGAGACCTGGTGACTGATTGTGTATTCATTAGGAAAAAAAATTTGAACATTTCTGCTTAAAGAACATCCAGCATTATTGGTATTGCAGGAAATAATTGCCCAGACAGGCCCAGTGGTTTGGATCAATACAACAGCCATTAAATCCCTAGGGACACTCTGTAACTACTCTATATTTAAACAGTGGGTAGAGTCTCAACCCTTCATCATCCTGATCAAAGATACCTGCATATAATGAGGTCTCTCAAAGTCTTCCTTCCCCCACCATGCCTGCTGCCGGCAAGCCTTGTTTTCCCATTTCTCACAAGCCCAAGTACACTTGGCTCTCTTTGCATCACGTAACAGGACACAGCTGCTGCCCTGCGGCCTCTCGAGGGAACCCACACGAGGAGCTGGTGCTCTCACATCCTTCACCAGTGCTACACCATCCAACCTGTGCAAACAGCTCCTGCTGCCTCCCTCGCTGCACTTCACTCTACCAAATCTGTCCCATGTTGCAGGCTAGCTCCATTCCCCATCTCACACAACACAGCAGTTCCTGTACTTTTTTGGACAATCAGACTAATTTTTGTTCCCATGGTATGGTTTAGGAGAGGTCTTCCTCAGCTAAGAGTCAAAAGGGACTATGGTACTTGCTCATGATGCAGAGCCTTTGGCACACTGAGGCTTCTCTGAGGAACTGGCAGTGCTGGTAAGAGTGATGGATTCTCCCCTCCCTGCACTGAGCCTTCCAGTGCAGGTCACCCTGCTTGTGTCTCAACACAAAGACCATAGCAGAAGAGGCAATAATTCTGCTTCTGCCATCACTCTTTCACCTTCAGGGCAGAAGGAAAGAGAGTAAGAGGCAAAGCAAATACAGCTTTTGCTGTGCCCCACTGAGGAAGCTGTCACCAGTGTATGGCATTTTGGTGTATTTGTCTGAGGACAAGACTTCCCCTCTTTCAAATTGCCATAGAACAAATTGCCTGTACTAAACAAGGGGTGATGGAGGCTTTTCGCAGAAGGGGAAGACTTGCTTCTTGCCAAGTACACATAGCTTTTACCTGCATCACCTAATTAGCTTCCTGCAATCCAGCCTGCATTGCTTCAGAACCTGATATAGCCCATATCTGACAAAGTCATTCCTGTTTCTATGTCATGCTTCAATTGCACCAGTTTGCAGGAAGTATTTGGATGTTAAATTTGATTTAAGCCATTATGTTTCATTTTTATTGAGACTCTTTGACTCACCATTTATTTAGCTGCTTCAGTTGCTTGTATGGCAGGTTTCCCATTGCCAAGGCATCTGAGAACCTCATCACCAGTTTAAAAATCAGCAGACTGACAAACCTCAAATCCTGAGAAACTGGGCCAGATTTTACAGGGGATGATTCATCTCTCAGTTGATAACTTCCAGCTGCTGATATTGGGAGGTTTAGTCCTCTGCCTCGATAGCCTAAGAGTCTCAGGCAGTCTTAGTCATTTTAGGCAATACAAAGAGATAATGTCTAAACTAGCTGATCCCTGATGTGAAAGGGCCTGTCCCTGTTTATTGGTAATGTCAGGAAGGCTGTGTTCCCTCTCTAGGGCACTCATAGGCCTTGACATCCATCGCTGAGAATGGAGTAGAGGCGGTGTGTCATTTTCTTTGTCCATGGTATCAAGATTAGGAATCAAGACTAAGTGTGAGGGTTCTTGTGATAAAGCAGTATGTCTGGGAGCTGCCCAGAGGAGCATGCATGGTGCATTCCTTAGAGCCTCAGAGGTCCTAAGTTAGCAAGTAGGTTGTGGAAGATCCTGGGGTTGCTTTCTAATTATCCTGATGACAGTCTCTCTAAACAGCCCTGTTGAGAGGCAGAATCATTTCACTGGGCTATAAAATGCATGAACAGCAGACAAGACTTATGACACATTATGTGTGAGCAATGAAGTTGTTTTAGTAGTTCCAAACATTGTCAGATACAATGAATAACTGAGATTTTCCAAAATTAGGGTATTTTTTAAAGTTGTCCTTAGAAAGCCTCAGAACCATTAAAAAGAACTGCAAAGCCAAATTAGGGACTTCGGAGAAGCTTCACAAAGCTTTAATGTTAGCAATTAGCTATTAATTTTAGCTTCACACAGCAATTAATGTTAGTTTTAGGCAACTATATAAAAATTTTAGATTCTCAGAATGAATGTCCTGTTAGTACCCAAGGCTTGAGGACATATTAAACAGATGCAGTAAACACACAGCCCTTGGACATGTGGACAACAACCAAGTGCTGCATGGCATGCAGCGTCTTCAGTACTGTCTGACCCACACTGCTTGCAGAACCTTCATCCAACAAGCTCAGAGCAATGCAGTTTCACAAGACTGGGAAAAGGTAGTACCATCTTTTTTGGGCAGTGCTTATGGCAGTCTCCATGAAGTTTTTCTACATCCTGTGAGACTGTACTTAACACAAGCTATAAAGCATACAGGAACATCAGCACCTAAACTGTCAGACACTCTTGAGGCACTGCCTGGTGTTTCTGCTGATTCCTGATTCACCACCCGCTGTGATGGCTACACCGAAGCTGCAGCCCTACATGGGGCCATGATGTCAACTTGAGGCTGCTCCTGCACAGCTTCCTGACCCCACCAAATCACAGAATCAATTAGGTTGGAAAAGACCTCTGATACTATCAAGTACAATCCATGACTGAACACCACCACATCAACTAGACCAGGGTACCGAGTGCCACATCCAGTCTTTCCTTAAACACTTCCAGGAGCAGTGACTTCACCACCTCCCTGAGCAGCCCATTCCAATATCTAATCACTGTTTCTGTGAAGAAATTCCTCCTAAAGTGCAAACTAAACCGTCCCTGGCATAGCTTAATACTGTGTCCTCTCGCCCTGTTGCTGGTTGCCTGGCAAAAGAGACTGACTCCCACCTGGCTACACCCTGCTTTCAGGGAGTTGTCACAGGACATGCACTTCAGAGCCTTCACCAGCTCTGTTGCCCTTCTCTGCACTCAATTCAGCACCTCAATTTCCTTCTTGAATTGAGGGGTACAGAACTGGAAACAATACTCAACATGAAGCCTCATCAGTGCCAAGTACCAGGAAACAATCACTGTCCCGCTCCTAGTGGCCACACTATTGCTGACACAGGCCAGGATGCCATTGGCCTTCTTGGCTACCTGGGCACAGCTGGCTCATGTCCAGCTGTTGTCAACTAGCACCCCCCAGGTCCTTCTCCACCAGGCAGCTTTCCAGCCACTCTGTCCCCAGCCTGTAGTGCTGCACGGGGTTGTTGTGAGCCAAGGGCAGAACCTGACACTTGGCCTCATTGAACCTCATAACAATTGGTTTTGGCCCATTGATCCAGGCTGTCCAGATCTCTGGGCAGACCCTTCCTACTCTCCAGCAGAACAATACTTCCACCCAAACCAAACTTTTAAGACAAAGCTGACAAATGTGTTGGGGCTGTGTGAGGGAAATTTGCAAACTGGTATTTGCATTTGTGTATCCCCGACTAGCTTTGAGTCCAGACAATAGATTGTCCTCTGTTCACAGGGCAACACACATAATTTCATCCCCAAGAGTCAATGTCATAGAGAACAAAAAATAAATAGGGTGCCTGAATTTCAGGATATGAGTCTTATGAGTCACATAAATTTCATAGCCCAAATGACTACTGATGTACAAATCTGCTGAAATGTATAAATACCTGCATCAGTGTTTTACATTATTTGGCCCTCAATTGCCTGGTTAGTGCCAAAACACTTGTTTGTCACAAATTCTGGCTTCTTTCTTGCACCTTTTTTTTCCAAATAATTGTATTGAAAATACATAGGAAGAAGATGCTTTAAAACAGTTTACATTACTAACTGAAGCATCATTAATATCAAATTTGTGCAGAATAATGAAATAGAGCAGAAACCAATCCTGATTTTGGATAAACTAGTTAACACCTTCAGCTGTGGAGGGAAAAACAATTCTTTCTGTTCTACAACTTTTGATAGTGTTTTATTCAAAATCCAATTCAATCACTGTTACATCCAGGCATGCAGTTTCTGGCCTCCTCCCAGGTACAACTGGGCCGCAGGGGAAGGGTGTGCTCTTTCTTGCATTTGGTTCTTTTACCAGCTATCCCTAGGGTAGCAGTATAATTTTCTTCCCTATATCTTAGCTCAATGATATTAAAGTTATCACGGGGAAAAATAATTTTATTGGATAAACTACAAACAACTAAAGTGATTTTCTGCCTCTGGACCTGCCTACTTGCCTTCTTTAAATTAACAGCTTCTCAACTGAAATCCCAATACTTCCTAGTGTAAAAACCATCCATCCTGTTTATTTACATCTAGCAGGGTGAATAGTTCACTTAGTAGGCTCAAAAGGAAATCATTGTAAGCATCATCCGCAGCTGGAGAAAGGTTGCCCCAGGGCTCTCTGAAAGTCTTTCCTGTCTCCGTCCTTCTGAATCACACAACCGTGCCCGAGGCAGCTGTGCCCGAGGCAGCTGGAAGGTGTCTGGCAGTGGCAGAGCAGACAGGGCAGTGTTCCACGAACCAGGAGAGTCAGGCTGCAATTCACTTGTTGTGTGGCCCTGGTCAAAGCACCTCTTACCCTACCTTGTCCATGGGCTGTCTGCTGGTCAGACACAGTGTTTGTGAGCAGGGGCTGGATGCAGCAGAACGAGCAAGGACGCTTCCTGAAACCAGGTCTGCCTTACCTGTTGGAGCTGGAGGTGCCCTCTCATATCTTGGGGGTGTTCACTAACCAAACACTGGTTCGTGAAGTGAGACTGGAGAGAGCTTTCAATGTGCTCTAGTCATTAAAGAGCACTAGCCCTAAAACGGAGTTTAAAAAAATCCAAAAGTTTCTCAGAACTGCACAGAACATAACTAATTATTTTCTGGCAATCTTTACAGTCACTTTAAGGCAGTCCTTCTAAGCTCTGTACTAAGCTACCTTATGGTAAAGGCCTGGATATGAATGGCAACAGAAGATTCAACTTTCATGTTCTTCACTGTACGCTCAGTTCATAAAACAGACCTGCTTTGGTATGCACAAGTAGTCAGCCCCATTTTGGCTGGATTTGTTAATGCTTTTATTAATGTAACTGCATCTCATCTAGGCTTTCCTGTTTACATGTAAGTAGGAAAGTCTGGGATAATACTCTCTTCAGAGAAAGTAACAGTTATCCTTGGAGTAACCTCAATTATTTTTATTAGGCAACCTGTGAGGAACTTGGACAAGAGAACATACCTTTGTCCTGATGTTCTTCTAATTTTCTTGAGACATATAACAAAAAAATCACAGATGAGGCATTACATTGTAAATCCTCACTTTTTGTGCTTTGGAGTATCTTTTAAAGGAGAATGTCTAATGCAAGTTTCATTTAAAAATACATAACCGAACATCTCCTGGAGCTGCTAAGCCAAGCACAGAACTGTTAGAAATTCTAGGCTCTCTGGTCATGATTTTTCTCTCCTTAATCGGGTGCATTAGGCTACAATTTTTTATTTTATAGGAGTATTGGGAGAGTTCAATAGCCCTGATCAGAGTCCTTTCTTTGCAAATAAAAATCCAAACTTTCCATAAGAATTTATAGAAAATTTTTATAAAGACAAGCAAAGAGCGGGCCCACTTCTCAGCTCCAAGCAGATGAAGCATACCTGCATGGGTATGCCAGCCACAAATTGTAGCAAAACAATGTAAGTCCTTTCTTCAAGAGGGGCCCTTCTAGCTAAGGGAGAGGAGGTAGGAACCATACATCTTTGCAAAGCTCTGATGCCATCTTTCCACAGTATTTTCATATCTAAGGAAATGTGGCCCAAATTTGACTGCTTGAAGGTGAATCAGAACTGACTGAAAACTATTAGAGACATGGTTCACCATCAAAATGCACGAAAAGAGACTTGGTGTAATTCCACATTTTCACCAGTTAAGAGGTCAGCGTTAATACACTGTGAAGTGTTCTGCACACTATTATTGATACATGCACAGTCCTTGTGCAGTATAAACTTGGCAATCCAAAACCATATTAGGATACTGTTATATAATCTCCTCTAATTTAAAGATATTTGAGTAGGTTCCAAACCCCTAAGTTTAGGAAATTCAGTTACATAAAATATTTGCTGTTTTTGAAACCATGGGGAGAAAAGTTAGGTTAAAAATTTTTTCCATTTTATCAGTAAGCTACTTGTGAGGCTTTGCAATCATTGACCTGACCTAATCATTCATCTAATTGCTGTAATCACTCCTGACATCTGACACACATATTTTCTTGTATTGAAAGAAAGGTATAAAACAGTGGTATGAGAATTATTTCTGAAATGCAGGTCTGTCCTGCTTGAGGACAACTGCTACCTTTACTCTCCACAAGACAGAAGGCCTCATGATGCTCTTTCCAGAGAACTTGGGATGAGGGAGACACAGCCTGACCCCTCTCAATGCCTCTGCCCTCAGGTAGTGGCTGCTTCTGCCATAGACTCCTCAGAAATATCCTGTGACATCTGTAGGCACTCCTCCCAGAGCTTGCCCTACACTGCAGAGCTCCTGATTGGTACTGGCACACAGCAAAGACGGTTTGGGAACCCCGGTGTAAAATTAAGGAGCAGAAGTCCAGAGTAACAGCCTGCAACACTGCTGATGCTCATTAATACTCCTCACTTATCATTCTGCCTACAGTAAATTATGACATGCTGCAAACATACCGCAAAGTTTTAATGAACAAGTGCCAAAAACTCCCCCTTCCCGCATGTTAAAACTGGAAAGCTGAAGTGATAAGCAATGACTATACAGTTGCTGGGGCTCAGGGGAAATATAACACTGTATATCTTTCCCAAGCACTGTCATAGGAGCTTAAATTCTTCTTGTTCTACTTAACATTAGTCATCTGCTGATTTCACTACCCATGAACAAAATCTGGAACTGTGTGTCTTGTTGGAGTAGTAATATAAGGAGACTTTATAGCACAGAAGAAATAATGCTGAACTGCAAATATTTTTAGAAAGAACTTTTCAGATCAAGAGCCAAAGCTGAGAAAACTTGCTTGAAACCAAGTACCGATGGCAGACTGACCCAGCACACCAGAGTTACGAGTGTCTGTGCCTGACACAATTTCCAAAGCTGCGGTACCTTGGAGTGTCTCACACTGCAGTGTCAGCCTTTCAGCCCCTAAATTACCCACACAGTGCGTACATGTGCACACATTTCTGTACTTCTTGACAGTGCTCAAAAGCTACCTATTTTGATTTTTTATTACTCCAGGGTAACACCAAAGAGGACAAAATTACCTTGGCTCTTGTTCTGTAGCAGGTTACATACAGGTTGCTCCAAGAGCAATAAACACCTTAACATCCCTCTAAATGGGACACCAGCACCCTTTTTCTGTATGTAGAACAATGTCCTACTCTTACTTAACGTATGGCTGTGCCCTACAGCTTTGTAATGAAAAATTTTTTTAAAACTTTCAGGCTAAAGATTTTGCAGGGTCAAGTCCCATTATCCTCAGACTGCATGTGACCCTGGGCTGCTCATCAGTGCACTGTAGGCACTGTTCCCAGCCGTAAAGGAGGATCCTTCTTTCTCTTCTCAAATACTATGGTGGCATTTGTCATCAGGAAACCTGACCAGTAGGAAGTGTATAAACATCAAAATCAAATTCCAGCTTTCCTTAACCACTTGCAAGGTTACATCAATCAGTACATGGCTGATTGATGTACACATGAATCTAATGGTTTCATGCACACCATGCCATCAATTTTAGGCTTAGGCTGGGACAGAATGGGAACATGCAGAAAATACTGTTTCAAAGCAATAAATCTGTCCTTTGCATGAAGAGTGTGCATCTATTATACTATGAGAAGTTGGAAAGCAATAACTGAAATACACAGTACCGTCAGACACCTTAAAACGAAATTATTAATAATTTAGTCAGAGTTCATAAAACTTAGGTAGTTTTTTTATAGGAAGGATGCCTTAGAAAAATACAATGAAATATCTTTGTTCTTTTTACCACTGCTGCTATCAATTATTAAGTAGTATCCATATGTCATCTTGCCTAACTTTGTTACCAACTTGGAAAAGTGTTTAGCTGAAAGGGATATAGGTGTTTACATAGGTGTAATAGAAAACCATTTATTAGAAATGAAAAATGTCTTTTCCCTGTAAAATTGGAAGAATGAGTAAATAGGCAAATCAGTAAGGCTTTCCTGTCTCAGCAAGAACATCATATGATGAGAGTGAAGATGGGTGAAGATGAGAGAAGATGATTCAGCGCTTAAGGTCGTGGAAAGCTTTGATCCCTTTTCACAGAAACATCCCTGTTTTAGGAGCACAGGCCTTATTCTGCACTGTTTTTGTCCTATGTACTCTGTGTAGTTGTTTAAAATGTTCCACTCAACCCACAAAACTCTGATAAAAGATTTACACAGAACAAAGTAGAACAGTACATCCATCTGAACACAACAATTTGGTATTAGATGGGACAATATTCTAAGCAATACACACTGTACTGTTCCTGGACATAAGCTACTTTCTAAGTGAAAGACATTAAAGAGATGGCTCCCAGATAAGCAAATTATTTCATAATTATTGATTAATAGAATACAGTCACTCTTCTCTAAGGCACCTTGCACTGGTTACTGCCAGACACAAATTTGATATACCATTCATCTGCATTCCAGTATTGTATTCTTCTCTCCCCATAAAGACAAAATAAAGTCCTAGTTGTTTATTCTGGAATTTTTTTTAGGGAGGTGACTATATGAAATGAGACAAGGAGTTGGAGAATTTATGGTTTTGAAGTTTTTGTTTCAAGATGCTCCCTACCACCTCTTAACTTCAAATGCACTAAAGTTATAATAGAAATAGTTTAACTACACTTCAGGGAATAAAAAAAACCCCTATCACCACATCCAAAGAATTTCCACCATTAAAGCCATTGGAAACTGGATTTTAAGTAGAGCAGAAGAAAATTGTGATAAAATTTTCCTATGCAAGTCTTGACATTCTTTAAAATACAGAAAGGCATTATTTTAAGAAAGAGACTGACATGACAACAGATTTTGAAGCCAGACATGCATCTGTTGGAGTTGGATGGGATCATCATGCCCAGGATGCCTTTACACAGCTTAATTGAGTAAAAACAGAAGCAAAGCTATGACAGGCACCAGCACTAACCGCACAAGCCTGCCAGAAAACTTTAATATTAACTCTTGCATCTAGGGCATGCCACAATGTTTACACTGAAATTGTCATTCAGTCTCACTTCGCTGAGTGGGAAGGGAGATGCCACAGTGGCCATAATCACAGAACTGATAGCAGACCTCAGAATCAGTGAACTGCAGCCCTTTAAGCATGATACCATCATGTCCAGCACTGAATGAAAGAAAAGATGAAGCATAGACAAAATGTAAATCAGCTTTTTTTCACCTTTCAGTAACTAGCTGAAGAACAATTCACTAAGAAATGGTGGTTCTGGAAGGTCAGAGGCCTGAGATGTTCCATCTGTTGGAGCATTACCTAATATCCAGAAGGCAGGCTACTCTAGGGTCAACATTTTTCTCCCTTTATTTTATTGCAACTGTATTAAATCTTAATATTTGTATAGAATATCTGAACAGTCACAGTGCAACAGCCTGGCCTCTTAGGCAACCTAGCAGGTGAAATACCAGGTCTTCATACCCTATTCATGGGGAAATGAGTGTCTGTATATGAAAAATGGGTCATCAGCAATATAATCCTTGGGAGAAGGAAGAAATCAATTTGAACAGTTGGGGTACAGGTGCAACATGAAGTTAGACCTGTTTCAAGAACCATGTATTGCAACCATAGGAACTATAAACCACTATCAAGGCTAGCAGTAAGAAGTTTGGTGGGTTTTTTTACTTACTTGTGACCATTTGGTCAACATCTGATTTTTATAACTAAGAAAACTAAAACTTTTTTTTTCCTTATCAATGGACTGTTTTGTTAAGCTTGCATTATCTGAGAAGATAATTAAGCAAAAAAGTAAATATCAAGCCCTAGATCACTGTGACACCAGGAGTTGGTTCTGAGCAGAGGAAGGATCAGGAAGAGCACTCCCACCCAGAAGGAGGTGTGTGGGCAGAGCACAAACACAGCAGAAGAAGTGCTCAAGTGGGCAGTGAAGCTGGTGGGGCCGAAGGCTATGAATTACAAACGTGGGCAGCACAACACAAATTAGAGGTGGGAACATGACATTTAAGTCTGGCGTAGCAACCTCCTAATTCATACAGGGAAGGGATATAGAAAGGATTGGGAACATGTTGAGAATACAGCTGGACTAAAGGGCTGCTGCAGGTATGGTCTGGTAGTTGGCAAGGCCAGGGAAGGTTTGAAATGTTGGCACAAGTATGGAACAGTTGAAGGAGAGGAGACGGCACACCTATGGATTGGAACAAACTGGAACTGAAGCAGTCAGCTGCTGCTGCTTCACCACAGTTAGCAGAAAAAGTGTCTCTAGCTGACATCACAGAAGAAATATTATTGATCAGTAAATGAGACCTTCAAACTTGTAGCTCCCGGTTGCCTGGGTTAACCATAGACAGTCTAGCACTCACCACCATAGCTCAGCTGCCTCTGTATGAACACATATTTGAAGATCCAGTTACTTAATGGAACATCCGTAAGGAAGAAGCAGCAGTTTCCTTCTGAAGTGTTTATCTGAGGAGTGGAGAACACAAATGAGTGATTTAGTAAGAGATGAAATTACCACCCTCCCCTTATGAGTTCCATTTTGTATTTATCAGAGCCAAGCTGCTCTCTGAAGGCTGAAAGTACACTTGTGCCTTTTTCTCAAGACTCAGACAATTTTCCCCGTGAAAATATTCAGTTGAGCCACTTGAGATTGATGAGAATTCTGAGTCTTGTCAGGAAGAGATGTAGCTGCTATAATTGGTGAACAGAAATTGCAGGGTCTTACTTTGATAAGCAAAGACAGTCCAGGCCGCTGTGGAGAAAAATAATTTCTATAGCTCATTGGATTCAATATAGCTTTGAATTTCCTCGTTTCACATTCAGAAGAGGTGGCCTGACAAGGCCTAGGGATGTTTAACCAATCCCTGTCTTTGCCACAACATTTGCACTAGTACAATGATTAGCACAGAGCCACTTGGCTGTTTCAACTTCTGATCCTTGCAGACATGACCTTTAATTTTAATGACTTAGAAGCATTTTCCTCTCCTCTCTCCACAACCCTACACCCACAACCTTGTCTAGCATTCCTACCCACAGCCCATATTCAGTGTGTCTGCTAGAAGTGGAGTTTGATTTAATTTCCCTGAGATGGATCATTTTATTGGCTTGAATCATTCCCTACCAAACAGGACCACAGATCACTCCAGAGAAACATCATTATGATGCAAATGCAAAACACTTAATACACTTTATCAAAGTGCAGATGTAACTCATTACTGCCCATGGTTAAATTCGATTCCTCACTCCCTGAGAGGAGTGAGGTAAAGTGGAAAAGAGCCAATACTCTCAGAATTCTGAGATTCATTCATCAAGATAATGCCTAGTGGCAACAAAAGATAAATGTCTTAAAAACACCAGAGAACCACCTGGACCCTGGTGTTTTTTAAAGCAGGTGCTAGCCTAAACACACTTGCAAGAACCAGAATATCTACAAATAACCTTGCAGCTTTGTGACATATTCTCAGAATATTAGAACTGTTATAGAACAAAGCTATTTTTAAAAAATGTGTAGTTAAAGTAGTGTTGCATTAGGGATAATTGTGTACAAAAAGTGTCTGATTATACATTTAACGGCCAGCTGTCATTCATTTAATACTCTTTTGACATTGGAAACTGTATTTGAACTTGCTCTTATATTTTTGCTGCAAGTGGAATTGCTTGACTTTGTGCTGTATTGCTAGAGCTGGAGCAAAGTTAACTCCTCTTGCTTGAGCAAAAGGTGAGTGCCAGATGACAATGACCTGCACGGTGATGAGCATAAAATGGATGGACATGGATTTGTTAAAAAGCTTACAGATAAGTGACACTGTCATCACTTCTCCTACTACAGATATTTCTGTTACTTCTACTTTCAGGACTTGAAATTATAAAGTAATTTTAAATACCTTTACCATCAAACTTCTCTGCTACCAAATCATTAAGAGGTAAAGAATTCTCAAAGTAGGGAAGAGAGATACATTGCAGTAAAACCAGAGGATGAATGAAAAAAAAGACTATGCACAGTGAACATATTAAAATTTGTTTAGAGATAATATAAAGTACACACATACATGCAAGACATATAATCATGCAATTTTCAAATGCAGTTTATCTGAATATGTCTCTGAGACATATCTCAATTATTCCTCTTGCACAGTCTGGTCTATGAGCTTCTACTGGAGATTTCAGTTCAGACTCATTTCCTAGAATATGCGAAACCTTACATAGTGCTGCTGTTTAATCTATTTAGTATTATTCCCTTAAGATTTGGCTACCATCCCAGGAAAAACACAGAGATAAGGGCAACATTTTCAAAATAAAGTTGAAACCTTGGAGGAGTTAATTCAAATAAGCTAAATGGGATTGTTTTCTGCAAGAATCTTAGAAAATCCAGCTACATAAATTCAAGGAACTTTAACATATAGAAATTGTTTTTACTGTAGGTATGACTACCACTTGCAAATAAATCCACTTCTAGTTGTTAATTAGCTGCCTGGACAACAATAGCAATGAAAACACAACCCATAAACACATTAACAGATTGCCTGTACATAGGGCAATTGCATAGGCAGAATCCCTAGGCACTTCGTGTTCTGGCTCTTGGCTCACAATAAAACCCAGACTGCCAGATCTTCACTCTGGTGTTTTCCCTACTGTAGTCATTCCTGAACCTTCTTACCAGCACATACTCCAGATCTCTTCCATGTTGTTCCTTTTGCAGTTACTTTCTTCTGGAAGGCAAGCAAAAATACCCATATTTTTGAAATGCGTGCATATAGACTTGCAAAGATGTGCACTCCAAAATGGCATAGACATTAACTGGCAAATCCAAAGAAAAGTGTTAAACTTTTGTCTAAGGCAAAAGACTTGAGGTAAAATTCCATTAACTCAAAATAACTTTTTCTTGTAGCTGTTCCCAGAGGACACAGAATGAAGTATTCTGTATTTTCAGCAAATAAAGAATTGAAAGGAGAAACGTGTTTCCTTATTCTTTTTCAGGTCATATATCTCACCACAAATTCCATTTAAACAGGCTACAAGAACCCTGGTGTAATAATCAGGGAGAAATGGAACCTTCAATCATCTCCTTTTCAATCAAACATTTTAATTTGGAAGCAGAAGACTGAAGTACAGGAATATATGGAAACCCATTCTGCTCCTGGATATCAGATAACTAATTCATAAGGGCGCCACATCTGCTATATGCAGGAGGAAGAGGGAGTGTCATAAAGGCAGAGGAAACTGCCAGCGTATTAAGTAGCAAATTTCCATGAATGTCTTTTGATTTCTATCAATCTACATATGTAGACTTCCTCCGAGCACAGCTTCTGATACTCAGATCAAAAATAATGGTCAAGAGAGGTAAATGAGACTACTTGCATTTATTTTCATCAGCAACAAGTGGTTTTAAATTATCAGTGTCACTGACACGCTATGAAAACCCCTGAGACAATCAGAAAGTACAAGGAAGTAATCAGTAAATTGAGGGAGTCTAAACAGTAAAAAAGAAGACAAGTTCAGCTGGGAGTGTGTGCAACTTGACATGAAGCACAATTCTCCCCTCAAAAGCTCTCAGTGTTGGTATAAAAAGTATCTTATCAAAAGTTAGTTTAATCTACCTGACTACCCCTTAGAGTAGGAATAAGGCTTTCAGGCATGATTAGAGTAACCATACCAACTAGAAAACATATAAACTGAACAAAAAAACTAATAAGCACTAAGAGAAATCAGTCACCCAATAAATGTCATAAGTAACACTCTGAATTGAAAAAAAATGACAGAACTTGTGATTATTGCATCTGAAAACTGAGATTCTTGGAACTCGGAGACTGAAAAAAAAAACCAGCAAAGGAGGTTGCTGACTAAAGGAATACAGGTTAGAATGAAAACAAATGAAGAGTACAAAAACCATATCATAGCCTCTTCTATTCTGTTCCGTTCTCATGGCAGTGCACTGGCCTTGTCTGCAGATCTAATCGTTCGGACAGGCTTTCAATTCTGGCCCTTTAGTTAACTGGAATTGATGAAGACCCAGCATCTGGAAGGCTGGATCCTAAACTTGGGGTCTGAACATATCAAAAGGCCTAAAAGGGCAGAGCATGAATCTTCAAAACCTGTAGCTTCCCAGAAGCTCCTCTAGTCTCCTTGGCACTGATATAAAGGAAGGGCGACATCAGGTAGTGACAAGCCAGCATCGTGTTCTCAAAGGTTTTAACATCAAACGAGCCTGATGCTCAGGGTAAAGCACAACACATTCCTAGCTGAGCACCTGGTGGTTGGTATTGATTGCACTGGAAATGAGGAACAGGGAGAACAAAATGAAAATAGTATTAAATTCAAGGGCACTGACAGTCAATGAGCAAAGAACAAGATTCATACTGATATTTGCATGTGTTTGTCCTGTGTCAGCTTGGTAAGTACTTACCAGGCTGCCTGCTTTATTATCAATTCATCATGCCACAGGCAGTGTGCTACAGTCAGGATTAAAATGGTGCTTTTTTTTTCAGCTAACACAGCAGAGTCCTTCACTACCCCAGCTATTTACTAAAATACATCACACAGGATTTTAGGCCCTATAACAAACTCCCTTTTGGTTAAAAAACAAAACCAAAAGTACATGGAAGCATCCTTAACAGACCTTTCCCCCACCAGTTTGCTTAATTTTTCTTTCGAATAATTTGATTTTTTTGCCACTTACTGATTGGAGAAATTTTCAGGTCCATGCTATAATTTTTGTAAGATATACCCTAAAGAAAGCAGATCATGACCCCGTGACTGAGACATTAACCTGGGGTATAGGAGCCTGCTCTTTAGAAGAACAAGAACTAGGTCTGATCATTTGTTTCCAACAGGAATTTCAATCTGAATACTTGTTGTCTGTTTACACAAAGCCAATGCCAGCATTTTCCTGTAGGATTTATCTTATACTAAGCAAAGCAGGAGGAGAGTAAATCCAGTTACAAAGAATCTGAAAAACATAACCCCCAGGTTATGCTCCGAGAACATTATCATTTACTGCCCGTGTAGGACATGAGCTCTCCCCTCACTCACCACTGATAGTGTTTGTCAGGAGCACAAACTCAGACACAAGAAGAGCTTTGGAAAAAATAGAACTGAAGACATAAAAGTTGTCTTAATTATAGCGACGGAGCTTGAGTGAACAGAAGCATCTGCCTTTGGGCAGACAGCACACATGGAGCCTATGCGTGGGTGCGATGCCTCACATCAGAAGGGATGGGTGTCTCAATCAGCCGTTTGCTGAGACCATGGGAGCGCTTAGACAGGCTCCTTACACACCCCAGGAAGGCGTTTGGAAGAAACCCCAATGTGTTCCCTGAAGTCTGCTGGATTGTCGTGTTAAGTAGGTGGTCATTTTGGTCAGTGTTACCAGAAAAAAGACTTAATTCACACACATAATAACATCACTGCCTTTTATTGAATAGAAAAATATCAGTATCTTAATTTTTGAATAACTTACAAACCATCTCTGGGCAAGAAAATACACGGATTGCATGCTATTAATACTCTCACAGCTTCTCATTTGCGGGAGACAAATTTGATGATGATACTGCTTTTATAGGGTCAGATTTTATACTCATAGCTTTCAGTATGCTGCACCAATCTTTCTAAAAGCTGCTTGATAACAGTGTTTCTCGATGAGAAAATGTTATCAAAGGAATAGGTAATTCAGGAAATAGTAGCAAAATTACTTTGAAATATCTGAATCTCATAAAATGTGAGTTTTGAGTGATATGTTATCACAATTGCCTATATTTGTGAACCATTAGCCTAATCTCTGATGCTAAGGTAATGTACCAATTCCCAATCTCTGCCTAAAACAAACAGCTGTTAAATCAGAGTAAGATGATGGAATACAACATGTAAAATTCAATCTTAAAGATTCATACAGCTGCATATATTAGTCATACTGGTATTCATTTCCTCACAGGTCTTTTTAATGTAAATGTCCTTCTACATTGCTCTCCTACTACCATTCTAACTTCTGCAAGAATCAGAAATGTGGGCACTCCAGAAAGCTTTGGAGAGAGCAGGACGCTATTTTAATGGGAAAGGGCTGGCCTAATATTTAGGGCCTACAGTGGCAAAGGCCAAATAATTCTTTGGTATAAATCTGCTAGTTTACCCACACCTCAGAAGTCTGTCTCCTTCACCCTTAAACAGCTCACACCACTTACCAAAGCTGGAAATGAACATGGCAGTTTGCATCTGATTGCAAGAAACCTGTTCATTTTCTGAGCATTCATCAGAAGCATAAAAAACTTTTAAATTTATGATATGGTTGCAATATATAAACATATATTTTGCTTTTTCGACAAATATTCTGTTATGGGATCCATACTGCTTTTAGCACGGATATATTGCTAAAGTAAATTTCCTTCGCTTGTGTATTTGCGCTTGTGTACCTGAGCCCTTTATTAATACGGGAAAAGTCTTTGGGATAACTGTGGAAGCTTATTGGTTTGGTTAGGTATCCTTAATGTCAAGTGCTAAAGAGAAAACCTTCACATGCACTTTCTATTAAAAATTATGTTTTGCAGGAGAGGGAATTTCTTTTTAACACTGTCTGCCTGGAAGAATGAAATTCAGCAGCATTATTATATATCAAATATCACACTTAATACTTATGTAGACATTAATTTTAAAAATTCTACTGCATTTTTACATGATTATTGTACTGCTCTAACTAAACACAGTCTTAGAAGTGCATTTTTTTCCTTTTATTTGCCTTTATTTGCAATTTTTTTCCCCAATTAAATCCTTTTTAATGCTTTCAGTGACGATAAATGGGTTTCAATATTTATCTGTTCTGTTTCTTTCATTCTACACAAGGTAATTTGGTCATTCTGCTGGACACCCTGGGACCTGAGTGGGACGTGAGCCTTATTTCTGCTGTTCCTGCACAGGAGGGAATAGCTGCCCTCCTGGGCACCCAGTGGAGCTCATGCTGAAGGACTGGCTTTTCTCAGTTGTGCCCTCTGCCCCTTGCTTTTCCTCTTCTTTCCAGTCACAGTATAAGCAAGACTCACCCTTATTTTCTTGTTTCTGCAAATAGTCCTTTTTCCTATGTATGTGCCTTAAAAGCATTTAGGGATCTCAGATTTGAATGCTTTTTAATTGATTTTCCTTGGACTTTATTTTTTCTAACCTCTGTAACTGACCTTTTGTCAAACTATTACAACAACAACTAGGACGAGGACATATATTTGATCTATATAGCATAATAACACACCTTCTTTATAAAATACAATTCGTTATTTCTTTTTCACCTGCTTTGCACCCTGTGCAGATGTCATCATTCAGCTGCCTTTGGATATACAGCCCATAACTTCTTCACTTGCCTCTATAAGTATTATTCATCTCATGCAATTTAATGTTTTTCCCTTTAAAACAGAATATACTCAAGTGGTTTGTGGTGTTACATTTGCTAATACCACTGTTTCTGGAGAACCTCAGCGTTTTCTCTTGTTCTATGCATGTGAAATACTGTTCCTTGTTCAGGTTTTCTACCGACCCTGAAATATTCTGATATTCTATCTTGAAATAATCTGATTCTAATTAGTTTTTAGACTATTTGTCCTGGCAGCTGGACTGAGTCAGATCAGATTCCTTTCCCATCACAATACCTATTTGGTATCAGAAGTGTGTCATGGTTACAGTGCCCTGCTCAAAATTTTTGGTAGTAATGAGCTGGGAATGCAACTGTTTAGGGTCTTTGAAAGCATTTGAACCTCTTGATTATTTCCAAACACATTAGATGCAGGAGCAGAAATCTGAAAGATACTAAATTCCTACAAGTTTTGTGAAGAGAAGTGCCTAGGGGAGAAGTGCACCTGAGGAAAGCACAGGACCAGCTGTCACCTGGCCCGTGAGCAGCCGGCCCAGCCACCACCAGCTGAGGATGGGCTGGCCAGGGGGTCAGGGGCAACGCAGGAGTCGGGCACTAAAAATGGGGAAAACAGGATATCATAGTGGGCTTGCTACGCTGCAGAAAGAGCTAAATCTCTCTGAATGTTGGACATTGGATATCCAGCGAGGTATTGGATTAGGCTGTCATTCTGAATAGAAAGAAAGCGGATGGAGAAGCTGCCCCAGGAATGTGCAGGGGGTCTCAGCACCCAAATGGCTGGCGGGGCAGTGAAATCTCTCTCAGAGACTGGGCAGACGGCCCAAGGCACAGCCTTTTCTGCTACCATGGTGCGTGGCTGGGTGGGTACCTTGGGCCAGGGAAGCCCACAGGACAAGTGGCTGCCTGGCTGGAAAGCCTGCTCCTTGGGAAAATCAGGGCTGGATAACCATGAAAGCAAGTCGCAGGAGTGGGGAAAACCCTTGCAGCCCTCGTGGGATGGGCTAGGCATGCCTTGGAACCCTCCAGGGGTGAAAGGGCCCCAGCTCTGTGTGCAAAGAGGGAAGCATGTGGTGGCTGTGTTCCTGTCAAAGGAGGCATTTGGGATGGCATGGGCACATTCCCACTTTCTGTGGAGCTGGGTGCAAGGGGACTGTTGAAGAGGGCTGGTGTTGGAAACACAGCTGCTGTTATAAGGTGACCAATGGAACTTGGCTGAAAATAACTCTATTTTCAAGTTCAAGCCCCTAAATTGTCTAGGTATTTTGGAAATTTTATTTGAGAGGAACCTAGCCTGTTTAAGATATTCAAGTCCTTTTCTTCCCTTCAAAAGCATACTCTGTTCTAGTAATAATAACTCAAACACTTTGATTATCATGCATTCTCCTGCTGCAGGTTACCACGACAATAGGATTACCATGCATCTGCTTACACATTTATTAAAAACCACGCCTAAAAATTTCCACTTTAGCACGCCATCAGAAAGGAGACCAGTGCTTTTCTTTTAAAAGTCCCCGTGTGCATCTAGTCTTCAATGTCAAGTGTCACTTCCAAATGGTAGTAAGAAGATGAGGAGTACGTTTAGTCAAATCTCATCACTTTCCTTTCTGTGGTCTTGTTCTACGTTGTCTCTGTTGTTTGCTATTATTATTAACTTATGTTTACTTCCAGAGGCCCCATTTAGCTCTGTGCTGGAAGTTGCTTACTGCAGTTCCTGCCAAACAGTTGTGATACAACTCCTCTCATGAGCCCATTCAAAGTTATCAAAATCAAGAGAGTGACGGCTTTACTGTACTGACCTACTTTGTACAAAGGTGATTTTATATATTTAATGTGTAACTCTCCAGGGTTCAGAGAGGGAGCAGCATAACTTCCCTCCAGCAAGCCTTAGCTCAGGCAGCTTTCCTGCAAGAAGGATTTGCTTATGATGGGAATGCAAAGTACATTTAACACCTTTTTTCGGTCAGAAAAGCATTTCCTTGGACCATAAGCCAAGATGCCTTAAACAAATAAATAACGAACTCCCTCACATTCAGCATGTTCCTTATAAATCCACGAGGTTTGTTTGGGGATTGAAGCAAGGAAGTTTCTATCATCTGCTGGTCACGCGGCTCTATTCCTGCTGTCTTTAAGGAGATTAGTGTTTGAAAAAAGATAATCAACAGCCTGACACATCAAGGGAAGAATGTTCTTGAAAAACCTTTTTGTCACACACACAAAAATAGTTGTTTTGTGTTTCAATACTTGTAGCCAGTCAGCTTAAATATGTCTAGCATAATCTCATTTCCAATAGGATTTGATGTATAAACTTAAATTAAAATATATTTATGGAAAAATATTCCATGCTAATGTTTGACCTTTTTTTTAATGGATTTTGATCAGTAGAACAGAAATGCATGCTGTGCTTTACACATGTGTTGGGGGTTATGATTTTTCCTTTTGTTTCTTTTGCTCATGGAATTTTGTCCCATCTGTTGCTAAGAAACAATAACTACCAATTACTTAAAAGAACAAAAGATGTGGCTGGGAGCAGGAGGAGGGGGAATGGTGCAGCTGGCTACTCTCTTACCTGGGTGGGGGGGGGGGTCTCTTTGGAAGGCCAAAGATACTGTGAGATTTTGGCCAGGTGGTCAGGGGCTGGGCTCGGCTCCTCTCCCTCTCGTTCTCGGCATCAGAGGCACAGACGGTCTGTGGTCGCTGCCCGGAGGATTCGCTGCCACTACGGAGCGCTTGTCCTCCCACTGCCTCTCCTACTGTGGGTGAGCCTTTGCTCTTTGTAGAACTGGGACCTTATTAACACCCGTTCTTACTGGAAGGGACCCTCGCCATCTATTCAGGTGCCTCAGGGCAAAAACCTGAGACTCCGACCTCCTCCCCCTTCCCAGAGGACGCGTCTCCCAGTTGCGTGCAGCAGCTGCTACAGAGGAACCGGGCTGCTGCCTCGGGCTTTTTCCCTACGCTCTTAACCCACACACCCCGCCTGCCGGGACACTCCGCGGCTCCTGCTATGGCTGCGGAGTTTCTGATACATTTCCTTTGCT
The DNA here is from genome assembly GCA_013398955.1 of Callaeas wilsoni. NCBI lineage: Eukaryota > Metazoa > Chordata > Aves > Passeriformes > Callaeidae > Callaeas > Callaeas wilsoni. The sequence goes on along the minus strand of VWPU01015881.1, from coordinate 59,236 downwards.
ACTCTGGGCTCTGCTCGTCCCTGCCGTCCCAGCCGCCGCTCCAAGGCTCCTGCTGCAGCCCGGCCTCGAACCGCAGCCCGCCCGCCATTACCGCATGAACTCGCGGCACAGCGCCCCCTGCAGGTGCGGAGGAATCATCGCAGCCGCCCTGCCCTGCCGGGCACCACAGCGCCCCTGCCGGCTGTGCGCGGAACTGCAGCAAAGGGGAGGTGCGCGCGGGCGCGAGAACGCTGCCGCTGCGGCTCTCGGTGCAGTTGTTGTTCTTTGTTTGCCTTGTTATACATATACATATACATATACATATATATATACATACACATACACATATACATATACAAAAAGAATGAGGGACTTGTCTTTACAAATAAGCTGTGGGCCTGCTGGTAGATAAAAACTAGCACTAAGAGATAAAAGAAACAATGGGAAGGGTTCCACTGATTGATGAATGGAAAGAGAGATTTGTCTTTATCAGTAAACTGTAGGTCTGCTAATAAATGAAATTGAATATCAAAAGATGAAAGAAACAATGAGGACAACCATAAATTCCATAGGAATTTATTAAAAAAAAAGGCAAGGGGAGGGTATACATTAGAAGGGAATCTTAGGAATTAGGCATTCCGGGAAGTCTGTACCTCTCAAGTACCTCAGCCAATGGGGAAAGAGAGAGGGAAAATGCGGTTGGGAAATTAGGATAAAAAAGGAGGCTGTGTCCTCCAAAAATTTGAGAGACTCCAGGGGAATGCCCCATGGCCTCTCCCTTTATTCGAATAACGTAACGGGACTCCTCTGTCTCCTTTTTGGACATAAACCTCTGGTGTTGGTGGATTAATTTTCCTGACACCTTGTTATACATGTACATATGCATATGCATATGCATATACCTATCCCTATACATATACATATACATATGCATATACAAACTAGAAAGGAACTGTTATTCCTTTTCTCATATCTTTGCCTCGAAGCCCCTTAATTTCAAAGTTACAATAATTTGGAGGGAAGGGGGTAATATTTTTTCCATTCCAAGGGATGTTCCTGCCTTCCTCGGCAGATACCTGTGTTTCAAACCAAGACAATGCGTAAAAATCAAACCATGTCCTTTGCCCATGCATTGACAAAGTACTTTTGTATTTTTCAGACTGAATTCTTCCAGGTGATCTTTCTATTAGTTTCATCTATTTCTGTAGATCTGGGAACACAACTATTTTATAATATGCAACTGTAAAAGGACAGAGTGGAGTTTTATGTTGGAGACTTGGCAAATCAAGATTTACCTTTTTTTAATTTTAAAATGTAACCACTTTTCCATCAACTAAGCAGTTGTGCAAACGTCCTTGATATCTGAAAGCTAAATCTTTTTTAGCCCATATCTGACAGCCTGGAATAAAAATTTGACAACTGCAGCTTACTGTCATTTACACTTGATGAAACTAACACAAAATGAGTGTAAAATTGATAGGGAAACAGTGTTCAGACAACAGTATGAACAGAACAATAGCTTAGTTTCAAAAAGGAAGAAGGTATCAACTGGGTTTTGCAAAGCTTGCCTTGGGGCAGTGTTTTTATTACTAACTTGGATGAGGGAATACAGGACACAATTTTAGGTCTGAAGACGATCCCAAGCAGTCAGGGTGGCAAAGATGCTGAAGGACTAGGATTCAAGCCAATATGGATATAGGAAAGAGATCTGAAAAAAACAGTAGCAATACAATAACAATCCACGAAAGATGGTATATTGGAATAATCACTTGCATAATAACTGGAGGAAATATAGTTTAGGTAACAGTTTTGAAAAAAAGAATTTGGCATTGATATCATACGAAAAACTGAAGATGAATCAATAGTGTTTTAAAATAGCAAGCAGCAGCCCAGAAACAGGAACAGGACAGGTTAGGTAAGATGAGGGAAATAATTGTGCTGCTCCATGCCCTGTTAACAATGTATTTTCTGTGTCACTGTATCTCATTTTGAGCATCATACTTGAAAGGAAAAGTGACCAAGAGATGAAGCACAATCTGGAGCATGGTAGAGCAATGGTAGAAAATGTCACGTAAGGAAGGGAGATAGCCTGAGATGAGATATTGTAAAAAATACCTCCCTTTCAAAAAGGAAAGGAATATTCTGTTCTCCATATTCAGCAGGGCTCAAATGCAAATGATGTGCCTCAGCTGTAGCAAGGGAGAGTTAAATTAAGCATCTGGGAAAATGTTTAAAATTAAGATGCTTTGCAATAGGTTGCCTGGGATAACTGTGAAATTTCTAACACTGGAAATTCATTATAAGCATGACAAAGTTCTCCGTTTTCTTATCATCATGGGTTGTGGCTTGTGGATTCTAATTCTTACTGTTGCACAGACCTATTACATGGTGCCAAACAAGGACCAAATCTTCTGCAAATAGGGTGAAACATTTCTGTGGTTTCAGTTGTTCATGCACAGGTCCTTAAAGCCTTAGGCATCCAAAGAAGGTATGAGAGCGAAGGGCAGGGATAGAGATGTGAATAAAGAAGTTAAAATCCTGGCAGATTTAAGGGATCTTTTTTTTTAGAGATGCTAAAATATCACAACACTTGCTGTTTACCCTTTGGATCTATGCTGCAATCTGAGGAGGTGTAAGCTCTGTTTGACACTTTCTCAGCTGATGGGGCATTCAGAACTCTCTGTGTGCCTCGCTTGCTTTTCCTCCTGACTTTCTTTGTGTGGTATATATACCATGATATATTTGGCTAACGAAGAATCTGATGAACTAAGAAAAAGATAAATGGGAAGGAAAGAAAAGAGGGAGAAGGGTCCTTCAGGTGTGGACTGAGGGCAGAAAGCTGAGAGAAAGAGCAAGCTGACACAAGCAGCAGAGAGCAAAATCTACCCTTGCACAACTGCAGGAATTTTCATGGAAAATGTGTTATTTGTCAGAGATTTTTCAGCTGAGGAAATGAATGACTACCAAACAATTCTTAGAGATAATAATCTGGGTACTTTCAATTTTAAATTGGTCTTCCTTAGAAGAAGATTATTATTTTCTAGACCAAAAAATGGTTCCTGGGCAATAACTTATTGCAGAACGCAGCACTGCAGGAGTAGAATTAACATTTGCACAGTTGGTGGTAAAAGCAAAGCAAAAGACTAGTCACATTTCTTTGTATTATTTTGTAAAGTGAAATTAACTCATGTGCAAAATTCCAGATAAAGAATCTGGAAGCAAAGTCTCCATTGATTTCAGAAAAGCAGAATCTATTCCTGGGTGAGAATCCAGCCAAGTCCGATGTGTAGAGCCAAAGTGCCATGGGTTGCTTGCCAAAAGAGTAATACCCCTGCCTAGGGGCCTAGGGCAGGCGGGCTGACTGACCTTTTCAGTCTTTGCCATCTCAAACAAGGCTGCCAACAGTAATGATACGTAACGATCAAGATACCCATCTGCTATGTATGAGGCTGAGAAGAGCAGCTGTCTGGATGCTATTTACAAAGAAATGTGTTTAACTTGGAGCTAAGTATTTGCCCAAATGCAATAGTTCAGAGGAAGGTCTGTCACTTTCTCTTGGTGGTTGTTCATTGCTTCATGCAAGAAGGGCACTGTAAGCGCACTGTGAACAGAGTGCTGGAGAAGCATCACCCAGCAAATTACAGATATATTCACTGAGATGGGCAGGAACTGGCTAGGCCTGCTTTGGAAAAGGGTGACAGGATGGCATCCAGAGGCATCTTCCGTAGTAAATTATTCTGTGAACCTCTGAACTGGTGATTCGGGACAACATTCTCTCTGCTTCTGGCCCTGGGCACTAAATGCAGACCACAGGACACCGGGAGGTTGATGGCCAGCAATTGCTGCTACTGCACCACTAAGGACTCTTCTGGACACTGCTCAGTGTCTCCCTGGCCATTGCAGACATGAGAACAATGGTGATTCCAGCCTTTTGAATGCTAACAAGCTTAGCACGGCACCCACTGCTCAGACCGTCAGCTCATTGCCTCATTTAAACATGAACAAATACAACTTTAAAGTTCTTTCATTTGGACTGTGACTACTCACCAATAAGACCCAACCTCTTTGACGAGCTGGAGAAATTACTCTGATGTAAACTTGATTTAGGATAAAGAGGAGGATTTCAGCAGCTCCAAGCAGTACATGTAAAGGTTATGCAAGGTCATTTTAATTTTTCTTCATGTGCATCCTTTTCTTCTAAAGATATCAAAAAGGAAGGTTAAATTTTCTCAGATAAGACAAACAGAAAATGCTGACAGTGTTCTATGGCTTTAAAAGGGGGAATAGCTTTGAAAAGCATTTCAAAAGATAACATTTGTGAAAACTAAACCATCTTGCCTCTCTGGGAGCGTCTGCATGTACCTAATAGGAAATCCGTTTAAGTCCAGAAACTGCACCCTTGCTTGGAAAGAGTTGATTCTGCCTTTCATCAAACTTCCCCTTTATAGAAAGCTAGGCAGCCTGTGGAAAAGGATATTTCATGTAAAACATATCTCACTATTGTGCCTCTCAAAATCTTTGCAAATATAGACTTACTCTATTATCACAAATAATTTCAAATAATGAAAACTGTGGGTACATATTAGAGTGAAACTGTAGAAAAACAAATTATATCTATTCCACAAGGTTGTTCTGAGACTTACTTATGCTCTTAAAAGTCTGCAGTGATGTGGTTTTTGTCTGGTTTGACATAAAACAGCTCTATAAACACAGGCCATATCAAAAAGCTTCTGACTACTTGGACCTGAAGTGTCACTCTTTGTGTCCAGAATTTCTCTTAAATCTAATAAAAAATAAGACTATGTTGGTCCACCTTAATAAGCAATGGCTTTAATTTTCCCAGTGAAATGTGACCTTTTAAGCAAAAAGCAGAGTATTGCATAGATATTGTTGCCAATAGACGTTTGGAAAACAAGGAGTAGGGAAGGGATTGTATTCTTATTTCCTGGATTAAGCAAAAAACTAATGTAAACATTCTCAAATAGACACATTGTACTTGTGTATTTGGCAGTATTTTCTGCCCAGAGGAGAGAAAACACTTGGTGATTCTCCACAGCTTGTACATGAACTTGGACAAAATAACTTTACTACTTATTGAAGAATCTAAAAAAATACTGTATTAGCCCAGTGTTAGTAATCTAAATTAAAACAACAAAAGATGCCAACTGTATTGCTTAGAAATGCTGACCCTTCTCTCAGCGAAGGCTCACTGAGCTTCTGTTTCCAGCGTGGGGACGTCGGGGGGTCACACAAACAGTTCCACTTCCACAGCTACTGGAGAGGAGTCATCCAAACAACTTAATACCCTCCACCTCCAGAGAAACGTCAAATATAATGTTAATCAAGAAGCAGTTTCCTAACCTGACCTCTTTCTCTTGATCAATTCAGCCAGAGAAATGGAGCTGGTATATTTTTTATGCCTAGCGCAATCTTCTCTTTGTTCTTCAATTTGTTAATGTGTCAAATATAATTAGAACTGACAGAGGCCAAGATTAAATCAAACAAAATGTAAACATTGTTTGTGTTATTTGGTTGATGCAAAGCTTTCACCATAAAAGGCTTTTAGATAAATGAATTCAGCTATTAGAGTGCTGCAGCACTGAAACTTTGCTCCAACTATTTGAACTTTTCAGGGACACTGTCAGGTCATCTTGGATTCAAAACCTAATACATGGCTGGGGTTCTGAAATTGCCTAAGGGGTCAGGTACCTGACTTCTACTGAAAGTCGGTGTGTGGTGGGAAGTTAATTGACTTTCAGCAGGAATTCATTGCCTTTGAAGAGTCTATTCATGTCCTTGCAAAAAGAAGCCCATGTCCTTCATGGAGATAAATGTATACCTGCTTTCACATACCAACATACCTACATACCAACAAAGCGTCTGATGAACATATTTTACAAAACCTAAAGTAGCAAGAAAACCCTAAGAGCTACCTCTGTGTTTATTCGATTGTATTTTGGTTAGCACTAGATATTTCCTTTCAATATGAAATAATTATACTGTTCAATAATGATATTATTAAATTGTGGCATAACTATAAGGTTAAATTTCAGCAGACTACTCCATTAAGGACTTTCAGTTTCAGCCTGCTGGGCTGCAACCTGCAGTTTAACACTGATTTTAGTGGTACTCCTGACCTTTTAAAGTGCATATTCAGAATCTCAATGCATCCAAGGCTTTCCCCCAAGCATTTTTGCCTTAAAAACCTCACCCCCATACCTCAATAGCCACCACGAAAATTCATGGCAGGCAATAGAGAAACTCAGTACTTTTGAAAACAGGTTTCTGTCTTGTTGACTGAGATTTTAGCATTAAGCAATACGGCATTCAAGTTTACACAGCTTTGGAAATAGATCTCTGACTATGTCCTCCTTTAATTCCTCATTGCTACTTTAAAAAGTAATGCAAGAAATGTGATGTTATCTGTATTTTTATTGTAACTTGCTTTTCGCACAGGATGGGCATTTGTCACTCATATATTAAATTCTGCTCTTTTTTTGGTATGTGTAAGTTTGTATCTCCACTTGTTTAATGAATTTAATAACTTGATACTACATTATGAACAGAGCTTTTGGGGATTTCTCTCTTTGATGCCTTTAGAAAAAACAGCTGTAGTAGTACCATGGGACTGTAGTCAGGAATTTCTCTCTCTGGTCTTAAAAGTCTTATTTATCCACTGATATTCTCTAAAACTTCTACTGGTCTCCTTGGCAAAGCTACCTCATTCAATGTTGAGCGTGGCTGCTATAAGGGGAACTCAATGACAAAGTCAGAGGTCTCTTAGGGACAGGATGACATCATGGTACAAGATGGCACAGGGACAGAATATGCTGGTCCTTCATCTCTGGCAATTGACATCTGAATAGAGATGATTAGTGCAGCTATTTCCTCGTTATCTTCAGTGGACATGAAATCCAACCACAGAACAGGTGCAGAGATCTCACACCTGGCAGGCTTGGGTCATGAGGAAGGCAGTGCTTGAGTGAGCAGAAGGTCAGGGCTGATCAATGAAAACAGAGCTAGTGCACACCAAAGATCCCTCACAGCCCTGTCAAGCCTCTTTGATAAAGACTATTTATTAGTCCCTTGCTTTCATAGCCATAGATGTTTTCAGACCTATTGAAAACAGCTGACAAAGATTCCTGCGTGGTGATGAGAAACCAAGGCTGGTTACCAGAAAGAATGGAACAAAGCAACACAACTGTCTCATGCCTTGAAACCACATGAAGACCCTCTTAATGATCGCTGTAGCAATGGGTTAAGTCCTGTACTATTTCTGCTAGTTGGCAGAGGAATACATCGGTTACAATGAGATCTTAGGGTTACAGGCAGTGAACAGAGGTGTTTCTGAATGAATTTGGAAAGAAGGCTTCAGAGCAGTGCTTTTCTCTTTTTATAGCCAAGTATTTTTATTCAGTGAGATTGAGACAAAGAAGGCCTTGGGATAAAAAAAAAGTGTAACTGTTTAATGGATCTTGGGTATTATAATTTCATCTAAAATAACTCAGTGGCAATTTTTGCTAATATATCACTCCCCTCACCCCTCCCCAAAACCTAAATAAGACTGCTTTTCTCACAGAAGTTAGGATTTGGAAGCTGATTCAGATTTTACCTGGATGCAAATCTGAAGGGATACTGTTAAGACTATTCCATTGCTGCACAGCTGAGTTAATGGATATCAGAATTTGGACTAAAGACTTTAGCTTGAAGCTTTCCTTGTAACTAATGACAGCAGGATTTGACTTTAAATCAAGATTTCTACCCCTAATAATGTCAAAAGAGCTTGCAATTTTTTCACTAGTTAAGTACATTTGTTGAATATCTGGCGTTAGCTTATTATATGACAGGATTCCAAGCTTTTGTTTTCAAATTCAAATATTGATAAAATGAGTATAAAAATGCTATTCTACAATATTAGTAACCTAAGTAAAAAAACTTTTGGCCAGAATGAATAAAAAGGCTATGATATTACTTCCTAATAAAAATTAAAATGAAGAGGCTATCTGCATTGTTCTGTGTGAGAGAACTACATAACGGTGTTCTAAATTTCCTAAAATTGCAGTATTCTGAAAGTCTTTCCAGCTGTGAGAAAACATTTACTCCTGATGCATATACTGTTCTTTTCAGGGGATGGGGTCCTTTGTGACCAATTCTGCTTATTTACACTCTCATATATTGTTTAGCTTTAATGCGTTGCATGTTTAAAGGGGAATCAGGAATTCAGCCCAGTCTTCCTTAAATTCTTGCTAGACTTTATGTTAATTTAATCCCTTATTTCTCCAGCTATCTAATACAAAGGATGATTTCACTGTCATTAAAGATCACTTCTTTTCCTGTTTTCATGTTCTTCTCACTGTTATTATTCTTCTCATTGAAATTTCCTTTCCAGTCATAATGAACACTCAGAGCATTTCATTGAGAAAAATGAGGAGTTAAAACATTTTCTATTTCCCTAATCAAGACCCTGTCATTATGATCACTGAAAGCCAGAGAAACAGTTGAAGAATGACAGAGTTACATGAAAGAGAAGAAGGACACTGCCAAAGTGATTCTGTGATCACAGTCATTTATAGTAATGCTCTGGATACTGGTATGGCAATCTAATTGCATACTAAAGCCTGTTGTGTAAACTCAGTTACTAGTTGCATTACACAGTGCTGATGCTTCGGTCACAATTGAGGCAAATATGAACAGAAATTTGGAAAGTCTTTGATTGCTACTGTGGAATAATTCATACTACTCATCAGTATGTCAATTTTCAATTTAATTTGACATTTTTGAAACCGAAAGCCACAGTGATTCAATTCTAGAAGAAAAAGTATTCTTGAAAAAAATAATGTTTTGCAAATGAAGAAAAGAAAACAAAAGTGGGATAAATTTTTATTCTATCACTTTTGACAGTATCCTCTTATAGCAAAGACTAAATAAATTCTAAAGGCAAAATTCTCTCCTCATTCACATTACAATAGCTCCAGAAAATACCTACCAACTTTCACACTATTTTCCATTAAATTAGATCTGCAATATCACAAAGGCTGATTCACCTTTTGCTCTCAGATAAGTCACTTCCAGGAAACAGGCATGATGAGAGTAAGACAGAAAGCTCCAAACAATGAATTAAGAATGTATTCAGTAGACACACTTGGTTCCTTCCCACCCCACAGATTTCTTATCCTGAAATCTGTATTTCACATAATGGAGAAGAACAGAACATGGAAGTTTTATCTGAAGGCTAAATTAAAATCCTCCTGCAGTAACCTGCTTGAGGAGCAGGACGATGGGGAAGAAGGAAGGCCGGGACTGGTGCAATGCAAAAACATTAAGTGACAGCCCCCGAAAAAGTCAAGAGGTCTTCCATCGGAGGTATGCTCCTCACATCATCCCACCCTCTGGTGGCACTCTCTCCCTAGCTATTTCACTTGATTCATGTTGTTCCAATACCTGTTGAAATGGTTCTCACTGTTTCACTGTTATTACTGTTACTCTTTTACCTATTCACACTTGTCTCTGCCAGTCTGTTATTCATAATTGCTAGGGCTCCAATCCCACCAGAGAATCCATTTTGCTTCGAATTAGAGCTCATTTGCCTTGGATACCCATTAGCAGTTTCTGACAGCTGTTTCTGCATAATGGCCAGTGAGACTTTATTGGAGGCCAGGAAGTCTTTCATGGAGATCATCTCTCCTGACAGACGGCGTCCATCTGTGTCACTCTCATTGACAACATCAGTCTCGATGGAGATGTTTCTCCGGCTGCGCACATTTCCTGGCATGACCACATTCCTCCGTGAACGAAATAATCTTCTTTGGCATCTGTGGCAGCACTTGCAGGCCAACTTCTTTAATATCCAGTTTATGGACTGCTTGATGACAATAGAGATCACATTAAATAAGGAATAGATGCAGCACACCCCCATGAGTATGAAGACAAAGTTGCCAAAGCGGTAAAGGCCTTGGCTCTCATACTTGATGTTCTGGCTACTGACAAGATCACCAAAACCAATGGTGCTGAAGGCCACAAAGCAGAAGTAAAGTGAGTCAAAGTAACTCCACCCTTCAATCGGTGTGTACATTGCAGAGGCACAGCAGGAAATGATGAGGGATGCTACACATAAAATCAGCATAACGTAGTACACAGAGGGCTTCCAGCCCGCCAGGCTGTCCACCTCAGAGGTCCCTGAGCCCCGCCGGCCATTGTGAGGGAGAACCCCCTTCCTCCTCAGCTGTCTTTCGTGGCAGGACTTCATGACGTAAGCTATGACAGTGATCAAGCGCTCCAGGAACAGGTTAAAGAACAAAATGGTCCCTGCACATCCTATAAGGCCGTAAAATATCAGAAAAATTTTGCCTCCAACGGTGGCTGGGGTGGTCATACCAAACCCTGGAAGACAAAACAGAACAGTTGAAAAAAATAAACCTGTAGGTACCATGTTAGGACTTTCATCACATGCAAGACCGATGAACTGGTAGCAAATCCCTGTGGTACAGCTCAGGTTTGAGAAAAAAAAAACATTCTCCCCAGGTGTTACCCACTTGTGCTTGACTATGTCTGAGCTGTAAGGGGAAGGAACGCATGCCAGCATTTCCTCCAGAATCAGAACGAAAAAAAAAGCAGAACAAAACACATGGGGAGGAAAAGAGAGTTTAGAGGAGGTCTGAATTTTGGTCTGGTTGCTAGGTTCACTCTTCCTCTCTTTGTGCTTTGGATCGCTTCCAGGCTTTGGGGTTATCACAGCCACTTTGTTCTCTCTGATGCTTTTCTGCACCATGGCTCTGTCCCAGAGGTGGCTCTTGCCTTCCAGAGATCCATCTGCACCAAATCTCTGGAACACAAGGTGAAATTTCTCTGGGGCTCACTTGACTCCTGCTGTTAGTGCAGGTGGCACATCACCCAGCACTCAGCACCCACTGTAGCCTGGCCATGGAAGCCCAGGCTGGGAGCACACACCAGATGATGCAGCCCCTGACAGGATCATCAGCCCCTCATGAGAGTCCCAGTAGGAGTTAAAGATGCCCTGCATCTGACCCGGCTGTCTGTCACTCATTATCAACTCCTTTTTAAATCAGCATTGCTGAAGTTTTTCTATTTCTCTGTGTCCCCCTCCACTGCTCAAGTCTGCATGTGGATCTTGTCAAAAGATCTGATTCCTTGTCATGGGATTTCTCAGGCCAGAGGTGCTTCAGTCTACTCTCAAATACTTCCCATCCTAAAGCCTGAAAACAGTAATTTTGTTTTGGTTAAAGCTGTTGATAAGACAATCTTGCTTTAATAAGATATTACTAAAGATTAAAAAGATGTCCAGAAAATCATTGAGTGAATTGGAGTAACACTCACGACAAATCTTCGCTGGTGTTTTATTAGGATTATTAAAGGATTACGATTATTAAAGGATTACATAACTGACCAACTAAGCAAAAACATTTTTGTTGACAGGACAGAAAAATCACAGGAGACACTGTTTTTTTTTCTTTCTCTTTGTGACTATGAAATGCCAATTATGAAATAAAGACATTAGACTTTGAGAAATAAAGGAAAATATAGTCAGTATGATACACTTGTACTTCAAAGACAAGACAAGAGCAAAAGACCATGTTTCCAATAGTGCTGAACTGCACCCCTCTTCCCTTCACTGGCAACCTGCTGCCAGCACAGATTCCTCTCTAACGCTGGTCCTGCCTCACACTGTGAAGTGACAGCCCTCACCCTCACCCCTCCAGCTCGACCCCCACTAACAACAGCTCTAAGCGTGGGCTCTCCAGGGTCACTGCACTTTTGCTTGCATCCACAATCAAACATCAAGTGGTCCTACAGGAAGCTCCAGCCTCCTCATTAAATTTCTGTGCTAGAGAGAGCTGGACTGCAGCTCTGTGGTGTGGAAAACAACATGACAAGTGACAAACCACACAGACAAAACGTTCTTCATGACAAGAACTTTTTTCCGTTGTTGCCTTTGGCACATAAATATTTCCTCTTGCTTTCCACCCTCCCTTTCTGTTCTATGACTTGATCCCTCCATAACTCTAGTTTTAATGCTTGTTTTTGATGCAGGCTGGCTTATATGCAAGTCATGACCTCCACCCTGTGGACAGACACATAAAAACCAAAGGGACAAGAGGAATCTCTCAGCAGCTGGTGAGATCTGCCCAAAGAAGCTGTGGGGAGGGAAGTGAGGGGCTGCCGTGTCCCTGGTGCCCCCGTTCCTTGAAGAAGAGAAGCAGCTGTAGGCTGGGCAGAGATGGAAAGGTGGGGAGCCCCTGGCCCAGGATGAACAGCATTAGGGACTGGCAGGCATCTCCTACAGCATAAAGCAAATGCCCTGGATATAGAAATGCAGTTAAGGCTCACATTCCCAGGGCAGTTTTATGCCTTTGGGCTGCTTCCCACAGGTCCCTCTCAGGATCCTGCCGCTGGCATCATGGCCAGAGCCTGAACTCCTCAGGTTGTTTGTTTAGTTGACTGGATTTTGTTGCTGGATTTGTTCTGTGACCCTATAGAAAAGGCTTTACAAAGGCACTCAATATGCATTCCAGGGAATCATGGTGAACTATGAATAAATGACTCAGCAAGCAATTAGAGCACCAATGTGACCCATTGAGCACAACAGTGAAAGAGCAAGAAGTTACACTGCAGATTGGGAAGCAAATACAGAACGAAATGATGAAATCATATAAAAGAGATAATAAAAGCAGTGGCTGACACTTGGAGACTATTTGAAAATACAAAATTGTTTTTTGTGATGAAGAAAAAAACCAGGACACAACTGCAGGAAAAAAATGCCGGTGATTTTATGGTATGAGAGAATGCTGATTAAGTTTAGTGAATTTTATTTTACAAGTTGGGTGACATTTCTTGAAAGTACTGTTTCAAGTAGCAACTGGGATTGTAGTTAATCAAGTGGAAATCAGAACATTCTGAGTTGGGAAAATAGAATGTTTTTAAGGTACTAAAAAGTGCTTCAATCAATTTGTTAGACATGTCTGCAGATATGGCATTGGATTATCACCACTGACAGAAATGCATGACAAATCCCAACTTTACCAGCCCAGCAATGAAGGCAGCATTCTTAGTAAAAATTTTAGGATCCGATTTTGAAGTCAGTATAATACTGATTTGCCTGTGTCCCATGATACATTGACTTCCATAAATTAGTGTGATCTTTCTTAATATTAAGATGAACTGAGCAAGTACATTCCTTATACTTCAATTTTCCTCCAAATATTGTGCCTTGTTTTTTTCACCTATTGCTTAAGCAAGAATTTTGATTTTTTTGGTGAATATTCATATTAGTTCTGAATTTCTCTGTAGTAGACCTTTTTTAGAATTTGGAGGAAATTTAAACTCCAAGTAGAGTCAGCAAAATTTTTCTGAACACTGCACACCTCCTGTGGGAGAAAAATTTTCAGATTTTGTTTTGGCAGCAGAATTTCTATTACGAAGTCTAGTACTGCAAAGCACTCTAAAATTCACCTGTGTGTTCAGGTTATATTGTGTGGATATTACAAAAGTATACATTTGTATAAAAAAAAACAACTAAAAGGGAAATCACATCGGCAGTATAATATAATCACGCTTCATTATTTCTTGAAGTAAGTACTGGGTATAAATGGAGAAAAGCAAGCAGCTGTAATTCTTATCAATAGCCAGTTTGATAGGAAGGACTGAGGTCCAGCAGGAAGTTCTTCTAAAGCAGAATCCTCCAACAGCAAACAGTGAATAACATCAAGCAAATATTAATCTCAACCTAACAGTAAAAAGATTATATTGAAATCTAACAAGAGGAAACAGGCATCAACTGCCTATTCCAGGCCTATAATAGGTAATTTCATCTTTTCTGTTGCCAGCTGCTCCAGTGCCACCAACTGCCATGTTTCTCCTGGATCATTACCCACACTCATCTCCCTCTGCCTGGTGACACATGGTTTGGCATTTTATGTTTTAATTCTGGATGTCCTGACATTCACAGGTTACATTAATTAAAACTTCAGTTTTCATTTCCTGGTGCACCTGGTGCCATGAAAAAGTATGAGAAATAGTTCATCACCCCAGAATGAAGCCTGGGGTGCCCCATATGGAGTGTGTGTAGGGAGACTGGGACAGACATGTAGATTTCACAGTTAATTTTAGATCATGAGATTGGGTCTTTCTATTGTTCTGCAAAATATCTCTCTTTTCTGAGAGGTTTCATTTCCTTTCTGAGTGTGTGCAGTTCACTGCTCCTGCCCTTCCCACAGAGAGGAAGTAGGTAGAAAGAGGGGGCAACACTATAGCAACAATGAGTCATTGTGATGTTAGAAATATAAATACCAACACAAAACAGCGTTCCAGTTTAGTCTACAATCAGCGCTCTTTGTGATGTTGTGTCTGCATTCCTAATGTATTTCATATTTATTTCTTTGTCAGTTTGGTTTAGACACTCACTGGAAAATTATGAATTACCAGTGAAATAGACGCTGTATAATAATTGAGGTTCATGAGAGATGTGAACCAAACTAAACAGGACAAAGACTTTCAACTGTAGTGAACAAAAAATCAAGAAAATAGTAATTAGTAAAGAGAAATACAGGAAGCCTTAGATACCTGCAAAGATGCTGACCCTCCTTTTTTCAAACACATTCTGTACTGAACTATCTACATAAGGATGTTTTGTGCTTCTAAAAGAGACAGAAGAAACAGCTCTAACAGAAGCTGTACTTCAAAGACATCATTGAGAAAATGTCCTGTATTTCGCACTGTTCCAACAGTGTGCAGACACCAATAATTCGGCAAAATTCACTTCTGTCATGATAACCTCCTCTGGTGCTCTCTGAGCAGGGTAAGTAGTCCTAACGAAACTACTTCTGCTGGAGTAATTCTCACCTGTAAGGACTCTTGTAGGAACAGCTAAAGGACTCTCAAATCTTGTCACATCGCTGCCCTCATGACACTGCTATGTCATCAAGCTTGTAAAAGTGTCCTGTTTCAGAAAGGAAGGAGGATGTTAAGTCCTTTCCAGAAAGAGAAGAAAAAGACTCATTTCTGTGAAGACTTCCACTGTATGAGAGGACACGTCCATGGAAGCAGGCATGGTGCTGTCACAGCTACCTGACAGCAACAAACCTGCACTTAGGTCCCATTTCTGATGTGAAAAAATATCTTTAGTGTCGCTGATTTTGCTAAGTCTATGCAGAAAACCACACACACACACACGCATGCAGAAACCTCTGATTTACCATCAGTGGAAGATCAGCATCTGAATTGTGTGGCTGGCTGGTGAGATATACATCCATGCATGTTGTCTTAAACATTAATTTCAACATCTTGATCTTCTCTCTTATGAGGAAAGGAGAATGAGCTAACCATGAAACTTTCCTTTAATGCAACAATTATTCGTCAAAAGAATATTTTACTGGGACAGCCTGGGGTGTGGTATCATTTACTTAATTGCCAATGCTATTTTCTTGCGCAGATGGGTATGTAGTGGGGAAAGGCTCAGCCTGCCCAGGGAGGCAGGGATACATGGCTATAACAGCATTCCTTTGTGCTCTATGCTCTTCTGTTTCCAGAGTTGTCTGCCTGAGCAACTTCTGCACCTCCTGCCCAGCATCTCCAGCACTCCAGAGATGCAAAACCTGGAAATGTCTCCAGGGCTATTTGAGCTGAGTCATAACTGCAGACAGACTGCTGTGCTGAGTGCTCAGCTGCTTGGTGACCTGGGACCTGCCTGAGTGCTGCTGCTGCTGCTTCCATCTGTGCCAGTGTGCACCTGCTATGTCATGCACAGGCAGGATGAGAGGGATGTAACCTTCTGCAGACCTCCTGGCAGGGCTCAGTCCATTCCAAAAGGACAAACACTGATGCTGGAACTAATGGTGTAGGATGTCTTGATGAAACAATACATATATGAGATCTTTTTCCCTCTCTAACTTGTTTGGTGGCTCATCACACCTGACACACAGCACTCCTGGCACCGTTTCAATCAGGCTGAAGGGCTGGTTGGAGATAATGATTTGAGGACTGCATGGATGCTGTGCTGGTCTGTGGCACCACGGGGACAGAAGACTTGTGTAAGAGATTGGGCATAACATTTCCTGCCCTCTGAGAAAAGGCTTCTGTAAACTCAACCCTGTGACACAGACGTAGGTTAGTGTCACACCAAGTGTGTGAATGGGACTTCAAGGTCAGAAATAGCAAAACCTTCGGCTTTCACTGATTCGTCCCGCAAGGCATAAGAAAAGCTGGTTTTGTGTTAGTGTGTGAGGCAATGTCTCTATTTAACACAGCAAAGTTCAGCTCACTGGGAGTCATTGTTAAACCCTGTCTGGAGAGCTGGATGCCTGTTACTGCCCTTCTCTCATTTCACATATAGAAACTGCATGTTCTGCCTTGAACAGAAACCTACCTTAAGAAAATCTTCCAATGTTAAGGAATCTAAAAGACATAAGTAGAAAGAATGCTAAAGGGACAACATTAAATGAACAATGCCATCAAAAAATCAGTTTTAATAGACATCTTGAGGGGACTGTTGACACCTCTGTTATCATGTCTGTGTAGTCCTTAAAGAATACATGACTGTAATTTTCATTATTGCAAGATTTTCACATAAGATAATTTATGGAAATCTTGCCATTCCGTTTTATATAATTAAGGTGATATTTTATTTAAGGTTCACACCAGGTCTTCTATAAGAAATGTACACAGCCTTATTACAGCTACTGTGTGATCATAAATTCAATGTATAAATGTTTTATGCCTACCTTCAGGTTTCTGTTTATAATTTTCATGTATTTTTTGATGCTGGAGGTGCTAGATCTAGTGCCTTTCCATCACCCTTAGACAGATTTTTACCTCTGTACAGCTTTTGTGTTACTATAAAGATAGAACAGAGCTCAGTTTTGAAATACCTTATTACTATTTTCAAACATCATTATTGTTACAGTCATTTAAAGGTTTTTATTTAGCCTTAAAACATATAAACATTTCTCTAATTAAATAATATACACTGAATATTAAATACAATATTTGTATTTAATATTCAATCACATTTTCATTTTAATATGGTGTATGAAAAGGCACTTGTATCTGCTTGTGCCTGGCCCCAAGACAGTCTGAAATCCCGTGTTTAAATGTGCTTAACAGCTTCTGCCTTGGTATGTGTACAGTTATACTGACAAGTGGTAGTTCTGTGGACAAGATTCATATATACATGTGCCAAACTGAAAAATATACAAAATTACATCTGAGTCAGATACATATACATATAGAGAAACCTTCTTTTTTGTTGAATATAAACATTTCTTTTCTGTTGAATAGTCTACCTTACTAACAAATAGCAGTGACTTCAAGCCATAATTCATCTTGGCAGGATAATAGTTTATCTGAATTGTGAATGTAATTAACGCTGTTTCAAGGGTTTGTTTGCAGTCATTCAGTCTGTGTAAACATAATAACCCCAACTATCAAGGAATACAAACATAATGCTGCGTACTCATTAAGCTATAAGTTCATCTACTCTAAAATTTTCCTTTTTAAATCATAAAAAACTGCCCATATTTCAAGAATTTTCAAAGGTTAGTTTAAATTTGTCTTCTCATTTAGGTGTAAAACTATGGGAAATAAAGCAGGCTTTTTGGCCTCCCTCAGGGGAAAAAAACAAATGGTACCAGCTTGAACCCTCTTGGTAACCTGTACTTGAGGACATATTGTTCAGGGCATTTTAGTGGAGGGCATTTTGTAAAATTAAAGCTCTTCCCTGGATTTACTTGGGGAAAAAAATCTGAGTTTGTCAAGTAACCACAGAATTACAGAATAGTCTGGGTTGGAAGGGGCCTTCAAGGATCATCTCATCCAATCCCCCTGTTATGGACAGGGTTCCTCAACCTGAATAATGCTGGACTTGTCCAAAGCCTATACCACCTATCAAAAAAAAGCATTTTTGGCACCAGGTGCAAAAATGTCACGACAAACTTAAGATACCATAACGAATTAAAAAAACCCAAAGAAATGTGATAACAGTAGAAAGCACAGTGAATTTTGGCTCAGCAAAAGAATTAGTCACTGCTGAAACATGGCGCAGGCTTCTATCCAGACAACAGCAAGGTGTGTACCTTTGTTTTTGAAATGTCTGGCTTCTTCAAAATGTAAAAGGACTTGCGAAGTCCCTGGCTGATGGATGTCCTAAATCTAATGCATATGTCCCTTCCTGTGATGCCGGAGATGCTCTTTTAGTGACAGATCTAGTGGCAAATGCCTGTAAGACAAACATAAATTCAGTGACCAAGTCTACTCCCATGATTTTAACAGGTCCAAACATTTATGTAAAACAGGACCTATTTGTAAAATATGACAGGGAGGCTCAACACTGTGCTACTCCAAGTCCTTCACAGCAACTTTGGCTTGCTGTCAAAGTGTTGTGCCATTGCAAATGTGAAAACACCCACAACACAATACCTATTTCAAGGGCTGAATCTCTTCTCACCTATCTGGGTGATGATCAATCCTGCTCTCTGTGCATCAGGCATATTCAAAATCTCAGCATTTGCCTTACCCACGCAAACAGTTAAACAAGGACAAGACAGGCATGCAGAGGCGGGGAGAGCTGAATGAGATTATAGCAAGATGTTAAGGAGCAGTTAAAAGCTACAGAGCTAGGCATTTTCTGATATAACTGAACAAGTGATGTACTAAGGGCATCCCAAAATCAGACAGTGGCTGCGGTTGGAAGGGACCTCTGGAGACTGGCCAGTCCATCTCCTTGCTCAGCAGGGTCTCCTTTGCATGGTAGGTGCCCAGCTGGATGGGAATTCATCTACAAGATAAAAGGGACCGCTGGCTTTCCGGTCAGATATTTATAGATTTGAGGCAATAAAAATCATACTTTAATGATGTCTAGAAACAGAAATGTTCATATATGCAAAGATAATACTGCAGTGAATCCTTTCAGAGGCAAAATTGTGAAGGTGTTTCTGAAACAGTTTTGATTAAAGGTTACATAACTCATAGTAGCTTTTGACACTTTTATTTAAAGATTTTTATTTAATTAATTTATTTATTTTAATAAATCTTTCTTTAGTTTCTCTCTGCTTTATGAGGTTTTTCTCTGCAAGTGGGTTAACTGAATTAACAGCTTTTGTTTGTGAGCAATCACTGCACTGCTGTTGGAAGTGTGAGCCATTGTAGAGGAGCTCCCCTCTCTGCCCAGAGGTATCTGCAGCTACTTGCAGGGAGATTTCCAACAAAATATCTGAGAGCCTCCAGGGAAAGTGAGCTCTTCTCTGATGACAGTCCCTGAATGGAAATGATAAGGCTGAAAAACATAAGAGTAAAAACTTTGTGGGTGAAATGCCTAGCTGAACTTTGAAGAGGTTACATGCACTCTGGAGTGCAAGGTAGTGTGCTACTCATTATCTTGAAGCCTGAAGGCCGTGTCCTGGCCTTCATGCTAAGGAACAGGGACTTCAGAAAAGCCCATCTTTTCAAACATTAGTGTTTAAAGAAGGAAATATATTTTAAAATGCACAAAGAGAAATTTATCACAAGAATCCTCCTGGAGATTTCAGATTATTTTGGAAGATAGTTTTTCCCAGTCTTTGGGAAGCTGTTAAACCTGGAAGCAGGAAGGTTCAGTGGTTGGCAGCTTATGTACAACACTCAGCTTTGTAAATACCCTTTTCACAGATGTGGCATGGTTTACTTGATACTGTTAATGCTGAACAGTTAAATAACTAAATTTAATTAAAATTGTTTTCCACACTCTGCTTGTGAAAATGGTGAAGCTGAGAAAGCTTTTACTAAATATGTTTATCCAAAAACGTAGTAGTATTGCCTATTTAATTCATTAAGTACTCTTCTAGAGGAAGAAAAAATGCCCAATTTACTCCAAACACAATGTACTTGGAAATTTTAAAGCCCTTGAAAAAAATGACAAATAAAGTCCTGGCTCTTTCTAGAAGTTTTGAAGATGCCACCTGTACTAGTAATAGGTTTAAAGGCTTCTAACCTCATCATTCACAGTACTTATTAATGTCCAGCTGAACAGCACATTTTGCTTTGGAAAACAAGCACATAATTAAATAATAGGATTTCTTACCACTCTAAGTGTCCAGTCGCTAACGGTGTGAAAAGAAATTGGAAAGTTTTGAGACCATTTATCAAGTCTCTTCTGCACTAAAAGGACTCTGTGCCATCTTTTGTCTCTCTGTAATGGCTTCCTGGAAGCTAAGTCCAAAACAGTTTGCCATACATGAAAAGGTAACAGTGCTTTGATACAGCATACAATGTACATGCTGAAAAATAGGTACAAAA
This sequence comes from Callaeas wilsoni, assembly GCA_013398955.1. Taxonomy (NCBI): domain Eukaryota; kingdom Metazoa; phylum Chordata; class Aves; order Passeriformes; family Callaeidae; genus Callaeas; species Callaeas wilsoni. The sequence continues at coordinate 38,977 of VWPU01015881.1, read as the reverse complement.
TCCTGTGCTACAAAGGACTCCCTTCTAAAATAAAAAGCCTGTTAGTGAAGTACTTGAGGAGACAGAGTCTATCAGACTTGTGAAAGAAAGGTTTTTGAACTACACAGAAAAGAATCACCCAGCCAGGAGCTGAAGAAATTAATGCTTTCAAAGTCACAGCAACTTTTTTAACAAGTAGAAAAATAAGTTACATTCTCCAAAGGAGTTTTAAATGAAGAGGAAAAGACTATGCTTTTATGCGAAGTTTTCAAAAAATTCTCAACATGTATGATAAAGAATGAGGTAGACAGAGAAAAATTATCCCTGTTTCAGCAGCATAGGCAGACCACAGCTGCCAAACTCCCACAAGTGCAAAATATAGAAAAAAAAACCCTAAACCCAAAACCACACCAGACTGTTGTCAGAAGTATAATATGACTTAAACATATATTAACATTAGAATGTTGAATGACCAAATGAGCTGGTCCAGTACAAAAATATTTTGTGAAATAACAGAAGGGACCTGTAGACCAAAAATTGGCTAGTAATTGGCTAGTACTTGGCTTCATCAAGGCTATTAGAGCTTCTGGGGTGCTGATACTTTAATGAAAACTGTGGTTGACCTGGTGATGCCATATTTTGCTGTGTGCTGTGTTGCTGCCTTCCAGAATCTTTGGGAACACATGAAAATCTGTATCACACATATTGAATTTGACAAAACTCACCACTGTCCTTTTCCTTTTGGCCTCCCATAAAATGAAAATTGGCTAAAGTACTTTTTGCTCAGTATAAGTGTGTGTATATATATATATTTTTTTTTAAATATATCTATATATATTTAAAGATGTGATTTTAAAGTTTGACTTTGAATTAAATTTTGCTGTTATAGTGTACAATGAATGTTTTCTAAAAAATGGTTAAAGAAAAACTAGCAAAAAAATAAGACCGGCTACCAGCTGTTTTGCAGTCCCAAGAGTGATGTTTTGCTTACAAACATGACAATAACATTCTTTACCAGATGTATGTCTAGGCTTGCTAAAATGTGTTTTTATGTAATCTTGACATGTTTATGGCTTTATGATTTATCTTTTTCAAAATGCATTGCTAACAGTTCTCCTAACAGAAGAACTGGAATGACAAGCTTTAGGTAATTCAAATGACCACTTGAGAGGTGGGTCTGTGCAAACTTCATGAAGTTCAACAAGGCCCAGTGCAAGGTCCTGCACACAGGTCAGGGGGATCCCAAGAACAAATACAGCCTGGGCAGAGAATGGATCGAGATTACCCTGGGGAGAAAGACCTGGTGGTGTTGGTGGATGAAAAGCTCAACATGACCCAGCGATGTGTTCTTGCAGTCCAAAAAGGCAACCAGATCCTGGGCTGCATCAAAAGATGCGTGACCAGCAGGCTGAGGGAGGTGCTTTTGCCCCTCTGCTCTTGTGAGACCCCACCTGGAGTGCTGTGCCCAGCTCTGTGGTCCTCACACACGGAAGACATGGACCTGATGGAATGAGCCCAGAGGAGTGTCATTAAGAGGATCACAGGGCTGGAGCACCTCTCCTGTGAAGATAGGATGACAGAGTTGGGGTGGTTCAGCCTGGAGAAGAGAAGGTTCTGGGGAGATCTCATAGCACCTCCCAGTACCTAAAGGAGGCTTACAAGAAAGCTGGAGAGGGACTTTTCAAGAGAGAATATAGGGATAGGACATGAGGGAATGAAACTGAAGGNAGGTTTATATTAGATATTAGGAAGAAATGCTTTACTGTAAGGGTGCTGAGACACTGGACAGGTTGCCTAGAGAAGTTGTGGACTCCCCATTCCTGGAAGTGTTCAGGGCCAGGCTGGATGGGGCTTTGAGCAACCTGGTCTAGTGAAAACTGTCCCTGCCCATGGCAGGGAGATTGGAATTAGGTGATCTTTAAGGTCATTTCCAACCCAAGACATTCAGTGATTCTATGAAATTATAAATCCTTCTGGTTAAGAAATAAAGCATCCAATGCTGTCCATGAGTAAAACGCATTTAAGTATCTATTGCAAAGACAAACATAAAATCCATCCTTGTTTGAATATTTAATGACTATTCTGGTAGAGCATGCATAGTTCAGGGAAAGAGGAATGAAGATGTCTTGCTGAGTGAATAGCAAATTAAACTCCATCCATCTCCGTGCATGTGCACTGACAGATGAGCCCAAGGATATTAAGACACCCTACCACCCCAAAAAAGTTTTCTTTTGTGTAAGATCTGTTATTGCCCATATAACACCAATGCTAAGGTGTCACCAGACAGAAGATCTGAATATTTGAACAATTTTTGGCTAACAATGGCAGCTCTTTCATATGCATGTTATAGCCAATTCATATTCTCTTCCTTCCATCCTCTGATCTGCACTTCTCAATATCAGGACCTTTTCAACATCCATTTACAAGACTCACAACTGATAACATAATGTTTAAAGCTGAAAATCTTTTAGCAGACCTTCTACTGAAGACAACTCACAAAACCCCTGACACCTAGCTTCAAGAAGTCCCTCAGGATTTGTACTGTCAGGAACTAGTCCAGATGCTTGACCATCTGTGAGTCATTACCACATACCCCATGCAGTATTTGGCAGTGCAGAAGGCCTAGCAATACCTTCACCTGCTTCCCAAATCCTGGTAGATGCAGCCTGTAGTTTACCATGTTTGGTTAGATCTTCACCGAGTAGGTGAGCTTATTGAAAGTCATATTAATTTCCTTTTCCATGTCTAGCAAACTTGTCTTGAAAAAAACTGCTGTTGGAAAAAGGGTCCACGAGCAGAGAAGATACTTTCTAACATCCATATCCAATGATTGTAGATGCTGAGGGAGTACAAGGGGAATGGACTGATGACCTTGACCAGGCTTGCATCCCCAAATGGCATCACCTGCTGCTGTTGGAATGGCTAGGGGTGTAAGGGGACCATTGATCGGGCTTTGCTGGGAATTTTTTTAGTTTTTATAGGAACCCTGCTTCCCTGCTTGCTCTGTCAGGATTTGCATGTTATTCCAACTCTGCTGTACATTCTGTCCTTCCTCCCTCCTATCTTCTCCTTTCATATTGGGTTAGATGTCATATTTCTGTTGTGTTCCTTACCAAAAATTCAAGCTCAGAAAATCCTTTTTACCTTGCTTCATTACTTAATAAAGCATGTATATTAGAAAATAGCTACTATGAAACATCTTAGAAACATCTCAGAAACATCTCATTAATTAGCTTCCAGCATTTCATAGAGATTAAACACGACATATTTACTGAAACAATAAAAAACACAGAGATGAGGGAGGCTGGGCTAACTGACATCATGCATGTGATTGAATTTTGGGTACCTACTCCAAAACAAGTTTTGACGTGAGAACCAATCTGTTCTCATAAAATTATTAAGAGATATTAGCAAACCAGATTTACTTTACTGCATGTCAATTTAAACTTGAGAACAAGATTCTGTGGCTAAAAATACATCGTTTGAATGGCAAATTACTGTATTGGCTCCATACATTATTAGGGTACATATTTCCCTTCAACATAGAATAATCATGACTACATGTATTCAGTTTTTATTCATAACTTAATTATGAAAACACAGAGTGCTCTGTAGATTACCTCCTACAGGTCTTGCCACAGCTGAGGCCTTGGAGCTTGTGGGGAAGAGGATGTGCAGTTCTTCCACTCTTGTCTTTCTACAAAACATTCACAATTTCAGTTGAAGACTTTGTCATTTTTACCTTGGAAAAATTGAGAGATCTCTGAGGAGATCTCTGATGATTAAGGCTAAGACACCATTTGCTTTGCAGCCCATTCAGCACATGGAATGATTTTTTTCAGAGAAGTTGCTCACCTCAGATTTACTGAAAACATCAATGCTTAAGGAATATTACTTTTGGTACACTAGAAAATGCAACTTTAAAAAACCCCAAACTTCCACCTTTTATATATTGCCATAAAAAGCACCCTTTTAAGGAGACTGTACAGTTATGCTTCTTTTAGTAAAATTTAATATTGCTTTATTTGTTCTACTCAGTTAGTAAATTCTGAGGTTTTATTATGGTATCCTCTAATTAATTATATTTTAAATAGGCTGAAATGACTGTTTTCAAATTCAGCAGGTAATTGTGAGGGCAGGTAATTCAGCATAGTCACAATTTACTGATGTCAGCAGGTGTGAAGAAATGACAGATTTATTCCAGTGCTGTACGAGTAAGCACATGCCAGCACAGACTGCTCAAGCATCAGGTCTTTCACAACACAATGATACCAACTGAGAGAGTATAGATATCTTTAAAACTGAAACACATTTTACTGCTTTGGCTTGTAAATTGCTAACATATAATTTTAAAACATCTGCATTCCCCATTTTACACAACTCTTTGTTGCATCAGTGCTCTCTTTGGAGCGAGACAAAGCATACAGTGCTTCTACTGATCCCTGAGAGCTGGGTCAGGCACACAAACAATTTGACAGGCTGGATGAATTTCAAACCTTAAACCATGGGTTCACTGCTTTGAGTAGGAAGGTATCTTGTGAGTAAACTTTTCTACCCGCTGCACTGGTTAAGGAAAATCGAGGTTCCCACTACTGTTTCCACAAGCTTCTCTTCCAAGATTTACACACCTGGTGTGTATTTTCCAAGTCTCTCTAAAACCCATGCTCTACATGACCAATAAGAATTCACTTTCAATTTGAGAAGCTCTAATATACTTCTATTTCACCATGTTTATTAGACATCTGCCAAACACAATTCTTTTCTAATTTCTATTTGGACATGAGAACAGCAATAGCTGTAAGGACAGTGATAACTCCCTCCTATTAAGAGAAATTAAGGGTAATGCACACCAAATAAGAAAATGAAGGCATTATTACCATTGATGGGAGGCAGGCTTGAGGATTTTGAAGCCTCAATCCCCAGTTTTGAGCTGCACCGCTATTCTGAGTAACAACATACCAACTTCAGCAGTTCTTCATCAGAGACCTTGCACGTCCAGCCTTCTTAATTGCTGTTGCAGTTCTGCCATTTGGTTGAATGGAATTTGTGTAATCTGATGGGTCAAAAGCTACAGATCTATGGTTTCACAAGAACTGGCATATGCTGGGGATGAAGGAAGAAAAGAAAGAGAATGCAGAAGGAGCTTGGAGTGAGGATAAATGACCTGATGCAGAGTGCAGATCTGAGTCCAAACATCCCAATAGTAATGTTGAAAGAGACTGGGATTTGAATCTCTCGGAACAGACTTGACAGATACTGGCTCTGTATCAGCATTGGGTGCTTTATGCCAAATCCTTTATACTTTCAGGTGATGGCAAATTTGAGTGCAGAACTCCAGTGGATCTCACTGTAAGTGGATCCCACCTACCAAGTCCTGCTTGAGCCCTGTTGCTGCAGTTGTGCAAGCATCGCCACATAAATACAGAAGTTGCCAGCTACACCGATAAAAAACCGTAGCTTTCTCAATTTACACTGAAATTTGATAAGAATTTATCTCAGTGGCAATGGCAGCAGAAGCAGCTCTTGCTCACTTGACCCTGGCACTGGCTTTCTTGTGCCACTGCTGATGTCTGCAGCCTCACATTGGTCCAAAGGAGAGGTTAAAAATCATAGAATGACTTGGGATGGAAGGGACCTTAAAGACCATCTCATTCCAATCCCCCTGCCATGGCCAGGGACACCTTTCACTAGACTGGGTTAGTCAGAGCCTCATCCAACCTGGCTTGAACACTTCCTGGGATGGGCCATCCACAATCTCTGGGCAACCTGTTCCAGTGCCTCACCACCCTCACAGTGAAGAATTTCTTCCCAATACCTAATCTAAACCTATCTAAATCTCTTCCAGTTTAAAAATGAACCTTTTGTCAGAGTATTTTTAACCAGTTCAGTCTTGATTCAGTTAATTGCACAATCCCACAAGAAGCAGGCAGGTGTGAGAGAGGAGGTGGTTCTGGGTGTGGAAGGGCTTTGGGAAGGGGTTTGGGACAATGAGGTGCAGCACTGACTCTGAAGAACATCAGGGACAGGGTGTTTCCACCAGACCAGCTCCTAGTAGGTAAGTGATTCATCAAATGCTTTTGGTGTTGGATATGCTGCCCCCTCATTCCTGGAAACTGTTGTTTTCTGGAGGTAGGTTTCCTTCAGTCCTGCTCACCAGGGGAGGCCCAGAGAGCTGAGCTCTGCCAGTGCTGCTGCTGGCGCTGGCACTTCTCCTGTCCTCCGTCCTCCGTCCTCCGGGGGAGATGACAGCACCAAGGGCCTTTTCAAATGGATGTTGCTATGGGCAACTGTGTATTGGAGAACGTAGGCAGAGGCTGAGAAACCCAGGGGGATGGAGCAGAGTAGAAACCACAGCCCAGCAGGAACAGCTCTCAGAGCAGGTTGTAAATGCTGATAAAGCAGTATCCCAAGCAGTCTTTGGCAGTTCCAAAAAACTACAGCCAAAGTGCCTGCTCCTGGAAGTACACATGAGTTTTCATCCTTCCTAAAATGAGGGTGCTGAGGATGGGGAGCAGATGGAGAGGTGCAGAGGCACAGTAAAGCAGTCAGTTCTGTGTCTTCCTCTGATGTCTTTTCTCCTCTTGTGAAAGATAAGGAGAAGCTGACATCTGCAGATGTCAATTTACTACCTTCCTCACATCTAACAGGGCAGGGGTTTTTTTGTTTTGTTTTGGTTTTGTTTTTTGTTATTTGTTATTTTGTAACCATCAGGGAAATTCACGTTTAGGTTCTTTTAGAAAAATTTAGTTTCTCTTGCAGAGTGTGTGACAGGCATTTGTACAAGCCAGTTTAACCTGAACAGTTCAGCTGTCCAGGAAAAGAGCAGGCTACCCTTCTGTGCAACCCTCAATCAAAGAAATATTTTCATTCTTGCCATTACCACAAAAAGTAGCAGAAACAGCTATTACACATCTGAGTTTAAAAGCTGGCTTTTACCTCCAGTTCTTTTGCAACTGTATTTAGGAGTGTAAGATGGACAGATCCATGCATGCCACCATGCCTCAGCTTTGTAACGTTTCCATGACTATAGCAGTGAGCCAGAAAGCTCTGTGAAAGCAAGGTAACAGGTATGTATGTCAATGCTACTGCTGGAAACCTGTGACAGTGTTTTTCCTCTGTGTCCTCCAGTTCGCCTTTTCCTGCTGTCCTGGTCTCTCCTGTGGGTACTTGTGCAGGAGAACCAGGAGTGCAATAAGGCTGCTTCCATCTCAAAGGCCACCTGGACAATCAAGTAATTGATTTTTCTTATTTTAATACTCCATCCCATTGCTGTTTCCTTTCTTTTCCCAGATCCAAGATAAAGCTTAGATTAGTTTGCTTGCCTGTTTTATTTTTCCTTAAGCACTTTGCTGACAGAAGTCCAGACAGTTCAGGAGGGGAGGGAAGGAACTAGGGTGTTACACAGACAGTCTCCTTTGGGACACACTTGTTCAGATTAAACTCCATCCACCTCTGTTTTATATGATGGTAGGTCAGCTAAATCAACCTTTTTTTTAGGTATGGCAAATTACTCACTTTTTGGCACAAACCTAAGTAAGATTAAAGTCTCCTGGGATCTTATTCAGTCAAACATTATTCATGTGCAGCTTTGAGTTTCATGCTTTATTTATTTATTTCTAAGGCAAGAAATTGACTGCAAAGATAAACAACAACTTATCCTAAAATTTTCAAGGAGGTTTTTCATATCATATCATATCATATCATATCATATCATATCATATCATATCATATCATATCATATCATAATTTATTTTATTCTTCTATTTCCCAGAGGATAGAAGAAAGCTCTCTGAAGAAGTCATAGTCATATCATCATTGACAATTTATATTTCACAGCCATTTTTCCAATAAAGGATGATTTTATCCAAGCCAAACTTCAATAAATTGAACTAAATCACATCAGGAACTGTCACAGATTCAGGTTTCCAAATATTTCCCATCACCATTAAATAGACACAGTAAAAGTCTGCTAGCAGCTCATAGAAACCTGAGACAGCTTCTCAGTAGATGTGATTCTACCTGAAGACAACATTGACCTCTCCTGCTCCTATTTTTTCTCTTCTCGTATTTAATACAGGCATAATTTGCTAGAAATCAACAATATCACATTCTTCACATTTTAAAATGCTCCTCCCTACTATTTATGTGCAGGTAAACTAACAGGAACATTGAAAGGGATAATTACAGCTTTGCACACAAAATACAGAACAAAACAAGACTTCACTTCAAAGCAGATGCACAGCACGTGTGCATCCACAGATGAAGTGCAGTGTTTAGCATACTGGATAAAATGCAAGATTGACACCAATAATTAAGAAATAATTGCTAGCATTTCCCACTATAGAACAAGTGAACAGTTCCATCAATATAAGCTTGGTCTTGGCAATTTAAAGTAACAAGATGCAGGAAATTGCCACATTTACTCTTCGTAGAAAGTTAAGTATATCTTAATGGGTATGGATACTTTTGAGCTCTTTACACATCCTCTAAAATTTCTCCTTCTCTGACAAAACTTTCTCCTGCCTTCCAGGATGAATCCCACTGAGTGTCAACGAGCAATATTGTACTGCTATGAAGGGATGCTTCGTTTTAGCTTGACAGATAGAAATTAAAGCCTTTCAATGGAATGTGCACAGATGGTGGTGAGGCTTATGCCTTGAAAAAAGTGAAGAAAGGAAACATGAACTTCAGCTCTTTTAGAAAGAAAAGCAGTTGTTGATGGCATGTGCAGATAAGAAGCGGGTGTGCAATGTGTGCAGTAAGGCTGAGTCTCAAAGACACGGACTTTCCCTTGAACTTCTCACCAAAATGTGAATGACTGAAAATATTGTCGCTACTTTCAAAAACTTGCACATTTGCTTAGTTTATCCTATGGTGAGAAATTGCAGGCTTGAAGCCATGACAAATTGCAGTGCATGGGTCTTTGCTTCAAGAAATGAATAAACCAATGAATGGCCATTCAATCCCACTGATGATTCTTCATTGCACTTTCAATTACAATGGATGGATCTGACATTTTCTTTCAGTGATACAGAAGTCTGATCTTCTGTGCTCTTTATTTTTTAAAATGGTTTAAACTGATCCTGATAGAGTTATAACTGGTTCTCTCAGAGATAACTTTTTTCTCTACAATACAAATCAAAACCAACTCAAGCATTTATTTTTCTTCTTCATTGTTAATTACACAGTCATAGACTACTGAAAGTGAGAAAAACAACAACAAGAAAGCATTTCAGTAATTGCCATCTGTGGCTCTTCAGAGGGTTGTTTTAGTTAGCTTGCAGTTAGTGAAAACAAGTGAGTTCTGCTTTTACATCTGGGCAGATTCCTGGGCAGCAATATACAATGCCATAATATTTTGGCTGCAACCACTACAGAAAAGTGATGATTTAAAAATATTTCCATTAAATAATCACCATGTCTGCTACAATAATGTGTTTATCAGCATATGGAGTGTTAATAAAAGGCTAGAGTAAAACACTAGACCAGCTTCTTTCTATTATTTAGACTTCTATTTTAGAAGTTGGAGACAAATACCTGCCACAGAGCACCTTCTCAAGTAGTTTGATGCCTAGAATGCAGAGATACATGGGAGGAGTCACTTTCCCCTCTATGTATCACATGAAGTTCAGAAAACATGACAAATAAAAAAAGCAAAAACTGTTCATGTCTGAAAGGAAACACATTATGTAAGATAGGAGATTATGTTTAAAGCAATAAAACTGTTTAGATTAAGAAAAGTAATAGTTGTTTACTTGGAATTACATCAATATTCTTGCTGTCAATACTTCTTGACATGGCAAAGTAATGAAATTTTCAGCAGGGAAAAAAAACCCTTCTTCATAAGTTCTAAATTAATGAATCTATGTCAATACTGATGGACAAATTCTGCCATAACTCCAACAACTAAAATGAAAAAAACACTGAGTCTAAGCTAGTCAAATGATACAAACCCGACTCCTAGACTGGCTATATCTAAAATCACTTTTCTGTTTCTCATGCAGGCACAAAAGCATCACGGTCCCCTGCTTTTTCATTAATTAGAATGACCTCTAGACTTTTCTTAGAAAACAAATCTCATGATACCCTCTTATTTCCATGACTTTTCCCTAAAAATTTTATCTTCTCTCTCTACTCTTTGTATGTAGCTTGAAACAAGAAAGACAAAACATAAACTTGACCAAGGGAGAGAAACCTGGTCTCTCTAATATACTTCAGGTGTTCTATTAAAGAAAAAAAAAAGACAAAGTGGAAAAAAACAAGCAGTGAAGCAGGATAATAAAGAGAGTCTGTCATAACAAATGTTTCAGTGCCCCCACGTTACTTATTCTCAAACCAGACGAGGCACAGCAATTCCAAAATATTTGCTAATAATTTAAACCTGTATGGGGTAACTGAAAAACCCGTTCCAATGGGTTCAGCATACAAAATCCCCTGCATTGGGAGTAAAATCTTGGCTTGGCTGAACTCAATGGCAAAGAATCACTTTGAAAACTGCAGAAGCTAATGAAATGATGATTCACAAGGCTTTCACACTGGTATTTGCTTGTACTTTTCATAACTCATAAACTCAAATATTATATTCCATTATATATTCCATTGGAATGGAAATGGAATGTATACTCTATTGTGATTAAACTGACTCTCGCTGCTGTTGTATTAGATAATTAAACATTTTGCCTAATTTGGCAGATGTTTAAAACTAAGACATAGTAGAAGCAAAGCCTATCAGCCAGTGGCAAAACTTTGACTCGCTTTTCTTTTAACAACTTCCAGCACTAATTCCTTTACTAAATAGATATACCAGGAGTATAAAACAAGTGCTTATCAGGAAAGCATATTAAAGTAGTAAATGCAACAAAAACACACTGTAACTCACAGCATCTAAAAAATTGATCTCATTGGCATAAGGCATCTGCACGGCTGACCTCTAACTGACTTCCCATGGACAAGTTACTCTACTTTGACTGCACGCACACTTGCACGGCTAAAGCTGCCCTACGCTGTTGCTGTGGGGGCAGAAAGGATGTCCTGCAAAAGGCCATGAACAGCAAGGGCCTCACATCTTCCTGGCCTTTCCCACATTTCCAGCCTTCCTAGCCAGGCAGCATGCTAACCCTGTAGCCCAGTCCAGGTTTGTTGGGTGCTTTCAGTGGCTGCCCCCACCGTTGTGCGCTGTTCCCCATGTTAGCACCACGTAGGTACTTCTGCACTTCTACAAGAGACCCAGGCACCGGCAGTCAGACACTGCCTGCTACACAGCACAGGGCAATGTGCTCAGCATGGGGGCCCCGCAGCACCAGCTGGAAAGGACTGTAAATGGCATCAAATAAAGGCAAAAGCATGTTTTTAGAATTGCGTTCACCACTCTGGTGTTACTGTTTGGTTTCCCAGGGAATACAGATATGGCATTATGGTGTTTGCATGCCCAACATGGTGTTTCCCACTTCTGAAAATAACCAGGTAACTAGTCTTTGTAAAGGGAAGGACTGCTGCCAATTGCCTATAAGACAATATGTCTATATCAATTAGAGAGGAGTTTAGTCCTCAAAGCATAACTATTTACACAGCTTATAAAATAATTAACTCTATTTGTGTATGTTCTCATCCGCCGTGCACGGATCTTCACAGAGGAAAATTTTACACTAGCCAAAGAGTTTGGTCTATGCTGTCACCTCTTTCTTATGCCTTTGTAACTCCATTACAAAAAAATCTGTTTACACTGGGAAAACACAATGATGAGTCAGACACCAAGACAGAAAATTTAGTGACATATAAATGTGCTGTCAACAACAGATGTAAAACTTTGCACAAATGACTCAGTATCTAGAAAACAAAATAAATATTATCTCATAAAGCTGACAAAAATTGGGAGAAAACACCAAAATCCCCAAATAATTTCAATAGCTTAGTTGAGTAATAAGCTACATAGTATTTCAGCTACATTACTTTTATGTTACATAGAAAAAATATGAAAATATTTAATATTCTGAAAGCTACATGTTAGACATAGCCTTTGTGTTAAAATAAAGTTACATGGTATTCCTGAATTTAAAGTAGGATTCTTATTATATCAAGATTTCTAACTGACTGAAGTTACTAAATTGGCTAAAATGTATCATGCTGTAGGATCTGTGTAACATCTAACAAAATATCCCTCATTGACTCATAACATAATCAAAAATCTTTTCCTATGCAAGAACTACATCTTACTAGAAGAGAAGTTACATAGGTGCCTCTTCTGCTTATTACTGAGCATGTCCGTTCCCTCAGCATCTGCAACTGTAGTGCATCTCACACTCTGCTTGGCACAATTAAAAACATGGATGGAAATAAAAGGAAAATATTCACAAAAATTATCATTGACTTGCACATAACCTAACAGAAAATCTACCTAGCTAGAACACTTAACACTAAGCATCTTCTAGACCACTGCTGATTCAAAACCACAATCCAAAAGCTAATGATGAATAAAATTTTCAATTTTTTCCCTGATATTTATCTTATACTTTTTCTTGCTTAATATTAGCCCATTACTATTAATCATGTCTTTTCCATATTCACTAAGTCCATTCCTCCCATAAGGTTATGTTTTCAAATACCTGTAGATTGTCACTTGTTCATCTGTACTATCAAATATTTACAGGCTGTTACATAATGGACTCTTACCATGCACTTAATATTTGCCTTTTTCTAATCCTGTCATCTATTCACACCTCAGCCTGCTGGAAATCAGGAAAGCAGTTAAGCTGTTCCTTAAGCTCCCTTTATTTGGTAACAATTTTGTTTACTGATGCCTTGTAGAGGCTGACCTGGAACAGAGGCTAGACAGAGTGAAAGGATAAAGGGTAGGGATTTATTGAAAGGCCTTCACAGGGTACACCTTGGGCAGTGCAGGAGCCTCACAGAGACTACACCCAGGATGGATGACAGTCACACATTTTTCAGATAGATATAAGTTTTGTCCATTTGCATATCAGAGGTTAATTGTCCAATGACAGCTTCAGGCAGTGGAGTCCCATTCTCTTAGTTTGCTCCCCCGCAGCTCACTTTTGTTTACATTTCCCGGGGCCTGAGACAGTGAGGTATCCTTGATTCTCAGGCCTAGAGAGGAATTGTTGTGTCTGACAAAAATGGGAAAAGCAGTACCTACCACTCTACGTGGAGTTCAGAGATCCACCCTAAAGAACTGAAGGATTATAAACATCTGAAAATATAAAGCTAAAATCCTAAAGCATCATTACAATAGAAAAAAGAAAAAGTCAAAAAGCTCTGTGTGTGTACCCAGATGAAGTTGTGAGAAAGCACTTCAGGGCCCCAAAAGCCTCCTCCACTTTGGCCAGGTGTGTGAGGGACTGGTTGAGGTGGGGAGCTGCCCCAGCTCATTGCCCACCCTCTGGCACCATTTGTCTCTCTCTGCCTGGCTGTGGACAGGGACAGTGGCAGATGATCTGTTTGCTCCACTGCCAACCCTGTGCAGCCCTCTGGTATCCAAACACGCTTCTAGGAGGCTTCAAGAGGCATCAGCCTGAGGGTTTGCTAGAGAGGCTCTGTGCTAGAGAGGCTGTACAAGAGCCAGCACTGCCCCGCTACCTAAATGAAGGAGGCAGAGCTCCTGACTGCAGACATCTGCACAGCAAGGAGGACATCTTTCCTCTAGTTCCTTGTCACCTTCACAAAACTCGGTGAACTGAGTAAGCAATAACTGAGTTTTCTGGTTTCTAGAAGTGCAGTGGAAATACATAACCTGACTTGCAAAAAACAATTGTATTTTCCTTGCCACTAAAGCATCTATCATGAGGACATGCTGTAAGTGCTTTTAGTGATTGTGACTCAGAGAGGGAAGGGAACTGTTAGGTTCTATTTTAAAGAAAATACTTTCTAAGAAAAGTGGGGGTTCATTTTTAAAAGTCTGTAAAAGTCACTTTGATACCTCAGAGCTCTTTCAAAATTACCAGAATGTGTCATGTATTCATACCTACAACAATCACATGAAGATTTTTTTAGGAAACTCATGCTGTCTGCAGTCTAACACTGTTACTTGCTCTAAAACCCAATTTTCATTGATGTTCATGTTCTGAACAATGATCTATTAGAGTTAACTCAGGGCAGCTCTAATGAGCACTTAGGAGAAAAGTCTGTATATAGGTCTCTGTTAAAACTTGTGGTGACTCTCTAAAATCCAAACAGAGTTTCAGTGGTAAACAGTAAATTTATCCCTCCAAGCAGCCTGTGTTATAGATTAAATGGAATTTTTTCAGGGTTTTTTCTGATGAAAACAGACTGAATTAAAACTTTATTTCTAAGCATCGATTTCAAACCACCATTCATATTTATGTGCTACAGTTACAACAAGGGCTACTTAGACTGTAGCCTTTCTGATTTCGTTATATATTCTGGCCATGGGCAAAATTAAAAGGCATACCAAGTGCTAAAATGGCAATAATACAAAGTATAGAGAGGCTGAGTTAATTTTATCACTAGCAATTTCGCTGTTACTATGGCAAGTGTGAAAGCATTCCCATTAGTTAAGGCAGGATTTTGCAGTGCTACAATTCCTTATCCCAGAGATACTTAAACCCTTTATTCATATATGAATTACTTCTACTATCCACCTTTGACTTTTCCCTTGTGGAAAAACATTGCTAGCCCATGGCCTCACACATCGGTTGCAGCTTTCAAGACAGTTTCGATACCGCATTTGGATCTGATTCTGTCTAAAACTGCTTACATGAACTGGCTCTCCTCCTGATTTTATCCTTGGCCAGGGAGACCACAATTGGACCTTGAATTTTGCCAAGAGAATAGTTCAGTAAAGAGTCTCCCCGAAGAAATAAAATCATCAGACAGTGGGGAAAAAAAAGGAAAATATATATGGAAGAAGCAGCATAAACTATAATAAAAAAACTATTTTAATGCATCAGTGTATTTATGTCTCTTAACTAGCGAATGATTTCTTCAGCAAACTATGCCCAGCCGTTCCCTGAGAATTTAAGTCAAACTCCATGCTTCATCTTCCAGGAAAACAATCACAAAATACTTTCCCCCTAATTTCCTGGTGCACTTTTAAACTTCTACCTGCTCATTTTCAGTGGATAACTTCACACTCTTCCTATCTTTCTATCGTCTTTAGATTCCAAGTGAATACCTGGTTAATTCCTAAAAAGCAAGCAGCAAAGCCATCACAACAGGTAAGGAATAAACCTTCTAATGCTCCAATTTGTATTCTTACCTGTTGTTTAAGGACATACTGTGAGAAAAAATGCTTCATACTTGCATGGGAAGATGTGGGATGACAGCCTCATGAGGGTGAAAACTTTTCTCCTGATTTCTTTTTACCTTGGCAAAATATCACAAATTATTTCTATTTGGTTACAGAGCTTCTTAGGAAAGCAGGGAAAGAGAACCACAGCCGACCATTAGTCCTACTGCAGTAAAGGCTGAGGGCTCAAATCAACAGCATTTCTGCATGTTGCAAAACATGAAGAATGTGTGTATAACACCTACATGTTCACCCCTCACAAATACATCATAAACACTATATACACATACATATATATACTATCTTATGGATCTCCTATACATTATTCCTTAAAATCATACAAGCATTTTACTCGTGCTACATTTCTGTAAGGCCAAAGGCAATAAGTGCTTCTGCTCATGCTGAGACATTAAGCCAGTGTTTCTTCTATTCATGCACGGTTGCTGTGGCAGTGAGATGTAAAGATCCCACAGGATTTAAAAGGTGTGGGGCAGTCCTGCAGCCCTGCCCGTATCCCCACCTTCCTGTCTGCCAAGGCACTCATCGCTTTCACTCTGAGAAGGGTATGCCCCAAATATCACTGTAGTATGAGATCAAATTTGGAAATACAGGAAGATCTGCAGGAAAACACTACTTCATAAATAATTAACACTAATTTTCAGTAGCTGGCAAATCATTCCTGACTTATATAAATTGGAACTCTAAGGTGACTAAAACTCAGATTATAGCATAGCCCACTTAAATTTTAATGTTCAAGACCATCTGTAACAAATTGAGAGCAACATCTTGGCTGCCACATCTGCTTAAGTGTGAGAATTAATTTTTGGGTCTAGTGTCTTGCACTGAGATAATCAAGTCCATATAGTCGAAAAAGGAAATTTTATTCTAATTTTCTACTTAAAATACCTTGTTAAGGGAGGCACCTTTGCAAGCTGACACTGTTTGCAGTATCATAAAGACCTGAATCAAGTCACCCCTTTGAGCAATATCTGGCAAGTGTAGCTTGCTGATTTCTTGGCATGTTTCCCATTCCAAAGCACTGAGTCAATCTTAAGATATTTCAGGACTAAATTCAAATCATCACAACTAACACAACTGGATGCATCAGCATGAAAATATTAAGTTACCCATTAGTTAAATACATTTCTTTCCTTCCAGATACATGTTTATTTTTAAGAATAAAGCACCACTTCTCAAGGAATATATCCACTAATGCAGAGCTTGGAATAAAGAAAAAATACATAATCCAAACTCATGTAGGCGAGAAACTGAGGTATTTCCTTTTCTCCTTACCTATTATAAACTGACTAGCAAGAAATAAAAGTGTTGCTGAGTTCTCAAATTCAGGACTTTCTAGGCTTAGGTAATTACCATCAGACTCTAATCTAAGCAAATAGACTTGTGACTCAAAACGCACTCAGTTCCCAGCAACAATCAGTAGCACTGCCTCTATAAGAGAGGAAGTAAAATCACCATTAACAGCAAATTTCATATCCCAATGTGCTAAGCAAAAACATTACCATTGTAAAAGGTGCAATCACCATTTTTTCCCTAATGGCAGAGCAACTAATTTCATTGCAGTATGGCTCCTGAAGTGAAGACAGAAGTCTTAGGATGATTTGCATTTCAATATGGAAACAAGAACCCGAGAGCTGCAAACTCAGCTTCATACACTCATATTATTAGCACTGCATTAGCAGTGATCTTTTCCTAGCAACTGACAAAATTACAAGGACAGCAAGCTTTCTTGCCTGTGCCTGAGATACTGCTCTTTCTAGCTGGTATGTTACGTTGGTTCTAAATGGTGGTTCCATATTTTTAAAACTATAAATACCTGGGTGAATTGGTGTACTTTTCCCATTCTTTACATTTCAGGGTTTATTATTTGTCCTGGGTTTTCCCTACTGGGTACTGAAAGCGCTGATAATTTATGAGCCCTAGGTTTATACCGGAGGATGGAAGACTGAAAATCTCCCTCACAGAATTTCCCTCAACCGACTCAAAGGCTGCTTTCTCTTTGCTTACAGGTGCTGAGGAAGATGCATCCTGCTCTTAATTTTCATTAAATGTGATCATGAGCAATGTGTAAGAGTGAAAGATGATTCACTGGATTTTATGGCAGAGAGAAACACAGCTGTTCCATTTTTACACAGCAAGTTTTTTCATAGTCCCATAACAATGAGGAGGAATGGAATATTTCAGCAGAAAAAATGATGAAGGTAACAATAAGGATGCCATATATTGGTTTCTAAAAACTAAAGTAGTTTCATCTCAGTCATTCTCATAAAAGATTTCAGTTTTGTCTGAAACAAAATGCTGAAAGCATTTCCGCTTCCAGCTCAGAAATTGCTCAAGTGTTAATCCAAGCATGTGTGAATATCCAGTCTATATCCTTCCTTCTTATCCTTTATATTCTAGTATATTGAGATGATTATTATTTACAAAGCAAAAACATTTTTAGACTAAGATCATGGTTTCCCTGCCTAATTCTGTCATGAGAAGCCGTCTATAATTCTGTTGAACCTATGTGTGTACATTTACATACCACATGTGAATGCAAAACTATTCTTTTCATGCCTAGCTTTGTATTAGAAAAAGTAATTACACCCACAAATATGTTGTGAAGCTCAAGGCTTTCAGAAGTCTAAAGAAAAGCTTGGCATAGGAAAATCCAGTACTGATGGCATCTAAAAAAAAAAAAGGCATATCGGTAGTATTTCTTGGGCTTTGCAGTAAAATGGAGCTTATGTGCCCACTTGCCCCCATCTCTCTGATTATGTGTCAGTCACAGTCTGCTTCGGTAATTTTTGGAGTTGTTGATCAGTCTCTGTCAAATCTGAAAATGGGCTAGAAATCTCCAAGATAATTATGATCCTACACATTTTCTGACAATATGAGTTTAGGTGACAGACAGAGATGCTAATACATGTCGTTCTAAAAGGAGAGCAGTCTGATAAAACTTCTATATATTATGTTTGACAGAGATCAGCATATTCACACTGCCTAGCATTTAGCAATGTAACTTCATAATACAGAGCATGTGCTGACTTTTGTGAAATGAAGGGGATCAGAAGATATTTAACATTTTCTGTAGAGTAGGTTGGCTGAAGGAATGAAGGGAATAAATCAAAGGAAACTCAGTTCAAGTAAAAATTAAATATAAAAAGAAATCTGATCGAATTTATACAATTGTAATCAAGTTTCAGTAGATCTTCACAAACACCAGGCCATCTGGGACGTTAACACATCCACAGTCCAGTTGAAACATAAGTTACAACCCTGCTTTCTTTCCTGAGGTTATTACCAGATGTGTGAGTGCATCAGGTACAGATAGAACCAAAATCACCCCTAAACTCAGCTCCTCTACATGAACTTGACAGTCATCACTGGTCTCTCTACAACTTTGATCCAGTACAGACGTTTTGATGTTCAATACAGGGGTATTACTCCTGCATTTTGATTGCTTAACAATCACAGAAGTCAGCTACATGACATATATGGTTTCTACACGAAAACATCCTATCTGAAAGCAGGAAAATCTCATCTCAAGCACTGATAAATCTGAGGGAAAATTTGCAGGTTTGGTTCATTTTTGTATAATATTTCACTTTTTTGTGTAGGTGTCTAAATGAATGCAGGTCTTCTACAGCATGGCATGTGTCAAATACACATTCACACGGAGGTGTCACAACAGCCTGGGCAGCCCTTCTCTGTCACTTCAGCAAGGAAGCAATCTGTAAGATTGGAAATCTTCATTTTTAAGTGCTGATGCACTGAAAAAGTAGTTTCTGCCCAAGACTGAGCCAATCACAGCCCTGCACCTGCAGACCAGCACAGTCTGCAGGCATGGTGGCCCTGGCACTTTGGCTCCTGGTGACACGTCCAGGCAGCCCTTGGCAGTGCGGCGCCTTGTGACATAAGGGCAGAAAGGCTCCCAGCTTAGGCTTCACACTTCAGGCATAGAGTTTGACTAATGACCATGAAACTGTTATTGCCATGGTTCATTTCCCTATGTCAAAGGGGACAATGACGGGTTTTCCAACAAAAAGCTTTTAATTTAATGAAACTAAACTGGTATCAGTTGCAATCCAGAAAGGTAATCTCTCAAATGCTGCAGGGTTGTTGTTTTAATTGCTAATTTGTGCATATTTTGACAGTAATCACTGAACCCTGTGATGGTCCCAGAGGTTCCCATGGTGCTGCTCTAAGAAGGTTTGGCAGATGCTGCAGTCCTCAGATCAGCAGTAGGAGGATTTACTCAAGAGCATATACTGGGTTTATTCCTTTACTTCACACATTAGAACTTCAAGCCTATATACTTTTGTCACAACACTTTGAAAATTTTAAATGTAAAATTGAATGGACACTAAAGACCTGAAATCTAATAAATCTAAAAAATAGCTACTTATTTCTCTTGAGATTGAGGTTTTACAGAACACTTCACTTCCTCTTCTGTTTCACCTTGCTGTAAAAAATGTCAGCATGAAGAAAATGAGCTATACTTCATTGTCCTGTGAAGAAATTAATGGAGGGAAAAAGGCAAAAAAAAAATTTTAACTACATTTATGTTTTGTGTGTCATTTCTGCAGAGACCTGTTTATATGTTTTACTTACTCCAAGTAAGAAAACAAGAAGTTCTGTTACTTCAGGGTCATTACTAAGGATGCATAAGATTAAGCATTTGCATAAATTTGGACTGTATTTCAGACTGTATTTCATTGCTCCTCCACAAAGTACCCAAAGCATCTAAATATCAGTTGCCATGAATAAGCTACAGCAATTCAGCCAGACTATCTAAGTCTTGCATTCTAGGAGTCATGTAGAGAGATGTCCAAACTCTCTTTGTATCCTTGACTTATAGTTGTTGACTTTACTAGGCACTGGCAATTATGGATTCTGTTCAAAATCACTAGAGATGTTGCCTGATTTTATAGTATTGCAGGCAAGGACTGAAATAACCAAATATCTGGGAAGTTAGAAGCTGCAACTCTAAGTCCTCCTTGGCCACAGGGAGGCTTCAAGCATTTCTTTCATTCCCCAGAGCAGTACCTAAACCAAACAAATGAACACAAGACTGAGACTGAGTCTTTTCTGCTCCTTCTTAGGGAACCTGTGCCATGGTGCCAACTTAACAGGAGAAGACACGGAACATGGACATAGAGCTGCCAGGGAAGGTAATGATTGTGTTGCCTCCTCTTTCATTTTTCCAGCTTAGCAAAGTTCTGACACTGACTGTAACCACTTACAAATGCTGTTATGGGGTCATCTTTCATTCCTGCCCTAGGAAAATTAGGTTCTTCACATGAATCTGCTTCTGGAGAAACCACTCCTGTCAGCCCTCTAGCTTATCCCACAAGGCAGCTGGCTCAGGTAAAAGCCTGAGGGAACTTCTCCAGACCTCTGTCCTAGAAGAGCACTCTTCAGGGAAGCCAAGATCCAGTTCAACACAGCCTGAAACCCCCAGTCATGCCTGTGTTGTCATCACGGGCAAGGTAATGGTCAAAAAAAAAGAACAAATAAACAAAGAGGGGGAAAAAGGAAGATTGAGTGCAAAGTCTGTGGTTGTTGAAAGCAATTTCATATAAAGTGGAAAAACCACTCATAGCACTGTCTGTTGAACTTCTGCTGACTTCAGACCCCAAGGCTTTACTGAGTCTTGAAACAAAAAACAATAGCCAGGAAGGCTCTGGGAGGGATATGTTTCTCTGAACAAACTAATGGCAAACATGACATTCTCCATTTTAGAAATAAACTTCTGAAATTAAAAATCCTACTGCTTTTGCTTCTATTTGACACAAAATTGAATTCATTATTTTAGAAAGCAAAACCTAACCAGTTCATGTTATTTCTTAGTCTGATCCAGCGTTTGATTATGCATCTACTCTGCTGAGTATATTTTTGTTCTAGATTGCTTAGTTTTGTGGTGTCTTGCACAGATTTAGTTTTTTGGATTTCCTCTGAAAGGGTAAGTGCTAAAGACAGTACATGGCTATAAAATCAGTAGTTAAATGCTTCAAAAATATTTGTCATTCTTTTGATATGGCTGTTATTTCAAGTACTTAAAAGTGGTCTTTGATGTAATTGAGGCTTTTGCTTCTCTCTATCTATAGGGCTTTTGATCACCTCCTAATTAATCAAGTAATGACAACTGACTACATTTACATCTAACACAAAGCATATTGTTAATGTTTGTCATTACCACTTTCCTTTCTTGCATGCTAACACAATGTTGTAACCTTAACATTTTCTGCCTCACTGCTGCTGCGAGCATTAATCAGTAAAGTTATTTATTCCATTTTAACATTTTGATTAACTGGCAATTATATATGAAGAGATGAAATGTCTGCATAACTCACGACTCTCATGATGCTTCTTTCAAGCCAAGTTTACAAAATATTTAAAATGCATCAGGATCCTATTGTTTTGCTCTGGACAAAGCCTCATTAAAGCTATGAAAGGGAGCTGCACATCTCTCTGCAAGTCTACATCCATGTTTTATCACTGGTTTGAATTATCTAGTCTCCAAGTTAGAGCACTGCAAGAGCACAAGCCTCAGAGATGGTGGGAAAGGCTGACTTCACTTTCTTATGTTCATGTTGATCAGCACTGTTGGGTTTTTCGCCAAGGAGAATTTTAATTTGGTTCTGTTTTTAGGCAGAGGTTTCTGATATCGTCTATGGAACAAAAAAGTTTTTTTCTTTCTCTGGATTTATGTAGGATTCTGTTGGCCACCATAGGTGAACTTCACCAGACAGAACAAACTGACTTCTTACCAAGTCTCATAATAGTTATTTGACATGAAGAAAAGCCCATGTTGCCAGTGGCTTGATTCATTTCTAATTTTAAAAATAGAGCGTCATTGAAAAATGAAAAACAATAAGGGAACAAAGAAAGAAAATTACTTATATTCTAATTGTTTGTGTGTAGTAGAATTAACTAGGAATTTTCTAACAAAACATTTTTTCATGGGATATAACAAAGCTTCAAATCCAAGCAATTCACAGAAACATTTTGGTTTTGACATATTTTTCCCAAAACAAAAACAGGATTCTGACAATTGAGCAGCCATCATCTTTAGCGGTCTGCTAAAGACCCTGGTTTCCTCGCGTGTGGCTCAGGGACAGCCTCGCTCCATGGCTTGTCCGGTCACAAGTAATTCATAACCCCAATGTGAGTTTGTCACAGAGCCAAAGGTCCATGACAGCCCAGCTGTGCTGGCAGGTCTCAGACACACAGCACTTCTCAGGCTCCCTTTGGCATGGGGGGAAACTACCCTTATTCCAGGAAAAGCTCCCCAACTGTCCCAATACCAGAAAGGTTCCAGAAACCACTCTCCTTTTTAGATTCAGCAACTGGGGTCCTTGGAGCACTTGGCAATGTGCAGAACTCCTGGCATTACATATCTCTCTGCTCCATGCGGCTTTGAAAAATGAGAAAACCCCAAATATTCCTGCAGATAACTTTTCGTGTATGATCTACAGGAACTTTTGGAGTCTCTGTGTGAATGGTATCTTGAGCCTGAACAAGCTCCATGAGGTCACCTGCTTCCTGTAACTCCTCTGAAGACAGTGCTATTGCAAACTGTCCTCTCGCACTCTGAGCACCAGCACGGTGCCCTGGAACAGTTGCAGAGGTGAGGGCTTTACTGGGCCGGTTACCGATTACCAGCCAGCTCCTTCCTTAGTAAGCTGAGCGTCTGCTTCGTAAGCAGTTCTGCCAAGAAACACTTCCATTTGATACCTTGGTCTCTATTATGCAGTAGCACTTCAGAAATGAAGTCACAGATATTCTGCAGCCTAATTTATGATTAAAAGGTAGGCAAAATGATGACAAAATATTAGGATTTACAAGAGATAAAAAGTAATACTCTTTATTCCAGGTCAGAAGATTAAATTCAGCTGCTGTCAGGAGGAGATTGCCTCATAATGCCCACCTCTTTGTAGCTGGTTACCTGCATCCATGATTTTGGCATTATAGTGGAATAAAGGGCCAGGGCCCACCAAGCATTACATGGAAAATAACACTTGCAGAACAGAACTGAAGAATGAGGAAGAAACTATTTTTGCCAAAACCAAGTCCTTCTTCAGCTACAAGAGACATAATCCTGAGGCATTGGGGGAACAGTGGGCTGGATACTGAGAGCCAATAAGACAGATCTCATATCCCTGGTTATAGAAGACTCTTACAGAGACAGTATTAGATAAATGCTTCTACATATTGCTTTGCTGAGAGCAGCTTCCTTCTCACAAATCTCAGACATCAGTCAAGGCATGAGGGTTCAATTTTTCCAGTTACACAGTTTGGGCACAGCTCCAGTTAGTAGATAGGACAAAACAGCAGAGGGTGAGGAGAGAGAAAGGCAACTGCACTTCCAATCAAGATGCTATTTAACATGAAAGGTAAATAAATGATGTGCTTTTAATGCTTCAGTCCAATCAGAGAAGTCTCCCCTGCTGTGGATACTCATTGTTTTCCTGCAAATTCATAGCCCTTTACATTTATTCCTTTCTTCCACAGCTATTTTAACTTACAGCTTAGTCACCCAACCTTCCTAATATCATAGCAAGGCAAAATCTGGCTTCAGATGCTCAGTCTCCTCACTGCAGAGGTGTACCTCAGACCACTGGCCTGCACTTGGAGCATGTCCCGAGAAGTGCTTATGGAAGTAAGAGCAGCATTTCTGCTCACCCATATTTCTTGCTTTCATTTCTCTTTATGCTGATAAGGTGCTAATTCTCTGTCAACTCAAAAATATCTCAAACTAATACTTAAATGTATTTCATACTTTTTTTAAAAAAATTATTCATTAAGTCAGGAGTTGACATGATTTTGTCAGGATTGCAAACACTTGCCAATGCTCCCCTTTTAATCTGCTGGGAAGGTATTTCTAGGTATGAGACTGTTGTAACTCACAGCTCCAGCAGCAAATAAACACAGAAAAATGAGCTGGTATTTTTGTATGTTTTTGAGATGCTAGACTTGGACTACTCCCTATTACTTTGCTCTAGTGAAACATGTTCTGTCATGGAAAAAATTATCTGTTTGCAATTAAAGTGCTGCTGATATTGCCCAGGAAAAGAAAAAAAATGTGAAAAACCACCACTTTAAGTCATTTATTCTAACCAGCACTTGACTTACCCTAGTATGGACAGTTACACCCCAGATGGTCAGAGAGATTGCTCTACTACAAGGGAATTTTCTCCTGAGCAGCTGAGTGGGGTGTAGGTATGAGTGTGTATGGGTGTGTGTGGGTGTGTGTAAATGTCAGCAGGATCACCCCGGGATCCCAGTGAATCAGAGTAGTTTCGAATTCCAGCTAGGATTGCACAAGAGACTGACAAAGGATGCCCCAAAAGTATGCAGAATCAGTGATCCTTAAAACACTTGTGCCCTTTCTTCATCAGCTTTGGTGACTGTTTAAATACCAGTCGGGCTGTTTCAGAGTAAAGTGACTCCTTAGCCTGGAGGAGAATTTTCTGCCATCAAGATAGATCCTGTCACTGGCACTCACAGTGTAGCTGTAGCAATGTGAGCTGTATCTCTGCAACAAGGATTGTGCAGAGATCTGCATAATTTTCTACATCCTTAGGAAGGTTCCCAGTATGTTTGGGACAGTACAGAAGGTTCTGAGCAGAAATGCTAGGCTGAAGCTGAGACAAGAGGGAAGTGACATATATGGAGAGAGAGATCATTTTTATCCTAAACATGTTCCTGGGTCACGTTAGTTCCTTGTTCAAGAAATTCTTACAAAAGCCATAGGATGAGTCTCTCCCCTATCCATACATGTAGATGACGTTTTAAGTCCAGAGCTCTTGTTTATGATGAGATTACGTCAATTTTAAGCCTTTGCCACAGTCAAAGAAAACACGAACCGCACCTACTCCAAGTGATGATATTTTCTGCAAATGCTCTAGGGGATTAAAATGCTTCCCACGGAAATGGTGAGAAGAAAAACAGGCATTTCCTGTGTGAAATAAATTGACAGACATCATTAATGAATGGATCCTTTCATTATGCTAAAGGTCTTTTCCTGTTTAGGAAGTTAGCAACAAAGCCTCAAGCTCAAAGTCATTAATAAATAAATTATATGTTGCAGGAGCAAGCACCTGTGCAATGCCCTAATTGTCATGTGTAAGGGACAAAATCTATCTTAGGACTGACTATAGAATCACAGAATCATTTTGGTTGGAAAAGACCTTTAAGGTCATTGAGTCTGATTGTTAACCAAACACTGCCAAGGGCACCACTAAACCATTAAAGCAAGTAGTCCAGGAATACCAAAGGCAAAAGCTTTTGGAGCATAGCTCCATTGTCGAAAGGCAAGTGTCCCCACTCAACATGCTCCTTATGCAGGCCTATGTCTTCAAAACACCAGAAGCACCTGTGAATGAGGGACAAAGACATTTAACCTGGATAATATACAGTGGCACTAAAAGACAGCTAGATCACTTCAGTTTGAGCAAGGCACAGCGAGTACCTCTGCTGCTGCTGCGGTTCAACAGGTGACTCCAAGCTTGTGATCCTTATCCTTAACACCTGCCTGCCTACTGGCCCATTACGGGGAGATCCTTTTTGTCTGCAGTTGCCTTGATCACTTCTACTGGCCCTTCCCTCCTCACTTCTGCCAGCTTGCTGCCCAGGCATCTGCTTCAAAAAGAGTGGTGAGAGCCAGATGACACCAGCTCTGCCTTTAACATGGACGGAAGATTGAAAGCAGGATTTACATATTCTTTTATGATGGGATATTTAGGTTGATGAGCCTCAGCAATAATGGGAAAGAACCTTATGAAGAGCAAATACATGAACTAGTATTAATGAATGATATTGGATGTTTTTCATTTAATGGGAACTAAATTAAAACTGCAAGTTTGTTATAAAACATGACTGTAAAATCACCTAGTAAACAAAGCAGATCTGTGTGTATTTTGAATCATACTAATGTTTTCTTCAGGCTGAGAAGGCTCTGCAGACAGCTTGTATGAAACACCGTTTTTATCCCTTCGAATGCCGGTAAGATGAAAAGGAAATCTTAAAATTATATGCAATAACCTCAGTGCAACAGTGTTCCAAATAAGACACAGATTTGAAGACTAAATAAAATCTTACTTCCAAACTCAGTATTTTGTCCTTGATTTGAGTAGTGAAACACTTTACAATCTCTATAGAAGTACAGTGCAATAGAGGGCTTTTAAAGTGATTGAAAACTCACCCACCTTGTTATTTACATGCTTGATTTTAAACACATCAGGAAAACGGTTCAGAAATTTCTATAATAAAACCTCACCCAGTTAATTTCTTTCTCCAGAACTCTCCTGAATCAGCTCTGAAGCAGGAGATAACTCATTCTAAGGGAGCAATAGAGAAAAAACATCTCTAGTAGGAACCTTTCTCTTTATAAAAGGACAATTTGCAAAGTTTTTTTTAATGCAGCTTCAGCTGCATAAATTACAAAATATTTAGTACGTTGTTATGACAAGCCTATTACCTGCTACCTTCTATTGTTCTGCTTTTTTGGATTCCAGACAAAGAAATTGGAAGGAACAAACATAGGAACACTGAAACTGTCACTAATGGCCCTCAAGAATAAGTAAGGACACCCATAAGTAAATATTTTATTTCTTTTTGCAATACTTCAATACTATAACTTCTGAAAGTTGTACCCCCTGGAGTGTCAGAGAACAGCCAGAACACAGTGTCCAGCTGAAAACATCATGAAAATTCCTCTTCTGTACCTTTACCAGAAGCAACAAAATTAAAATATGGTGTCGTGGGTCGGACGCTGGCCAAAGGCCAGTGCACTCAAGAAAAATCATTTATTCATATGGACCAGGGTAAAGTTTTACAGAGGGTGCCAGGACCATTCTAATGTTGCAGAGTTTTGGTTTACAGCTTGTCTGAAAGGCAGTACTCCTTCAGCACAAGAATGTTTAGATTTGTGGCAAAAAAGGAAGGAATGGCCAGTACTGCTCCCTGGAGCACACAGACAGTCTTAAGAACCCTCTCATTAAGCCACAATCCAAACTTGGACCTGCTGACTTGATGAACGAGGAATACTGCAGCCTGAGAGGGACGACGCAGACTCTAGGTCTTTGAGCAGATGAGAATTCCTATTTAAAGCATTATACATGAAAAATGAAAGGAAGAAGAGCAGCCTGTATAACAAAATTAACTCCTACTTAGAAAAATAAGAGAAACTGGCCATTACAAAATATTTTTCTTAGAACAAACAGCAAAACGGTGCCAGTGCATAGCATACAGGGAATAGAAAAGAAATGTGATGTAGGAAGACTACAAAAGGAAGACATATTATAAAAAGGAATTGCACTGCAATATGAAAGAAAAGTTGCATACATAGGGAAGGTTTTACCCTAACAGCACTATCCTATTTATATCTTTAAGAAAATAACTTCAGAAAAAAAATATTTCTGCCTCTAACTGGACTATAATATTTCCTTATTTTCCATGCCATCAATGGAGCATGCTGGTTGCTCTAAGTTGTTTAAGATTTTTGAGCTTGACTATTGTATTGGTTTGGCAACTTTTGGTGTGTGCATAAAAACAAGGAATTCAGTATTGTGCCTGTTTGGTAGGCATTACCCTCTACCAGAGAGAATCAGCACCGCTCAGCTGTCCCTACAGGCAGGTATGAGTGAGAGAATCACCAGCACAGATGTACATGGGGAACAGTCTATTTTAGCAAGAAGGCTGGACAGCTGTCCAGCTGTGGAGTCCTGATCACTTACTGCAAAGAGTCTTGTGGAAAAGTGGATGCAAAATGGATGCAAATACATGCTTAAAATAGGAAACTGGATGTTTTTAATTCTGCACCTACCTTTTCTACTTCTAAATTCAATGTTTTTCTACTCGGTTTGGGGTTTTTTACAATGATACATTTTTACACTGAAGGAATGCACACTTTCCACTTCCTTAGTTTTCTAATAACTGATTATTATCAGATTTTCAGCAGAACTGCTTTATATTAAAAACAGTCACACTTAAAATAGGCATATTCGTTCCATGTGAATAAAATCACATTTAGGGCCTTATTAATATTCTCAATGTGAGAATAAAACCACCTCAAACTCAAAACTGGTTTGAGGTTGAAAAAAGTCTGGGCCATATTTGCAATCAACACCACCTACTGATATATTGAATTTTCACTTGTCAAGAAGTCTATAACACTTCTGTGAGCCATATTCTGCCTTCAGGGACGGCAGTGTGAAATCAATGGAACACTGAAGTCTCACGAATGCTATAAAAATCTCCATGTTACAATACTAAATATCTTTCCTGGCAATTTAAATTATAAAATAATATTTCACTATTTAGCTACAAAAGCTCTTTTTTTTTTTTTAATTTTTAATATTGAAACAATTCTAGTTTTAAGTATTTTTAACATGCTGAAAAAGCTTTAATATATTAACTGTTGGTATACCAGTCACCAGAAACTTTAACAGCAGAAATAATTCCACTGGACAAAAGTACTACCCATGAGTAAACCTAAATAGTAACAAAGTCTTTATTTTCAGTACTTTATATCCTGAACAAACTATTCTAAAACTCAGTTAAGACAGTCAAAGACAGTCAGCTGACACTGGGATTTAAGTTTGCAAGCCTTCCCCCAGCATTTATGATATAATTTAGAACAAATTTTTCCCTCTTTGTATATGTGGGTTAATCCAAGTCAAAATAATAATTTTATATTAATAACTATAATATATATCATTATTTAAAATGACTAGTTTTTAATCACTTAAGTCAATATAGTATCTTTTTTTTTTTTCACCAGCCTCACTATTTGGCATACCCAGACCCTCTTTATTCCTAGAATTCATCCACGGGACAAATTAAGACTGCTCCCATAACCAGCAAGTAAATTGTTTAAATGAGTGTTTTTATTTTCTCCAACTTATCCCACTTCATGGCACATCTAATCTTCTCAGTCCTGATTAGCCTTCTGCTTTCAATTAAAAAAGCAATTTTTCCTCCAGGAAATAGGAAAACTTGTGTCACCACTCTAGTCAGAAAACCCTCACATGCTGAGTGCTACAGTCCATAGAAGTGACCTCCAGCTCAGCCTGCAGCAGGCTCCTGAGGAAACCTCTGGCTTGGAAAATGAGAGATACCTTAGAAGCATTAGGCAGAAGTAGAAGGATGATAGCAGGGCTATCAGGTCACGAGCTGAGCAGGCTGGAGAGTGGCCTGGCTGGGGAACGGATGCATTCTCCAGGTGGCCCATCTGGAGGAAGGCAACACCTCCTGGAGCTTTCCTTGGCGGGTGTTTGCGTGCCCAGCCCGCCAGGGAGCTGCAAGGGCCCTGAGCTCCTCCCCGTTCTGCAAAGGGCTGCAGTGCCACAACCTGGGGATGGAGGCCCCTTCCCATGTTCACCCAGAGAACTGGCAACATTTCCTTCAGACACAGGGCTCCCACACAGTCCCTGCTGCATGGCACCTGAAGGACTACATTCCACTTACAGCAGTGTTTTCTGCAAAAACTGGACAGTAACAGTTGTTTCCTCATGCTCTTTGTCTCCAAGTCATACCAGCATATCAAACACAAGCAGAAGGAGGTACAGCTGCCAAAACAGAGACTTCCAGCAAAATACTTAACTCCTCGCAGGACTAAGTCCTTCAAAGTAACATTCTGTTTATTTTTAGCTAATTTTCTTGATGACTATTTTTCCATCCAGTTTTGGTTTTTTGATTTTTTTTCATTCCAGCAGCAGTAAGGATATTGTTATATCTGATTACACTGCTTTAATTAAGTAAGTACTTCTCAGTCCATGATCAGTTCTATTTTGGGCTGGTTTAAAGTTTATTTAATTTGAGATGTATACCAAGCAGGGTAGCATAATTGCAAATCTCAAAGCCTGCTTGATCCTAATATTAAAATGTTGTTTTATTTCCTGGAGGTTTAAAAAAAAAAAATCTAAGAAGTTCAGTGTAAATTTGTCAAAAAATTCTTTTCATCTGCACTCTAAAAATACAAGTAAAAAATGGCCGAAGAACAAGACTGTTTATGCAGCATGATTAACACCTTGCCTTTCTTTATTTATTTTTTTTTTATGATAACAGGAATAATCAGTACATACTATCACAGAACCTGGGGAAAAAAGCTCTGGCAGAGGCAGAAAAAGGTCATCTCATCCATTCACTGCACAATGAGGGAATTAAGGATTCTCCATAATTCTTGTGGGGTGTCTGGTTAACCTGAGCGTAAAGGACTCTGGTGATGCAGTCTCTATGTCATTCCTAGGAAGACTGCACACTTGCTTCGCTTTATTTGGAAAACTTTTTCTCATATACAATCTGAATCTTCTTTGCTGCAATTTAAGCCCATTCTTTTTTATTTCTTCCTGTCATCATTCCTTTTTTAAAGATTGGTAAAATGTTTGTCATTTAAAGTTGCCTGGAATTTCAAACCCTTCTATGTGTTGCCAAAGTGCTCATTATTGCTTTAGTAATTTCTTTGAATATTCTAGAATGCAGTTGAGTTACCTTAAATGACTTTAAAAGATATGACAGATTTAGGGATTCTAACCTGTTCTTTTATTTTCCCCTTTCTTACAAGCATTAATTGCACCACACAACAGTTCAGAGTTGACCTTTTCACAAGACTAATACCGAAAAAGCCATAACACATTTCAGCCTTCTTGGAATAATTTGTTAAGATCTATTCCTCTTTTCTATACAGCAGACCAATGTTTTTCTTAGTCTTTCTCATCAGTATTGAGCTGATGAATCCGTTCACATCACCCATGACACCCCTTGCTAATAGCATAATTTTGTATCTGTTCCTGTATTTCCATTTTATTCCTTTTATTTGGCTTCACTGATCTAATTTTCTATCCATTTTCTGTATGCTTCCTTCTTGTGACAGAAATTAACTTAAAATTTATACATTTGTCTTTTACTGCAGTTCCTGTCCTCCTTCTATATTGCACACTTGAATCCCTTGAGCCAGCCTCGTTCATATCTTTTGTCCAGGAAACTGACAGCCCCCCTTAAATAGCTTTTCTTTAGTTTTGGTTCCTCTGAGATTCCAAACTGCAGATCTGTATTTAAAGTTTTGCTCTCAAAATCCCCTGGTTTTCTGTACTACTTCCTTTCCCTCTAAAGAATAATGAATTCTGCCACTCCGTGGTCATAGAAGTTGCCTTCTACACTTACTAGGTTAAAGTCAAATCCAGAAAGGTTTTTTCATAAGTTGCTTATATGTTTCAAAAACTTACTAGGGAACTGGTGCTCAGGTCTCAGCATATTCACCTGCAAATAGAGAAATCCCCGTATTATGATAAAGGCATGCCCTGGAAAATGCCGACTCCTCACACAAAACCTAATCCCGATCTTCTTGAGAGAGTGTGACTGATAGCATTGTTTCCTTTACAGAGTTTGAGTGCTTTTGACTACTTACTGCTCTCGTTTAAGAGAGAGAGAGCGAGAGAGAGAGAGTGAGAGAGAGAGAGAGAGAGCGAGAGGGAGAGAGTGAGAGAGAGAGAGAGAGAGAGAGCGAAGTTACAGTCAACATTGCCAACAGTGGTGTGCTGATCTGGTTCTGCTGCTGCCTGGGTGTTCATCTGTAAATTCCTAGGGTGGGATTTATTTCACCAAAATTTCAACACTAATAGTAGAAGTATGAGCTTTTGCACTTGACACATCGGCTATTTTATTCTAGACAGGGAACAGGCACACTAGGACATAGAAATTAATGTGATTTATTTTAGATTATCTTCTGTAAAACTGGATGACTGGCACTAACAGAAGTAAGAAAATTTACAGGTGAGACTGAACCTGGCCTTTCCCCTAATTTGTGGGTTACAACCATATGGCTTAACGTTTATTTTAACCAGTGTCCAAGAGAGAACATGCTAGGCTATCACACCTCTACCTTTTCCAGATCTTGCTTATGAAAGCAAGATTTCCGGGTTGATTTAATTTTATACTTCCTTTCTATTACATGGTTTGCTTTAAGTTTTCTACATTGTTCTGCGTATAGCAGAGACTGGTGACAATCCTATCATTATAAACAATGTTCTCTTTTCACATTTTCTCTACATCTTTGCTTTATACAGATCTATCATATATTATAGAAAGCTTTTGGTAAAGTTAGAGTAAACCATCCACTTGAGTATGTCTTTCAAAGGTGGGCAATGTTCTAGTTTATTAACAGATGCAATCCAAGGCTGGTGGCAATTACTTCAGTGAGTTGCCAACTACATAGTAGTCTCTGTAAGGAAAGTAAGTGGCCTCAGTTTACCTGCAATTTCCCTAAAAAGCCTTTTGCTCTAGAGATGCCTTTCCTGCTCTGCTTATGGCTCAATGGCCAAAGCAGGCCATTTTGAATTATTAGAGCTGTTTGCAGCTTGTGTGCGGTTTTGGGCACCACAATATAAAAAAGACATTAAGCTATTAGAGAGCATCTAAAAGAGGACCATGAATATACTGAAGGGCCTCGAGGGGAACTATGTGAGGAGCAGCTCCGGTCACTTGGTCTGTTCAGCCTGAAGGAGACTGAGGGGAGATCCCACTGGAGTCTACAACTTCCTCATGAAGGGAAGCGGAGGGTCAGGCACTGATCTCTTCACTCTCATGATCAGGGACAGGACTGAGGGAATGGTCTGAAATTGTGTCAGGAGAGATTTAAGTTGGATGTTAGAAAAAGGTTCTTCACCCAGAGGGTGGTTGGGCATTGGAGCAGGCTCCCCAGGGAAGTGGTCACAGCACCAAGCCTGACAGAGTTCAGTAGGTGTGTGGACACCGCTTTCAGGTACATGGTGTGACTCCTGGGGCTGTCCTCTGCAGTGTTAGGAGCTGGACTCGATGATCCTTGTGGATCCCTTTCAACACAGGACATTCTACTATTCTATGATTCTAAATACTTCAGGCATGGCACTGCTAGGTAATGGCACATCATCTGGTCTCTGTGACACCAGGAGTAAGCTTGGCCACGGCCCCAGGTCGAGCATTTAGTGTGGCTGCCACTCTTTGATCAGTCTATATACAGGAAAGACAGGGTGATCATCTCAAGGCTACAAGCAGTAGTCCAGCTCTCTGGGTTTAATGACCTTGGTGGTTTGCTGGGAATTATCACATACACTTTTCTTTTGCACAGTTGTAACTCCACTTAGCAGGAGCTGCACTGACAGGTGAAAATGAGGAAACAGGAACTTTCTGACACTTTTCAGAACTCCTTCCTTCACTCCATGACACGGCTGTAACATGGACACTGTGGTTGTTTCACCCCATGCAGACTTTCACATTAGCAAACAACACTTCCACGAGCAACTCTTTCTAAGAGGTTATTTAAAGAAGGTGCTGTGACTCCTTCTACCCCTTCTGTACAATACACCATGTGGTTGCTCGTTGCTGTCTATGGTAAAAATCCCAGCCTTCACTCCAGGCAATTTTACCTTTTGGGCCTCCAATAATATATCAGTTGACAAATCTCTTTTCTCACCTTGTACCAAGACTTTACACCTCCAGCCAAACTTGCTGCAGCTTTTTGCAGAGAGGAAAGATGCAAATTTTGACAATTTCTCCAGAAAATGTACCTCATTTTGTGAAGATGAAATAATATCCTCCTTTGCCTCACTGCTCACACAGTTTAAAAAGAAGACAAGAAGCAACAGGTGCAAACTGAAATACAGGAAATTCCATTTGAATAGGAGAAAAAGGCCCTCTTTTAATGTGAGGTTGGTCAACCACTGGCACAGGTTGTCCTGAGAGATTGTGGAGTCTCCAGCAACAGAGATACCCAAACTCCAACAGGACGCAGCCCTGAGCAGCTGGCTGTCACTGACCCTGCTTGGAGTGTGGAGGTTGGACCAGACAATCTCCAGAGATCCCCTCCAACTTCCAGTGGCCTGTGAAAAGGGCAGGAATACCGTAAGTCAGTTTGCGAAGTTGCTTCAGGTTATGCCTTTTTAACAAGATACATTTTATTCCATTGACAGTTAAAATGAACAGGTTCTAATCAAGATCATAATATGGGCTGGGCTGGACATAGGTGTTTTGCGGTTTGGGGTTTTTTTAAATAAAAAGGAAATAAAGTTCTTTCAGTTTTCTAAAGTTATGGAAAGAAAAACAGCTTTACATGAGATGAGGGTATCTTGATGCACTGATAAATTCTTCACTTGATGAAACTGAAGTCAATACCAGTTTGCTTCCAATGGTTTCAAGGAACAGAAGAGGAACTAGATGCTGCAAATACACCAGCATGCCAGCTCTCTGTATTGCTCAGGGATGGTAATGTCCACCTATTCCTGTTGGAATTCCAGTGGAATTGAGGGTGCCCAGGTGTGTCACAAAAGACAAGCGTGAAGATCCAAGGCACAGATGTTCAAACACCTGGGCAGCAGCTCCCTACTTCTTGGAGGCACTACTGTGCCAAGGTACCACAGAGGTCCTTGGACATCAGAGCACCTGATGACGACTCTGACCCTACAGTCTAATGCTGCTGAACACCCAGAGCCTACCTAATGCTGTATGTCTCTGTATAAAACACATTAACATTCACTGAAGTGCAAATTGGGACTTAGATCTTGTTTTATTTTCTGGTCTGTAGATATTTTATTAGGCTATGCAAAGTGAATAGTTTCAACAGAGAACATTGAGAGTCTCATATTAAAATTATTGCCCAGACTGGTGGGCAGGGCACTTGGATGAGACACAGGAATTGCTTCAACTCCTGGCTGAGAAAGAAGTTGCTTTGATCTCTCACATCCTGAGACATTACTACTACCACTTGATTTCTAGGCAAAAGGGACACTACATTATGTGACAAAAGGTTGATTGAAAGCAAAGTGGGCTTTTGGAGGAGCCCACTGCACATGTGTGGATTAGTTAGGCACCTGCCTTCATGGGATTGAGAGGCTTTGACATCATCTAATTCCTTGGGATCACTTCCTGGATTGTCTCGGCAGTCTCCTAGTTGGGCAGGTACTTGTGGTTATTTTCTTTCATTCTACTTACTGCAAAGGCAACCTTAGTTCTGAGTAACACTGGACACATCACTGCACAAAAGATGCATCAAGATTAGGAGTTACAGGCTGAGCACTGATAGGAATAAACACTTTTATGGAACAAACTCTTAAATTACTAAACTGAGAAATTCGGGGTTTTTTACTAGTTCAGCTCTGTTTACCTTTGTATTTTCTTGACAAATGAAAATAGGCTGATTATATATAATTTTGACCTCTTTACTTGATGCACTGATACCATGTTCCAAAATCCATGTGACAAACATTTTATGCAAATCTTAATTAAAAAGACAGGATTATTCCCTTTGTTACTGCAAAACTCTCTACTTTCCTCTGAAATATGTGATGGTATTTCTTTCTAGCTAAAGTACAGGAAGCAGTTGATGCTGTAAGTAATGTCTGAGTGATGCTTTAGCAAAGTATGAAAATGGCTAGGTTCACCTTATTTACTGTGGGAGAAATAAATTTATTCTGGTGGAGTAGCAAAATAATTCCTATTATGCAAAAGGGAAAAAAAATTACATAACATTTACAAAAGAAATAAAATTATTGTTTTTACAGCAACTTACCTGCTAAATATAAAGCTTCTATAGCAGCACATAGTACTGAGTGTAAAAGGTGAGCTGATATTAAGAATATGTCATAAGCACCTGTTCCTAAAAAACTGCTTTTAATGGAAGACACTAAATTTTGTTTAGCTGTAGGAATGTACACAGTCACCAAAAGTATAGACTGAAAAACACATGAAATAAGCCTTCTACTTTCCTCAGAACTAGCAAGGTTGCAGCTAGAGTAATTCGTTAATATTGGGGCACTGTACTGGGGCATGAAAGAAGATGTGGACCATTTGGAAAGGGCGGAGAAGAGAGACAAAATATTGATTTTAGATGTGTAAAAATCTATAGTTAGGATGCCAATATGGTTGATACAAATGAGCATGTGGTTGCAGAGCCTGCAGGAGAACATTTCTGAGTGGCACATCTGAGGAGACCTGGTTGAAACACAATCCTGAGAATGCCTGGAGAGCCCAGCCTGCAGCACAAGCCAAGTTAAAGCATTGAAATGCACACTCAGTTCCACAGAGCAGAAGTTCTACTGAGAAGATTAAAAAAGAGACATGCCACTGATATGATGAAAGAGTGCAATGTCACTGACTAGATTAAGAAAGAATGATGCAATTCATAAAGCACACTGAGAAAGTGCCATCACTGATAAGACTGAGAAAGGCAATGTCAGGTCAAAAGAAGGAACAGGATGTAAACTGCCAAAGTCTACAGACCATACACAGTCTGAAGGAAAAAGGAGTCTTGAGGACATTTCTGCAGAAACATTAAGGGAGCTGGAAAATGTGCGCAATGGAAATCAGCAAGTCATAGAAATTACCAAAAAGTGTGAGTGAATAAGTGGATACTTGTGTTTCTGAGCATCTGCAGTTAACAGGATCACAGATACGCTTCTCTCCTTAACAATCTTATTTATATAAGATGTATATCAGTGTAGAACTACTGGCATCAGTTAACACCTGTGACAAATCACTGCAAAAGGGGTTACAACACTGTGGTTTTCTGAATTGAGAGGAGACTGAAGGGACACACTGACAATGGTCTTTGAGTACCTAAGAGGCCTTCATACCTCTGAGTACAAAGGATGGCAAGACAAAAATAACGCAAGTCACTGAACTGCAGTAAGGCAGACATCAGGAAAACCTCAGGGTAATAACGTGCAAGGCTGGATTCCTTGTTGAAGCTGTGGAATCTCCAACAGTGCAGGTTTGAAATGGCATCTTGGACAAATAACACGAGAAAAAAGTCCCACATAACTGACCTCCTGTAGGAAGAGAGGCAAAGCAGCAGGACTTTTGAGATCTGGTCCAATCTGGACTGATCTTTTTACTACGATTTTATGGCTGTAGCAAATGTTAGCATAAACACTTTTTATTTATTTTGATCATACAAGAAGCACACTTCAAGGGAAATGTTACAATGGCAAACGAACTACAGCAATCCACAAAAATGGGCTTAACAATGTTATAAATTACTTTAAATTACCAGTTCAGCAGAACACCAAAGCACAGTTTTTGGATCTTAAAGACTTTAGGTCTAAGGACACAAACCACTCAAATCTTGAAGCCCTGAGGAAAAACAAAACCAGCCCAATGACACCTTTAACAACAGAATAACCCCAGACTTAAAAAAACTCAGTATTAGAGAGGGGTATGCTGCAGGACAGGGCAAACTCTTATACATCCCACATAAAGCAAGGCATCTCTAACCTCCTCTTCAGAAAAAAAACTGTTAATGGAGATTTCCTGAAGAATTAAATAATCATACCTCAATGGACATTTCATTTGTGGAGAGAGACTGATGTGAATTGGCTATACCATTACTAAGATTTAGTGATCCCATTTGTCACAGTGATAACTGCATACAGATTGCCTGTCTTTAACTAAAGCAAGCTCCCTTCCTCCGAGGCTTTTAGCTGTCTGCAGATGTCTAAATGAAGCCTTTCTGTTGACACCCGTGGGCTCCCTGGGGTCCTTATGTCAGTTCCTGGTGCTATCCCTTTTCATCTTAATGTACACCTGTCAGACCGCTCGGAATCTCTGTTCAGTATCACCTTCCCCCAAAGGCTCCTTCATCTTGAATAAACTTGGGTTTATTCACAAGTGAAGTAAGCTGTGCCCACCGACTTGATGGTTCTGCCTTGAAAAGCCTGAAGAGTGAAAAACCGAGTGGTTTGAAACCCAGTCTTTCCAAGCTGTACACTTTGCAGCTGGACACCACAAAATCTATTTAATGGTTCTTGTTAACACCAGACGATCCTCAGAAAGGGCCCTTCTGAGCATACAGCCTAGGACACCTCCAGATCTAAGATTTTCCATAAGATTTACCAGAATTTAAAGACATACAGGATTGTTTAAAGCTTTCGGCTTTGGATGCGACTGGTCTCTCACAAAGTCTATGCCGAGGACAAGTTGATCCGCGCAGGCAAATGACACCCGCGAAGAGCATCCTTGTGTCCGCTGCCCTGCCCGCCCGGAGCTCGGCCCCCAGCGCCGGCCGGGCTGCCCGGTGCTTCTTGGGCGCTCCCTGAGCCGAGCGCTTCCCGCGAGCGGTGCGCCCGTGGCAGCGCCTCTTTGACAGGAAGAAGGCAAAAAAAGGAACAGCGAAGAGACAGGACCATGCCCGGCACCGACACGAGTCCGCTGTGAGCCCGCGAGCCGGCGAGGAGGAGAGGAACAGCGCACTCCCGGGCCCCCAGCCCTGGCCCTGCCGCCGCCCCGGTGCCCGCCCGTCCCGCCGCTCACCGATAGTAGAAACGACGGTGCCCACGAAGTAGAAAGCGCCGGTGAAATCCCATCGGGGCCGGATGTCATCGACGCGGATGCCGGCCACGCTCGCTTCCTCGTATTCCCGGAGGAAGTGCCGGAGCTCGGCACGGCTGAGGTTGTGGCGCCGGGTGAAGTTCTCCAGCCGTTCCTCCCAGCGCTCCTTAGCCTCCCGCTCCGTGGGCAGCTCGATGGCCGAGAAGACGGCGGCGCCGCACAGCATGTACAGCACGATCAGCACCGCCAGCAGGAGGAACCGCGCGTTGTCCGCGTTGAGGCGACCCGCGCTGGAGCAGCAGCAG
Organism: Callaeas wilsoni; assembly: GCA_013398955.1. Taxonomy (NCBI): domain Eukaryota; kingdom Metazoa; phylum Chordata; class Aves; order Passeriformes; family Callaeidae; genus Callaeas; species Callaeas wilsoni. The sequence goes on along the minus strand of VWPU01015881.1, from coordinate 127 downwards.
GAGCCGCGACACGCCATCCTCCGCCCGCGGGACCGGGCTGCCGCGCCGCCAAGCTACGTCGGGGCCCTGCTGCCGCCGCCGGGCATCACGGCGCCGCCCGCCAGCCGTACGCGGGGCCGCGGGGCTC